>JAVXUP010000014.1:0-580000 GCA_033070095.1 Escallonia herrerae
ATTCTTTCAAATTTCAAATTTTTGGATTACAAAAAAATACGAATGATCAAGGTTAGTTAGTTTTTTTTTTTTGTAGTTTGAATTATTGTAAAATGTCAACTTATACATGCACTATTGTACTCATATAAGTATTAATCACATTAATAACCCATCTATACAGTAAGCGTTAAGTTTCATTCATGCAAGATTAATAATTTGTTGTTGATTCATCTTACCAAGTTAAACAAATCACTATAAATATTAAATTAAAATAATTAGTAGATTGAATAATTTATTATACATTTAACGTATTCATGGAGTGACGCTAATTATATTATAATATGATCAAAAAAACTTACACCTTTTTGGTCCCTTTCCATTAGATTTTTTGAATCCTCCCCTAGACCGAACGCGCTATACTAGAAGAACAATTGAATGAATTATACTATTTTTTTACTCCAACAAAATGGCCCAACAAGTTGGACAGTCAACACTACATCATTTTTCAACAATTATTTGTCATAGAAACCATATTTTGTGATGATGGTACCATTATGGTGGAAGAATGGGAGTGAAATAACAAAATAGACAGTGAAAAATGGCCTTATCATTAGTAAAACCCATATTTAACTTCAAAATGATAGACATGTATGGTGGCATGACTTGACATTTTGAAATAAGAAGACGTATCTTGCCTCTCGTCTAACTTCAAGTTTCATTTCAAAAAATACCAAGTACTTTTGTATGTGTGAGAAAAATCATAGAATTGCATGCTAATTGTTATGCATTATATGTAAGATAATGTTTCCCCTTTTACGTAAAAAAGAAGTAAAAGAGAAAATCCTTAATAATGTTAAAACCCCGACAAGGTACCGAAAGTTGTAATTTCATCCCATAACTCATACAGTTTTTCATGTTAGTACCGGTGCCTTTGAAAGGTTTATGTTTATCTTTATGAAAGGACTAGAAAGCGTAGATCTATCTTTTTTTTTTTTCCTTTGTACTAAAACTAAATGAGCAAAGTTTAACTAACAATTTTTTGCAAATTTTAAAGACCAAAACAAAAGGTACTTAAAATCCTACAAAGAAAGCAATTAAATGAGATTAATCTAAAATTAGGAGACATTTTGCAATTACATAACAGTGAGAGAAACAAAAGAAGAGATGACATGACGGACATTGTTACCGTTAATTTTGCAATGATAGTACAAATCATTAGCATTTGTCACCAACCAACAATAAATATATTCTTGTGAACCTAACTGGAAACAAACGTCAAGTATCTATATGGTTACGTTAGATGATTTATTTAGTAACGTGCATATCTACCCAATTATTACACACCATGTTTGAGCTGCTAGAGCTTTGCTCGGATACTATGCTAGTGGTTAACTAGAAGTGCAAAAGCATCATATTGAAACTCTTCTTCATGCACTTCTCTATGAACAAACCCAACATCAATGAATGGCATATAACCACTTGCTTCCTTCTAAGAACAGTATCTATATCGACGAAAAAAAGCTATAAAACCCAAAAAAGAGCATAGGCAACAAGTAAAGTTGCTCTACGCAAACAAACTGAGAGAGACCTCCTCTTCGGAAGCATGAGCCATTTCAATTATGAAACCGAAAGCAATGAAGCAACTCTTTGTACATACAGGTGGTTTACGTTCTAATAGTAGTAGTTGTTGTCTTTTTGGTTCATGGCATCCTTACAGAGCATTGAGCGCACTTCCATTATAGATCTAGGTGGCTCCAGGTCCTTTTCCTGTAGTGCATTTCCCAGCAATTGTTGCATTTGTGATGCAAATGTGTCATCTACGACCTGCAACGAGATTTAGCAGTTAATTTGGAAAGGAATGTTCGAAAAGTACTCCTTTGCAGATGAAAGAAGGATAAAATGGGTCAAGACCAAATAAATTGGCATCCAACTCAAGCTTGAAGGCAACCTTTTACTGCCAAAGGGCCGAAAGCAAACCCAAAAATGCTAAGAAAGACAAATAAACGGCTAGGTTTCTCATGTGATAACATCAGGTACCTTATTATCGGTATTTGACAAGAAGTGCAAGTGATTGATCCAGACAGAGTGCAACATAAAACATACCTGGTAATATGGACTTCAAGTATCAAATCTACAGCCCTCAGAAGCAATTAAGCCACAAAGTAATCACCAACCGTTTCATTCTCTATAGTGGAGCTACAATAACCTTATTTAACCTGGCTAAACTATGAATAACATCTAATAAGGCAAGTAAAGGTTCTATGAATTCATCGTGATAACCATATCATACAGAGCCTAAACAAAATGCTAATGTTATGCACTTTCTCATCATTATAACCTTCTTTAAACCAAAGCCTAAACAAATAAAAACCAGGCTTCAATAAAAGGATTGGTAAAACATGCAACTTACAGAGAGTGCAACTCGTGAGCCTTTATACCAAGACCCTTTTTCTTTCCTATCATCAAGAAACTTTTTCACATCCTGTGGCAGAAAATGGAAAAACAAAGTCCATTTACTTGCACAAAATTAACAAAGAAATTTGTGAATTACACTAACACTGCAGCTTACCTGACCCATCCGATCCCAGAAGCCTCGGCAAATAATTAAAAATACGTTAGTCTCAAAGACGTTATAAAGGGAATCAATTGTCTCTATCAGAATATCCTTTAGAGGCTGCATTCTACTGCGTACGTCTGAGTCTACCACACTTCCTTCTGAGTCTTCAATTATCTTCTTCAACTTTGTAGCATTGCGCAACCTCGTCTGCATACATAAGAGAGAGCACATCAGTTGTAGTTTCAACTCAGCAGTGTCATTCAAAATGAGAGGCCTATCTGCAGCAACACAACTACATGAGCATCTTTTTTGATGGAAACCTTTCATACTTCCCACCATCCCAACATTTGTGTGCCTTTAGAGGTGTCAATTTGCAAAGAGGATTTCGCGATTTTAATACAGAAAATGCTAGATACGATGACTTATTTTCCATAGTGTCATGATTGACGTGGCACATGAGTTGTAGCTTCTTAAATAGCAGAGACAATGTCTTTTCTCCTCCCTTTTCGCCATCACTTGTTCATTGAGTGGAAGCTTCTCCACCAATGGTGAATTGACAACTCGCTAAAACATGTATCTTGAAATTAAATCATGTTATCTAGCAGTACTCTTCCTCAAATCTGAGGCATCCCGATGAGGAAAGAATGACTTAATTTTTGACATGAAAGAAGTCTTGTTAATTCACAGACCTTCAAAAGACATATACATATGGAAAAAGCCAAGACATGTCAATACAAGCACCCATATCTTGCACGCCTCAACCAAAAACTCAAACCAGTTACGCCATTCTAATAAGTCAGTAGTCAAACTGACTCAGTAACCTATATGATTTCTTCAGGAAATCGTCATATGGTGAGATTTACAACTATAGCTAATTTATCTCTTTTGCGACATCCCTCTCTGTAACCTATATGTAAAAAGCTATTACACGCCATATTAATTTCCGCATAAAAGTATAATGTTGGCAATTTGTAAAATCATAAATTCGCAAATTCATAAAGTAAAACAGAAGAAAAAGATACTGTTCTTTCTGAAGAGCACCCACGTTTTCTCCAAGTTTCTCCACCACTGATTGCAGGTAATTTCTGAACTTAGTTCTCAGCATCACTGTGACCTCACTGAGACACTCTCCTGGGACTGCATTTCCACCATCAGGGACACCAAAAACCCATGACTTCAGCTGGGCTTCTATCTTGGGCCGCAAAACATCAAGCATCCTTTTCATGGAGTTCAAAAGAATTCCCAACTTATACAAACAAACATGCTCATTAGTTCCTGTCTTTAAGAAGAAAAAACAGATTTTACACTCTTTCCTTAAGTATGCAATAGCTCACCTCAACAGGCACAGTATAAGAGCATACGTTTCCTTTGGCAATTTTCTGTACATATTTGAGGCCAAACATATTCTGCATTGGATTCTCCTTTAATGGTGATAAGACATCACCATACTGCTTGTCCAAAGTTTCCAAGATTGCCCTCTCAACATCTGCTATAGCCTTTTGAGTACAAAAACAATAACAAAGAGGACGTTTGTATCTCAGTAGTTTTTCTTTTCCATTTTTATGGGACTAGGGAGAGGGTTCTATACGATTAAGCTGAAATACTAGGTAGTTGTTAAGAAACTGTTCTGGTGAAAATCTGAAGTTAATGTATTGACCTGGCAAAACCCGAGATATTAAAACAGACTAGTGGCCTAAACTGATGCTCTCAGCAGCCAGCAATATCTGAGAATTCACCATAACTGGTCAGGATGGTGAAACTCAATTTCTAACTTAAACTATAGGGACAAGAAATTGTATCCGACAGGCTAACCATTTCAGTACTCCCAAAGTTCCACCACTAATGTTAACCTATGAATGTTAGAGAAAGGAATAAGGACGTTTCTTACATACATTTTCCAATACGGAAGTATATTCTGGCCACCGACGAATAACGATTTCAAATTCACCCAGTGTCTCCTTCAGCCGATCGTACATATCATCAAGAAAGGGATTCGTCGAATGTTGTGTTTTAACCCCGGACCACTTCACCTGGAAGTAATTTACTTCATTAAACTAGCAAGCTAAAGTGAATAACAATTGCCTGCCTGCATATTTAGCATCTACTCATGCAAAGGTAACTCAAAAGTTGTGTGCCAAAAAGATAAAAGAGGTTACTTACATAATTTAATTAGATACATAACTAAATGTACATAGACGCAGCATTTACAGTTAGTTTAATTGCGACACAGGTTAGCTGGTCCATGATCAGTTGATCAAATTTACTCAATCAAGTATGAAGTACGTACGATTTTCATGGCTCCGAGCAGTATTAGCACATGGATCTTTCTTTAGTTTTCCACACTAAATGTACTCGTGCAAGGGCAACTCAAAATTTGGTGGAGCAAAAAAAGATAAAGAGGTAAATAATGTAGAATTCCAGCATTTATATAGTAAGCTTGATTGTGACACAGGCATCCACGATCTGTGCTGTCAAGTTAGCTAGATCAAGTATGAAGTATGTGCAGTTTATGAAACTTTCTTTAGTTTTTCACACTCGAGCAAAAGAAAAGGAAAGCTATTCATAGCAAAATCTAACTAAATAACAAAAATATTCATAACCAAGACAAACGGTTAGGTAATTTCACAAGAATGAGTAATGAAAAGAATGTTCTATGGTCTAAAATTATGTTATACAGCTGAAACACAAACCAGAATGTTGAGATGTGCACCTTATCATGCTTGCACGATTCAAGCAAAGCAAGACGCTTGTTTTCAATCCAGCAGGTTATAAAAGAGTGGAACAACCCTTTTGCATCAACTCCACCTTTGATGGGACTGCAAAGGTTCATTAGACAAGCAAAGATCAAACACAAGACTAACTATCACAACTAGAGTTATGAAAAATTCAATTACCTGATATTCCAACAAGTCATGTCCCTCTGAAAATCAGCCGTTGCAATAACAAGTTCTGTTACAGGAGAAGAAGGACCAGTGGGGGGGCATGCAACAAGGAATGCACGTAATCTGTTGCACAGCTCCGTACTATATATGGACGATGAAAGATTTGGAAGGTCTATAAAGCTGGAAAAGTTCATGATAGCACACCAATCAATATTAACCATTAACCAAAAATCAGAGATTTTACAGAGAAATTTAATTCAAAATAAAAATTATAATTAGAAAAAAGAGGAGAAAAGTTTGGTGGAACATTGAAGAAATCAAATCTCAAACATATGCTAGACTGCTGGTTGCAGGCATTTTCTCCAGGTCCCTATTCCCCCCAGTAGACAAAAAATAGCAATTTAGTGTACTGTGGAAGTTAAAAGTTCAAAGGTAAAAATACCTGGACCTACTTAGCTTGCATGCGCACGCGTCTGTGCGCGCGCGCGTGCGTGTGTGTGTGTGTGAGAGAGAGAGAGAGAGAGATCATAAACCTAGCTAGTGGCTTGCAAAAAATGCAGATAAAATTGTCATTTTGTAAACATAACTTGGCCAAATGAAGCATATTCATATCTTGAAGCTATAATATAAGTTTGAAACAAAAATGAACTCAGATACAAAGGCAAATAGTACTACTTAAACAAGCTCCTGCCTCAAAATCTTGGTGACTTAACATTAGTTGAGAAAAAGGGGCCGAATGAAGCTAAGCTAAATCTTGGGCGTAATATAAGTTTAACATGACCTAATAAGCAATAAATAGCAAGGTGTGGTCACTTGAAAGGCTAAGAAACAAAAGCAGATTTAAGCCAGCATGTGTGAACTTCAACATTCTGATCAATGAAGAACGCCTGAGACTCAATATTCATCAAGCAATAAGAGGAAACAACTACACGGTAACGATATTTCCTCTACTGTTGAAGCGGAGTACTACATAAAGCACAACTAAAATAAGCAACTCATCGGCGCTTGCCGAAACACAATTCATTTAAATAGTGCAAAGACATCCAATATTCCAAGTAAACAAATTTACCTGGGAAGCACATTTTGATTATGGATTTCAATGTCGGTGAAGATTTCATTTCTAATGTTGCAACAGAGAGATATCATCTTCTGAAAGGCGATAGAAAAAGTTACTGAGTCCATCAATATATTCTCATTATTGGTTGAAAGATACTCCTCTGTTTCTGCTAGATGCCTTCTAGACCTCGTTTTAACTGCAGCCTGACAGACATGAGCAGTTCAGAAGACTGGAATGGAGGTGATAAGGAAATTACTATGCAGAGTGACAAAAGGATGGTTCAGTACACAACACCTCCTCCCACTGAGGCATCTGAGGAGGTTAGGGTATGCAGTTTACAGGTACCTGAAAATATCTACATAGCTTCAACTGTGCCCCAGAAGAGAGTATATCATGCAGAAGGGCATATAGCTTGAGAGCTGGTGCCAGAGCTAGAGCTACGGATCCAGTTGCAGGTTTGAGAAAATCCACCATGCCTGACAATGATGATTCATCCAACGATTTGTAGTTCTCAAAAACGAGAGAAACAGCTTGCTCAACAAGATCAGAAATTTCCCCCAAGATGCGATTCTGCTCAATGATCCACACAAAGCGTGTGAGAAGCGAAAACTGGGAGCCGGGTGGATGGGGGATGGGGGTTTATGCTGATTAATGCCAAAGTTGATTGCAAGACCATAAATTATGATTGAACCACAACTACCAAAACTTAAAACAAAAATCTATTCAGTGATAACACAAAGACAATCAACAGATGAAGCGGACTGTGGTGATGTGCAAGTAAAACTTAAAGCCCAAATTTTGCATCTCGTTACCATGCAGAGTTTAAATCCTGAAAAAAAAAACTATCATTCTCCATATAACGAGGCAAAACTGTCGTTACATTCCAAAGGGAACAAACAAAACCCTCTCAAAACAGCTCCTGCCTCAAAATCCCTACAGAATTTCACAAGATTCGAGAAGGAATTAAATTCACACCTCTTGGTGACTCAAAGTGCGGTCATCGTTGCCTTTCATGATGACAGGTAATAGCAAATCATGGACCAAGTTTAGAAAATCAGCGGTGGGTGTGGCGACATCCATAATATACGACAGGTATCTGTAGGAAAATGCAAATTTACGCCTCTAAACAGGAGTATTGTAATAATAAAGCAAACATACCAAAAAAAGTGATTACCAAGAAACATCCTACAACATCTCAATACCTTAGCTTAGTGTAGGCATCTGAAACTCCATAGTGCAATGCAAATTCAGTAACTAACCACCTCCATGGACCATCCAGCAACAAATTTCTTTGCTGAATATGTTGAATTTTCATTGCTGCTTCTAAAACCAAGTCATAGGCCACAGTTTCTGCAACGGAACCACACTAGAACAAAAAGAATTGTGTCTTAGCTAAATTCTGAAACCATGAATATTGCTGCTCTACCACATAACTACTACGTAATTTCAGTTACTTGTTTCATTGACAAAATCGACCCTTTATATGTTAAAGAACGACATCTGGGGCTGATTAAAAGGAAATGACAGCCATATTTTTATTTCTTAGGATTTTTTATACCAAGTTCTCGTATCTCATCCAAGAGGTAGAACATGAAGAGCTCAGACTTAAGAAAATACTAGTGGTTGTAGGCACAAGCAATGCATGTCCAAGTGCAGTATTAAAGGTTGATAACATATATGCATTGGAACATAGAAGCATGATGTCATGTTGCATGGGATATACTCTCACCTTCTTCCAGCCACCATATGAGATATTTCCTGGACGTAGTAATCGGTTTCTTGCAACTTCAATGTGCATGCGAATGAATAATTTAATAAACTCGAAAGTGTTATAGAACATGGAAGATGGAATATTAAAGTAAGGTTTGCAATGAACAAATGAGAACAACGATGTAGGGTGTGGGATTTGAGGGAAGTTAGCAGATCTAAAATTTAACCAACTGATAACTTGTCAAAATTTTGTGGAGAGCTGGTGAGAAAAAGGAAAAGTAACTAACATGTAAAATACCATTGTTACCATTTCATCAGCTTGATGGAGAAAAGTTATAATGTAGTACATGGGCAAAACTGGAAATTCGAAAAAGGCTTCACCCTATGGTGTTCTCCTCATACCTTGTCGAATTTGAAGTACCAAAGGTTTGACAAAGCAAACACCACTTAACAAAAACAACCTGAATATATACTAGCCAAAGTTCCATTGTATCCCCAAAAAGCCAGGACTTTAAACGGACTTTATAGGTAATAAATACTCTACTGATTGCAATTATAATCGATTAATTGCAGCAGTATAACTACTACCTCAACTGTCTTGAACAAGATTTGACTATTAAGTCCTTACCCTGAATGCAATCACTTCTTGACATTGCAAATTTAACTCTATTTTCTCATGCTTTATACTTGCTTAACAAACACTAGACGTTACGACGTTACATAACTCATAACAGGAAGCAACACAGGCAAGGGTATAGTAGTAGACACGAAGGTCAGTACTCGAATGACCTAGTGCAAATATCACACTACGATGACTACGTTGACCAGGAAGATCTTTTCCTTTCCTTGAGAAGCATGTCATTACATATCAAATGACCTCAGATAAATAGTTAAAGGGGTTTGTATACACAAAGTAATAGGTGGTGATGATTTCTTCATGTTCTATTATCGTAAAATCCTAAATCTACCTGAATATACAAGAAAAATACTGACTTTTTTTTTTAAAATCCAATGTTTAATTAAGAAAATTACTCTTGCACGACATTTGAAGTAAGGGAAAACTCTGTTGTTTCTATTGTTCCCTTGTTAAACAATTACTTTGTTGGTTGACTGCTTTGTACTCTCATATTCGGGGGCACTCCTATCAAATATTGTCTGTTGATGTGATGTTTGTTGTACTCCGAGTAGTGACTTGGCCCTAAAGCTACAATGGATTCAGCAATCAAGTCTACGATGGATTTTCCGTTAAGGCTACAATGGATATGGCCATCATGGCTAAGATTCTTTGGCCTCCGGACTACAATGGATTTTGCTTTTTGTCTACAATTGTTATTAATCATATCCTAGTTTTCTGTGTTGTTTAAGCCATTGTCTACCGATAGACTGAGAGTCCATATTGTGATTGCAATTGAAACTTTGTTAAGGATAAGATTGCTCCTATTAAACCGTTACTTTTGTGATATGTCGTTCATTTGCCACTCGGTGGTGGTTCTCCTTGTTGAGCTATTTAAGTTCATCCCCTTCCTCGGCACAGGTTAACAGTGATAATTGATCAGTCAATAAAGCTGCATAGGAGGATGCTCAAAAAACTCGGAGATTTATTTTTCTTTTTGTTTCACTAGCTAGTCATAGTCTAATATAACGGATATGTAATCCCCATTTGGAAGCTTAATGGATTTATTGGTTGGATGTTTTGTTAACATACAATAGAAGGATATTTGTTGCCGTATTATAAATTATTAGGTTATTCTAAGATGGTTTTGTTAAAATAAATGATAGGTGATGATGTTGGACCCTTGGGGTTCGGGGCATAAGATTATAAACTACAACAAAGAGCAAAAGAGATCACATGGTAATAAACAAAAGTGCCTGTCTTTGTTGCATGGAAGCACTTGTAGCAGACAAAACAATTTTAAAACAGCTTTACCATGGCATTGTGTAACTTCCACTGGTTCACGAATTTACAAGGGAAAACCATTCTATTCAAATCAAAAGTAGGAAGAAGCAGCCATCGAAGATATGTCCTTTGGCCAAGCAAAGGAAAGCTAAGATATGGTACAGAAAACAACTTTATCATCAAACAAGGAAAAAAGAATCTCATTGTAGGCCAGGAAACATATTTGAAAATTCAGGTCTATCACGTACCTTAAGATGACCATTTTCATCCAGACTAGTGGAGTAGTTTATAAATAATTGTATTCTCCCGACAAGTTCATGCTCTGGCTCATGATATATGGGCCACCACCGAAGCTTGTCACCCTGCATTAAAACTGTAAGTAAGCCTTCTCTAGCTATCTGCATAACTACTACTATAGCAATTAGTTGTGAGATCTAGACATCACACCGGGTTGTCAGCAATATCTGCCACCTGAGCAATGACACGACCACAACTTTCTCCCTTTGAATCAAAGACTTCAACAACTAGATCATCTCCAAGGCCATCAGGCAAGCTGCATTTCAATTACACAAAAAAAATGAAATAATTCACATCCATCAGATTAAAAATTGCTAGAGAAACAAAAGATGATGCACATACAAAATATGGCTTTCACCAGATCCCGGCTGCATTTGAACTGCATCCTCAGCGGATGAACTTTTCAATCTCAAAGAACATGCATAAGTTTCTGACAACAAATATAACAATCAACTTGGAGAAAGTAAGAGGTAAAATAATCCCAACTTAATAGAGCATATGAGTTGAAGTTCAATGAATTTGGGTCCCATGAGGTCTATAAGAGACAAATCATAATGTGGTCACATTGTTATTTCTTCCAATGCTACCTTACAAACGTTATCTACAAGCTATCACATTTCAGCACATCAAACAACCAAATAACCACCAACTTCAAGTAGAACAAGAAACTGAACGCAATCATCTAGACCATATATTGTCAACAGAAAGGTTTCAAACATGAAGCTGCATAAAAATTGCCTCAAGTTATAGAAAGCTAACCAATTGAAAAACATTAAGAGTGCATGAAGAACATATATAAAATGTATTAAGAAGTGCATGAAGAACATATATAAAATGTAAGTTGTCACTTGTCACCAATTTATCCTGCATGTTTTAAAACCCACGTTTTTGTGTGTGGTACCATATATATCTGACAAATGAAATCTGCAAGTTACTGCATCCATCCTGTATTCTCCTAACCTGCACTGCTCTTACCCTGCTCAAATTCGTTTGTATTTCAAATATTTTGTCTACAACTTTTATCGATTCCCCAGTACCCCTGGAGTTTTCAATTTCTGCATACATATGACACCTTAGATTGGCTTCAACAAAAATCAAGTTGTTTACTTATTATATCTGAATCCTTACTATATGCTCCTAAGATCATACATTTTGCCATTCATTTATTAATTTTTTTGGCAGTTTAAATATCGTTCATACAGACACTAAAGAATACAAGGATATTCTCACACGCTTCAACTTATTCTTTGATCCTTGGATAAAGGAGTGATCAACAATGCAGCATTAAAGCCAAAATTTACTAAACAAAAACTTTCAGGTGCAGAACACCATAGTCACATGTTTCAATAAATCTAGCAGATCTCAAATACCACACCAGTCCCAATTTTGTTCATCCAAGGAAAAGGTCTATCTAAAACTGGGTGAAAAACATATATATGATAGGAAATGGGTCTCTAAGACCATAGGAAATAGCTATTCATCATACCTTGAACTACCTTGTAAGATGGTGAATTGCCATGCAAGGACGCTGCACCAATTTTTAAGACACCAGAAACTTCTTTCAAGTATTGAGTGCCAGCATGCACATATGCCAAACTTCGGCGTGAAAACGAGCCGTTTGCAGGTATATGTAGGGGGACACTAACTTTCCGCAATGCTTGCCACTCCGAAGAGAGTGTGGATTTAACATTTGACAAATGAAACCGGACTGACTCCAGTTTAACCTTAGGGGGTTTAAGAGATGAAAAGTTGCAGCCTGAGGGTGGGTCTAGAACCATTTTCACTTTGCGTACTGCATACAAATGTTACATTCGACATCAAGATGAAAACTCAGCACATATATGACAAAAATTGCAATGGAAACACATAAAAGTACCTTGCACTTTCATTTTGCCAAAGGTTTTCTTGAGTTTTACACTGGCTCCTTCGCTGACTAGTTCTGAAGATCTTTTTTGCAAAAGTTCTTCCTCGGGTTTTAATAATACGTTTTGCAGACTGTCACAATAACAAAAAACAATTAGAAATGATCAGCAGTACATATCCCAGATGACAAACTACATGGAAGCATACATGAATTGTAAGAACCAAGAGCAAAAATACAGCTTTGTATGCACGAAAGCTTAGGCAGCATTAGAGAAATTTAGTGTTAGAAGTTAGAACATAGAAATCATGGCTGACTTACTAGTAATCAAATTCATCATCATCCAGCTGTTGAATGCACTTGTAATGTAAATATCCCAATTGAGCTCATTTTCAATTGAATAACTTATCAAAGAATTGTGAACCCTCATTATTCAGTTTCCCTAGGATTCGCTAGGATATGAATTGGCTATGTAAACATTACTTTTATAGTTTAATGATTACTTTTTGAGTTATGTAGAAGCTTAAGCTATTAGAGAATGGGCCTGACATGTATATCGTGACTTAAACACTTCCTTACATGCAAGCCCCCAATTTCACATTAGAGACATGTCAACAATAGATGAATTAAGGTGCACCGCTAGCAATTGCACAAACAACAGTAGCAGCAAATCAATTAGAGATATGTAATTGGCTCAATTGCATGTGAAGGCAACCAAAACCAAGATCCATGCAACCGTAAGCTCTGCTACCAACATTACGTCATCATCTGTTCTAAATGCTTAAGCTATTACAAGTGGGCCCAACAAAAATGATTTTAACACATTCCAATTGTATCAACACAAAGGACCAGAGAGAACTGATGCCAAAGAAGTGCGGTTTGCAGTCACGTGGAGGTGCCACAAAGATTATAGTCCATGTCAGATGCCAGATATGATAGTATATGATTGAGTAAGAATAGCAGTAAGGGCAGAGACCGAGGGCAACCTAGACAAAGCCTGAGGAGTGGCAGTTCTTAGGGGGCAAAAGCGCAGAGTGAGTACAGAGCGACAATCACGAGGCCAATGCTAATGTGTGAAGATCCAAAGTTTGGGTGCTTTCTCTCTCTAGAATTCTCTGGGTCCAGAGTTTAGAGTGAGAAAATGAAATTATCAATTGTTCAATTGTTATGAAAATGAGTTCTCAAGCCTGCGACTTATTGGCAATTAAAAGTGTCTTGCTATCAGTGACACGTAAGGCTCCTGGAAAGTTCTACCTCGTCTAAGTACACCACATGCCAGCATTCTATAGGATCATCAAGCCGCCATACTAACTTAGTCTGCCCATTACAGCTTCAACCTGTTTGTCTAGGAAGACTGACTCAAACAATACCGGTATGGCCAGAGCGCCCTCGATCCATCCACTTATCCAATACCCTTGTTAAGAGATGCAAAGAACCTAGCAATTTTAGGGAAGGCCCGACGCCCTACTAAGATGCGGACTAGGAGCAATGCCTTCCAGAGACCTGCTCCCTTCTCGAAGTGACCCAGGGGTCATGAACCCTAAAAGTCCTGCTAAAGAGCCCCCGATGCCAAAGCACGTCGACTAGTCACACAATTACCCTAGCAGAGATAATGTCTTGGAAGAGTCGTCCATCCTGCGATGAGTCTTTTGTGCTGAAGCACTCGGTGCTTACCAAGGTGTTGCACAGGAGTCTCCTACCCGACGGGTCGAGATAGTGTCCAAGGGAGTCATCTACCCGATGCATCGAGGCACTGTCCCGAAAGAGTCACCTATTTTACAGACGAGAGTAGTCTTCGTGCTAGAGCACTCAGAGGTTCCTGCCTGACACAATGTCCCAAATAAGTCGCCTATCTCGCTGCGAGTCCTTGTGCCTATTCACTCAGAGGGCACCAAGGTAGTATCCTAGGAGTTGCCTACCCAATGGGCCCAGTTAGTGTCCCTAAGGAGTTTTCTGTATCGAAGCGCATGCCGAGGTAGTCCCCCTGCGAGTTGCCAAACCTGTCGAGAAAGAAGTCCTCAAGCCAGAGCACTCGAAGCTCCCTGGCGGAGATAGCGTCCCGAAGGAGTCGCCTATTCCGCGATGAGTCCTTGTGCCACACCTGGAGCATGCCAAGGTAGTGTCCCAAAGGAGTCGCTCACCCTGAGGGATTATGCACACTTCGTACAGTGGATCGAATAGCATGTTCCAAGACCAAGGTGAGGCATGCATTGTGTGGTAAATATGAGGACCAATGCTGGGGGCATGCTAATAAGATAAAGTGCCTCGGGCATGTAAGAATAAGTAGCACGGTGCATCAGTGCAGTGGGATTTGTTTTACCCGAGGGCACGCTCAATGGGATTGCACATGGGCACGGTCTACTAAGTGGTGTTCTGGGGCAGGTAAGATGAGGCAAGCAACATATGGGCGAGATTGATGGATGGGGACACGTGAAGGGAGAAGCGCTCGGGCGCGTTCGGGCATCGGAGGGTGCAGCGATTGGGTGTTGTGCCGAGGCCACGTAGCATAGGTACAGTGGATGGATAAGGCTAATGGTCGCAACGCAGGGGCACGGAAATAATCGCCATAGGGCACGAAGCCACCAAGAGGCCATGAATTGGCTAGGTGCTTAAGTACCCGAGTGTCCAAGGGTGGAGCATTGGTATAATTGGATGTGTAGGAACGTGGGTTTTGATGAGGTGAGTAGAGGACTCATGGAACCAATGAAGGTAGTGCTTGTGTCATGAGGTGATGTGGGTGCCACTAGGTGGTTGTCGTTCTAAGGCAGGTTGGCAGGGTGTAAGGAGAAGAGTTGGATGATTGGAGTGTGGTATGGTGAAGGAGGTTGGTGGGCGAGGTTTTGAGAGAAGGAGCATATGAAAGGGTGTCAGAGGTCAAGACACCCCTCAAGGGCTGCACCCTGGCAACTCCCTGAAGAGGACCCCGAGTCGGCGGCTAGGAGGGAGGGTGAGGTGCACCCGGCGGCCTAAAGGAAGGACACCAGGAGAGAAAGGAAAGTAGGAAAGGGTAAGGAGGTCAAGCCAACCATAGGTGGTTTGTGGCTCCCCCCAACGGTGTTTGCTACCCAACAGTGTTTGCTACCCAACGGCTGCCTGTGGGGATCGGTGGCTCCCTAATAGGAGTAATTCTCTTGCAATTTTTTGTGTTAGGATGTAAAAGCAATTTCTTAATGTACTTTTGGAAAAGTTGTGGCATGTTACGCACGTTTTTTACGCTTCGGGTTTGAATGGGACAATGGCATTGAAATTTGACCGCTGAATATTTGCTGATGTGTCTCGAAGAGCGGATCCCGAATGCCATCAGGATGGCCTAGCAGCAAGAACAAATCAAACAGTACAACATGAACTAGTAGCCCATCCAAGTCAAAACCATTTGGCAGCTAGTGGAGAATCCTGCAAGCCTTATGTATGGAAATGCTAGAATTGATTCTAGCTGTACATAAGCTTGAAACAAAAGGTGGGAAAAAGAGAAAAATAGGCTTACCCAAAAGCATTTTGCAGTAGTTTGCATTCATTTGCTAAGAAGACCGGTGCTTCCATGCAACCACTAGCCCAAGAGTGAAGGCATAGCCGAACACATGCATCGTAAGTAACAACAGAATACCATAGACCTAGGCCACTGAACTCGATTACCATAGCAAAAAACAGAAGAACAGTTAAAAAATTTTGAATTAATAAAGCCAGCCACTTTGTGATAAAGAAAATAATTATGAACCACGATCAAAAAGATTACTGCTTTAGCTACCTTGCATGAAAAATGGGTAGGCAAGCTGGCAAACAACTGGAAAAAACAGCACAAGTCCTGTTATTTCTTGGAAATTCTCCGATGAACCTCATGATGTCGAAAGATCCAAAGAAAAAAGCTATTTAGGCATACCTTACAGATGGAATCATGTTTGCAGTACTATTCAGTCCACAAGAACCTAATGTTGCGCTTTTAATTGTATTGGCAACATTGGTAGTTGCAGAACCACCTGAATTTTCACTGGAAGGTGCATCATATGCCCTAAGATTCAGAACTTGCTCAGAAACTGCATTAATTTCCTGGACACAATCAGAGAATGGTGGCGCACTGGGGAGATCATCATCAGCAAGCTTCTGGCTTCGCAAGCCTTGTTCATGTAAGCCCTGAAATGACTAATCCAGCTAAGAGCAGTCATATATGTATGGAAGTTTGAAGACAACTTTAACTCTGATGAACAAAATAATTTCCTTATGTTGGTAGCATTAACAAGTAAAACTAATCAACACCAAAATTTCTTTATCACTCTGATTCCTAGAATTTGCACAACTGTTCTCCAGTTTTTCGTGAATATATAATGGAATATAATCAATCTGCCCCAAACACAAACATTGCCAAATCGAACATCAAAAGTAGACTAATTTCGGTCCAAACAACACGGTACTACATCAGATTACACCCAACTAATAAAACAAGACTAAACTTTTAGAACAAACTTATCCTAGGTAGCAACCCTGTACAAAGCAGCCAGATGTTTTAGAGAGAATGACAACTATATCTATGCAAAGTTCAAAAGTAGGCTGTGCATTGATAAGTATCAGTTAATTTTCACAGACATGCATGGTAAGAACTGAGAGACTCGGTAAGTTACGCCAAGGACTAAAGGCCACAGCATTCACAAAGAGGCTTAAGTTCTTGAAAACAAATTTAACGCATCTTTACTTTTCTTCCACCATTTTGTGTCACCACCAAAATAAACACTTGTATAGGCTCCTCATTTGAAATTATTGGCTTATCACTATAATTAGAGGAACCATATTTGCCATGTCAGCTATGCAAATGAAATATGAAAATAAAAGGCAGGAAACTAATAACGAAAACTATGACATACTTACAACATCAAGTACAATGAAAGCTGCAACCACAACGGCAATCAAAAACTCCCTGATTACAGAATTATCTATACTGAATATTCACGAAGGGCTTAGAGAAAAATGGAGAATCTAAATCTCCAACTCTTAGTTTAAATATCTTCAGTCTCTTAACCGTAATAATGCAGCCTCTAATATATCCCGCAACACAAAGCAGATGCAACCGCGTAAACTATTAACTGGAAATCACGTCAAGAAACTTCTAAAGCTTTAAAAGGTTGGTGTATCTCTTACTTGAACACTTACAGTTGCAACAGATACACGAGGGCTCTTAATTGAATCTGACAAGTCGTCATTGTTGAAAGTAGGCCGTGCAACTGGGCGACCCCAACCTCCACCCCCCAATCCCTTCACACCATGTGCTTGTTTCCTCTGCATTATATCGTTATTCGAACTGAACTGGGTGTGAACTGGAGCATTGGTCTTTATGCTATACCTGTGCAATAATTTTGGGCCACCCCCAACATCCTCGTCAGAGTCGGTACTTGTGTCCATATCCGAACCCGACCCACCACCGTCATTGCCGCTCACGGCAATAGGTCTTAATGCTGGAACTACGCCGGATGACATGTGCCCGCTTTGGAACTTGGATGCAGACGGCAATCCAAACCCCCGGCCAAGACTTGTATTGCTCATAACAGGACTAGGTTTTACTCTATGGGTCACCATACTCCACTCTGCTTCAAGGGCAAAGAAAAAACCACAAAAAGAGGGAAAAATCAGAAACAGAATATTCAAAATGCTAAATACTAATGGTGTAGGTTTCTATCAATCAATGCCTTCTATGAACAGGCCGCATATGGTTTTGTCCTGAACCGACCATGCAAATATTTGTATGTGTTTTTCCTTTTTCTCCTTGGGAGACAAAGCCATCAAAATCTTGCCGAGTAAAGGGAAAAAGAATCGAAAAGATTGCATAAGAAATTGAAGGAATCCAACAAAAGGAGAACCAAATACTTGTAATGGGTAGGGTTTTAACGTGTATATTTATTTTGTGGGTTCTTTTTGGCCTCTGCCAAACAGAGTGTTGAAGTGGGGAAAATTATCCACCGACATTGATCACCAAAGGGTCAGAGAGCATCAATTGCTTTAGGAATCTTAAACACAACTAATGCCACGAAATTTGACCGAATGCAATCCAATATTCACTCGCCATAAACACACATACACACACAAACCAGAACAGATACTCGATGAACTTGTATACGTGATTGTTGCTTACAATGTACGATAGAAGATTGAAAGAGAGAAGTTGAAGAGACTACTGAGTGGCTGTAACTTTACGAACTGTGCTTGAATTAAAAGTTTGATGATGGGGGGGTGGGGGGTTTGTTTCGTTATTTTCTCTGCAAATCTTTCCTCCTTGTTTTCAGCAGTTGGGGAGTAGATTTGTTTGCTATAAAATGCAAAATGGGCTGCCTGCCTGCCAATGCTCTCTTCACAGTGAAAGTGCGTACCCTCCGCTCCGCCCTTCCCGGCTCTGTTTTTGAAAAGAGGCGTTTAAAAGTGACCAAACAAGATTGACGGAGACGTGTGCGTAACATGAGGCTGACGTGGCCGGCAGAAAGGTTTACTCTATAGAATCATAGGATGGATGAACTGACAGAATAATGCTCCGTAACATAAATAAAACTTACGTATATTTATTTTGTTACGCTAAATCGGAAGTTTTCCCTAAATTAGAAATATATGCATTTTTCTAATTATTAAAATTAAGTTAAATCTAAAGTTTTCCCATAAATCAGAGATTCAATTGTGTTAAAAAGTATATAACGAGACAAAACTTATTACTATTTGACGTTTGATTTTACTTCTTTAGCGATTGAAAATGTCTATCGGCTTTGTAGTATAATAATCTCGCTCCTCTCTCTCTCTCTCTCTCTCTGTGTGTGTGGGAATGAAAATTGCGTGAATGGAGAGGGTGAGGCATGCCTTCCCATCCCATGAAAATATGGGGATTCCAATGTATCCAGGCCAGTACTTTGCTGCATCATGTGCCTTAGTTCCTAAGAAAGCACAGAATATATTAAAGCGGGAATCCATTGCCACGCCACCATCTCTCGTGCCAACCTTTAACATCATTTTACTGGTGAGCATAACTTTCAATTAATGACACCATGCAATGAGTGTCCGGAGTTTTGTGTGCCTATCTAATTGTGACTATTTTTTTTTTTCTCACAGTTAAAAAGTTACTTAAAAACCCTTCAAATGATTTAAAAGGATAGAGCCTGGACAATTCAATTTATAAAAAAATTTCACAATAAGGGTAATACTAAGAGTTTATAAAAGATTTCACCACAAGGATAATCGCTTGCATCTAAGCGTTGTGTTCCATCCCATCTGATTGAACCGGACGTTCAATACCTAGCTTGATGAATCATTTTACTGGCTAATTATCCAGTGAGGCTACTTTTTTTTTTTCAAATTTATTTACGAAAATTGGACTTAGGCAATGCCCAGTGTATTCAATTCAAAACACATAATTGTTCAGCCTAGAGCTGCAATATCCTCTCATTGATCGAGAGATCTGTTCCAAGAACTTTGATGTCAGCAGCAGCAACTTTGAATGCATGAGTTGTAAAACAACTTTGATGCAATATATTATGGTAAAATGTCATTGTAGTGTCATCTTCATTGTGCCACGCACGTTCCTTTAGGCATCAATTACTACGTCTTGATGTGGAAAGGGTACATGTCAAGAACTTCAAAGATTCTAAAGCTCGACTCAGCTTTGTCCACCAAAGGTACAGCACTCGAGGCTTCTTTTTAGGCAATTTTACTAAACAACTTCCCTCTGAACTTTGAAGGAAGACCGCAATTGCAACCAAGTACGAGAGGCAACCAAGTAAGAGAGGCACATACTAACTGTGCCATCACCTCAATCTCCTTTTGACATTGAACTGGTGTGACAGAACCCTCTGAACACCTCAACATATAGGGTAACAGATCACTTCTTTCTGTCTCATGTCACTAACCATCGGCATCTTATTAAGAAGAAGAATGCCGTTTCAGCAAACTTTCCAACTTAACCAAGTATACATAACAGTATGTTATTTCATGTATAATAGCTTTGCTTCAGCAGTGCACTCAGAGAAGACCCCCTTAAACTGCATAACATATACGTGAATCTACAAAATATTCTAGCCATCGACATATTTAAAGATAGCACACTTTGGTCTAACTCGTGGTTGCCACTAGCACAGTCGCATGTCTTCCTCGTTATTGAAGAATTTAACCTTTGAGAGCATCAGACTCATGATACCAGAGATCATTTGAGGGGCAAACCAGCACAAAGTTGACAATCCAACCATGAATGTCAGAAACGTGAAATGAGCTTCTATCTAGTACAAAGCAATTTCCAGACAGACTGCACTCTACGGGTATTAATGATAGTGTGAACACCATAAAACCAAGAGATACTAGCAAGAAAACAACCTCCTGACCTACAAAAGGATCGTGGCGTCATCTTGTTTGTTCTCCAAGTACCACGCACAAAACATCTATAAAGTTTGTTTTAGAGGCCTGATGTAGCTGAGCCATTTAACGGCTGCAATAATCACAGGCTTTAGTTGTTACACCAGATTAATTTCATTTGCTTTCTATCGAAGGTTTTTCTGCAAAAACCTCTTGTTAACATAACTATTTCCGATCAGTACCAACCAGAGTAACAAAAGTAGAAGATCATTTGATCACAAGCTTACTTTTCTCGATCAGTACCAACCAGAGTAACAAAAGTAGAAGATCATTTGATCACAAGCTTACTTTTCTTTCTACGATGTTAACAAGAGGAAACATGCTATCTCAAATTCCTATCTATTCACAAATTGGCATGAATACTGCCAAAAGGTCAGCAAGAAAACCTGTTTCCTTACAATATGTCTTGCTTAACGCTACATTCCAGACTGTCCGCAAACTTGATTATGATACCTCCATGAGCCATGTCAATCGTCATCTGAACCTAGAACCTGTTGCTTAATCTCCTCAATTTTCGCAGCCAGTTCATCCCTGTTTTTCTGCAAAATCCAGGCAACACAAAGAACTAAGTGCCTGCACTTAGGTTGATAATAAGCAGTAAGAAAGCACGCTTTCAGATGACTACCTTGAAAAGGAGATAACGGGTGCCAAACCAGAGCGTGTAGGAAAGACCCACGACTTCCATCAATTTAGGAAACTGATGTTGTAAAATAGAAAAGATTTAGTTGTAAGTGTGAAGAGAGAGAGAGAGAGAGAGAGAGACTGCTATAAAGAAACAACACAACTTTGGAGCCAAAATGAGTACAAACACGCACCACAGGAATAGAGTCAACGGCTCCAACAACAGCAGTTGCCAACCAGAGGCCAGTCAAGGCACCACCACCAAATAGGAGAAGTGAAAAGGAATTGTTGGAATCCAACTGCAACAGTTCAAAAGATGTCATCAAGATGGCAAAAAAATAACCGGGAGCTCTGTTGATAAGAAAGTGCCTCCTCTATCTCTTTTCTTGCGGCAACAACAGTATATTAATACATCTACAGATATATTCCATATGAATAAATATATATAAACATACACTCTAATCCTCACAGAAGAAGCCAAAACTGTAAAAAGCGTGAATAGAAGAGATCAAGCTACGGTCAGTGTCATTCACATTAGAATCATTTTGACAAAGATCTAGTTTCCATGACATAAGTAACAATAAAATGGCCATTTAGAAGTTCAAAAACGGGGAAGATAGAAACAAAACACGGAAGAACAAGAGAAAACAAAAAGAAAGTAGAAGTGTTTGCAAACAGGAAAGAAATTA
The DNA here is from genome assembly GCA_033070095.1 of Escallonia herrerae. Taxonomy (NCBI): domain Eukaryota; kingdom Viridiplantae; phylum Streptophyta; class Magnoliopsida; order Escalloniales; family Escalloniaceae; genus Escallonia; species Escallonia herrerae. Next base: position 21,918 of record JAVXUP010000014.1, read on the forward strand.
AGGGCATAATAAAATGCTAATCGGCCTTGGCCGATGGCTGAGGAAACATTAAAATAGAGAGAGAATTGGAAAAAAAAAACCACTGGTAGGGGCCTACAAAGCCAAAAAAAGATCAGGTTGCTCAGGTAACCGCTCAGATCGACATGACTGTCGATGTTTCATTGAGTAACGTTAAACTCTCAATGCTTTGTAGCAATCATCACAGCAACCATCATGTATGTGATCCCCCTCCTACCATCTAAAAAATAATAGTAGGCAAATAAGTATCCAGGAAAGCGACTATAGCTTAATACAGGGCTCCCAATCTCAGAGTCCAGCAACGCAAATCAACCACAACATAACAAGTGAAGCCCATCATAGCTTCTACAGTTCCCTATGGGCTATGGGTTGAATGTAAGAACTTGCTTATCAAATACAACGTTGAGAAAAGTATAGTGCCGATAACAACTGATAAGCAAACCGCTGAATGCAGTAAAATAATTAGAAAGCAATAGTAATGTACAGCAAACACATTTAAGCAACGCCAATGAAGCCCTGAACCCCAGAGCAAGCATCCCAATCTAGACTGGTGTAATATGTCCACCTTATATTGATAGAAGGATTGAAAATTCTATCATGTCATACACCAACAAAAAATACCAAATTCATTATGTAAACATCTTCCTCCAACAATGAGTAAATATTCAACGAAATACAATGTGGGTAATACTGGAACAAGGAAAATGGAATAGTAATGAATAAAGATCTCTGCAGTTCTTTCATCATCATTGCGTAATGGAGGATTATTATGAGAAAAAAGCTTACTAGGTTACCTTCAACTTCAGATAATTAGCCAGTATTTAAACCTAAGAAGTCTAGAAACAAAAAAGAAGGAAGAAAATGGTCCCAACAGAAAATTAATAAGACTGAGGTGAGGAGAGAAAGACAAGATTAGGTTGCTCAGTTAACCGCTCAGGTCGACATAGTTGTCGATAATTCATCAAGCTCATACATGAGACTTTCAATAAGCTGTTGGACTCATCATTGCAATCTATTTGAACTAAAACACAAATCCAAATCATCACTGAAAGTTACAAGTGCAAACTGAGAAGGAAACTAAAAAGGAGGCCGTCTACACCCCCCAAAGAGGAATAAGTAGTAAAATAATTACAATAAAATCAAAAATAAAAGATCAAGCACATTTAGATAAGGCAGTTGGGAAAAGTCAAAGTCCTGATCAACATTACTAAAAGGTAAGAACTTCAATTAAATGCATACAGCCATTTTTAGCTACTCTACGAACAACAATAGCAAGGCTTAAAACCTCAAACCTTAGTTGCACAAAGCGGAAGCGGGGGCGGGATCCAAGAAGAATCTGAGGTTGGGAGCCTTGAATAAATAAATGCGTAAAGAGTATTATCATTTGTTTAGCATAGTTTACATAGATAGCAACAACAGACAAGGAAACTTTAAGGACTTGAAGGAAGAGAGAAACAAGGAATTGAGTTGAAAAGAGCTTGATTTTCATGTATTCTATCACTTGTTCCATGCATCTCTATCCAGCTAGCGGGATCGAGTTCCCATCTTAGTTTGGGACGAGATCCCATGGAGCTCCTAACTTGGGATCGCAAAAGCGAGTTTCCGAGAGAGAAACGTCACCATATTAGGAGTTTCCTGAAACTAAGCCTCAAACCTCTCCAATCTATCCTTCCAAGTTGACCATATAACCTAAGGCAAATGGTAATACCGAACTACCAGTGAAATATTGTGGAAGTTCATGACTAGCTCTATGAAGCTTCTGATTAAGAATTAATAGTCACCCGCCATCGATTGAAGAAAATAAAATGAAAAGGGAAGGGCCATGATTGAACAATGACAAAAAAAATATTTGAAAGAGCTTATATTGACTTCAGAAATCAGACACGTCACAAAATAGAACAAACAGGGAGAGCAAAACTTATGGAGAAAGAAGAGAAAGGAAAATCATAGCAATTGGAAAATAACAAAACTATGTTGAGGAAATGAAATAAAAGATTATGTCGTATCAGTTAACCACTCGGGACCGACATACTTGTCGATCTTTCACCAACTTCCTACTTTAAAACTTTCACCAAGCTGTTATTCATCATTGCAAACTAATTGAACAATCCCTTCCTTGAAAGTCATATTGACATGCCTTGAAAACTATAGAGCAGCTTCATTTTAACATGTGAGATATAATGAATACCAGGAAGTTGATCTGAACAAGATTTCCTAATCTGAAAAAAGTAGCATGCAAGCACTACTGCATCCTTAAATGGCACAACTTGAAGAGTCTGCTTTCATCGCAGTAGTAAAAGATATGGCGTTTTTGTTGAGTAGCAATAAAATAAAAATGTTGTAGGCTTATAGCATGAAACTACTTCATCTAGCGTTCACCAGATGATGCACAAAGGATCAGAAATAGACCTCTAAGTTGAGTTTATCTAATAACTCAAACGGTTGCATTTGGTCATCCGCGGAAGAATCATCTTTAGCTACTTCAGTTTGACCATACTCGTTCTTCTCAGTCTCTCGAACTTCCTCCATGGTTACCACACCATCAGGTTCTTTGGTAACATATTGGTTTGCTCCTGTTGATGTTTCCTCAGTAGTTACTTTCGAAGACGAACTGTTGTAACGCAGCAATCCTGAACAAAACACCAAAAAGGGTTTGGTAAAGGTGGGTAAAACGATATCCAATCTTCTTGCCATTTCCCAGGTATTGACAAATGACAAGTGCTTGTTCCTCGTAAGGCCCATAAAGATCAGCCTTCAAGAGTTGGACAATCAGATGGATTGCCTCATAAGTCAGCATTTTGGCTTTTTGCATTAGAGGGAAAAAAATATAGATGCTTAAGTTAACGTTTTAAATTTGACCCAACCGGATTGGGCCCTCGTCTATTTGATTTGAAATCTCTAGAAAAACCGCTCTGCCAATAGAATCATAACAAGACTATACACGACAATGGCAATGTTCATGATTCAAAACTAACAAATCCTAAGAAGAAAAATGGGAACTTCCCTCTTTCCGTAGTCATAAAAATGACTACAGTTTGTATGCATCAAAGAAGAAAGTACGGCACATTTGATGCTAAGCGTTCATATCTCCAGAAAAGCAGGAATCTTGCCCAACTTGAACTAACTTTTAGTTCAAGTTTAGTTCAAGTTTTGCCCAACTTGAACTAAAATTGAAGGTGGTGAATTAAAAGCAGGAATCTTGTCATTTCTTAAACCAAAAAATTAGCATCTCTAGGGTTTGGCATAGCCAAAACCAATAATATTCAAGGGTTTTGCATAAGTGAGGAGCGTGAATGAAAGGATACCTGTATTGGTGCTAAAACGCTTGGGAGGAAGAAGAGATGGCTTCCATCGAAGATGAGTTTGGCTTGTAGAGAGCGGCAAGTGGTTGTGAAGACTAGAGATGGGTCGAGCAGTAAAGCAGAGCTCCATTTTCAACGGGGGCACAAGCACAACACTAAAAGGGGTTTCAGGGTTTATAATAGAAGGCCTTATTAGGGTTTCGTTGAGAACATCCGACGGTGTAAATGGGGATCCTTCAAAAACTCTTCCTCCTTGGTTTGCGCACCACTACTTTGAGGGGTGGGCCCTGGGGTGGCCGGTTGGGATGATGAAAGAGTCGGGTCGGAGTTATTAAGGAAATTGACTAATTACATCTATATCCCTGAGGTTATGTATAATATAATAATAGTTAAAGATATTAAGTTTTAAAATGTAATATACGGTGACAAAAAATTTTGAAAATGTAACAGTCGTATCCAACTATCAGGGTTCTGTTAAAAAAATTATACTTTTTGACTGATGTCATTATTATGTATTTTTAAGATGATAATAATGCCCTTATATTGTATATACCGAATAATTTTTAAAGTCTTTCTTTTTCTTTTTTTTAAGAAAATTAAGAATAACCCCACATTATTTGCATTATACACGTAATTGCCTCCTGGTTTCAAAAATTAGGGTCTATTAGATCCCTAATTTGAAAATTAGGGTTCGAAAACCCTAATTTGAAAATTAATTCACAGTGAATCTGAAATCGCCGCCGGCAGTCCCCCCTCCCCCACCCCCCGCCGCCAGCAGCCTCTCCCCGCACCACCCCACCACACCGGCAAGCCCATCCCACACCCATGCCGCCGGCAATCCCTTCGCAAACCCACACCGTCGGCAGCTCTCTTTCTATCTAAAACCTTATTTCAGACACACTATCACGCCTCCCCCTACCCCAATATCGTCCAAGTTTCAATTCAATTCCATGACCAGCACTGTATTGCCACTGATCTCGCCGATCTAGCCGTCACCACCGGCTGCCGCCTCGCCTTGGCTGGGTTGGACGTGATCTCGCCAAGGTGGGGTGGGGGAAGGAGGGTGGTGTGCGGGGTGGTGCGGGAAAAGAGAGAGAGAGAGAGAGAATTTAAGATAATGTAAGAGAGATAATTTAAGATAATGGCATTTGAATAAATAGATTTGTAACTTTAGGGTAATGAAGTCATTTTATTAAAACCGTTAGGGTTTTTAAGATTTCGTCTGGTCAACGAATATAAGTGTAATTTGTCCAAATTATTGTCCTTGCCTATAATTATACTCTAACTTCAGGAACATAGGTATAATTAATTCTAAGGAAATTGACTACTACTGTAGACATGCGTTGATTAGTTTTTCCTTTTTTAAAAAATACTTCTACGGCAGCTATGATAATAGATAATAGATTAGCTTGGTATTTCAACCCCAATTAGTATGGTCACTAACTATGATTTGGGCAAAAAGAAAAAAATTATTAATGAAGAAGGAATTACCATTATGTTATTACTCAAATTTAATGCCTATTTCTTGTCACAAATGTGAATTACTGCAAAAAGTCTTTCTTTTTTCTTCTTGTTCGGTCCTTCTTTTTTAACTCTTATTTCTTGTGCTTCTGATCGCCATGCGTAGATTCTTATTTTTTTTTCCCCCGAGCTAAGTGTGCGGTACAAGCTATGAGGGCCGATGCGTAGTAAATATTTTAATCTCCTGTACTTGCAATAATTCTTGAACTTTTCACTTTTTTCCTCAAAGAAATTTATTCTAGGCTTAATTACACAATGAATCTTGAGTTTCTCCCAAAAAAAAAAAAAAGGAAAATGCAACTAAACCGCAACGTGACTATTACGAAGTGAAAATCTCAAAGGTTGTCAAATCTTGCAATCGAGAATTTTACTAAACGGTGTTCAAAAAACTGCTAAGATGAATGGCATTTCTGTCTTTTCCAAATCCTCTTCCTATCTTATTCCACCTTTACCGCCTTTACTCACCTCCATTATTAGCTTCCAACACCACCTATATAACCATTACAACCATGTATTCCACTAGCAAGTTAGAAAATGTGCAAACGCAATCACACGAAAACCCCAAGAGCTCACTGCACAAGAGCCTCGAAAAGGCTTCCCATTTATTCTTGAACCTAACAATTCAAATGCACATATCATTTTGCACAACATATTTATGCTTCCTAATTAAACTAAAAGTAAGGTGCAACAAACTTCTTTGGAGATAGAGAAAGATGAGGGAAGCAAGAAAAGTAGTTTGGAGAGTCATGGTAACCTTTGTATGTAAGCAAAGGAGTGTTTGGATTTGAGGAGCGAAAATGAAGCTCGCCTTTGAAAAATGTTAGACATTAAGAAAGGCGAGCGCCAGTAGGAGTAAGGCAAGTGGCAGCGAAGGAGATTTGGACGCTGAGAATGAATGCCACCCGGTAGGGGAGAGGCGAGCAACAACAAATGAGGAGGATCAACTGAGCACCGACGGCAGGAGGAAGAGCAGCTAGTGCCAACGACAGCCAAGCACTACCAAGGTAGATCAAGGTAGAGGTTGACAGAGGTTAGATAAAGATAATGAAGAAATAAAAATAAAAAATAAAGAAACAAAAAAACTAGAAATGGCACATGTTTTGATCTTAACCTTCAAAATTGCTTGAGATATGGCATTTGCTAAAAAAATATACAATAACCTGAAAAGACAGAAGTACTTCTAACTACTAATGGAATCATTGACGATAAGGGTGAGCACCAAAACGTTCTAGCAAATCTGATATGTTTAAACCAATCAAACTGAATTGATCCAAATACTTAACGGTTTTATTTCATATCAACCTTGGTTCGGGTCGATTCACAGTTTACATTTTTTAAAACCGATCACAAGTCGGGCCGAATAGACTTATGATATGTTAATTAATTTTAGAAACATTTATTGATGATTTTTACATACAGGGTACCAGGTAAATCCAAATAAACAAAACCTTTAAAATTAAAAGAAGGAAATAATAAGAATAATACAAAAATTTGTTGACCAGTATCTCTTTTATATTTATTAATTCTTTATCGTACATTAATCAATGGCATACTTGAATTTTTATTGTAATATATATTTGAAATAACACTTATATCTTATGTTAACATGAGCACTTATATATCGAATATAAGAAGATTATGTGTTAGCCCTTCGATTATTTAACCTAGGCCTATATTCGATTTTGATGATAACCAACATTGATGATTATTTTCTAATATGTATTGAGTTTATGAAGCATTTGGTACAATCTCATACTCATGCGATGGAACAATTTAGATGAGTAAAATATCGATTAAAGATATTCCACTTAATGTTTTAAAGATAGTGAAACCAATGAAACAATCCTATAAGGAGGTGAACACGATTTTTGAAAATTAATAGGGAACTTAAAGCTAAGCACAATCACGAATCTCAATCAAAACAAGTAATATTTCAACGAAGATGCTAACTACACTATCTCAAGCAATTATAGAGTAATAAGTAAAGAGATTCAGTTAGAGATACTTTATAAGGAGATTTAAATGGTTCGGCTTTAACTACTCTCAAGCATGCATCCATCTCTTCAAGTACGTTCATTGCAAAAGCACTATAATCCATTAGCAACAATCTTCTTCTGGGTCAAAATCAAAACCATTATAACACTTGGTGATATCCCCATACCAAACAAAAGCATTGAATCCACAAAGTTCATCCAAGACTTGGCAAACTTAAACCTTCATCACAATTATTTTACAAGGATCAATTGTGTACAAAGAAATCCTTTTAAAAGAAAATAAGTACAAATAAAGCTCTAGTACAATAGAAAGATAAGAGAATTGATGACTGAAGAATGTTCACTCTCAATCAAAGAATTGCTCACAAAGACGTTCTCTTTAATGATGTAAAATAATGAAGATAAAGAGACAAAAATGTAATCTATGAGTCTTGATATTTCTCTAATGAATAGAAGTTTAGAATGTGATTTTCACAGTGTATGATGAAGTCTCAAATTATTTATATAGAGAAGATATAAAATATAGTCGTTAGAGGCATTAAATAAGCAAAATTGCTATTGCAGTCGACTTTTTTTCCCAATGCAGTCGACAGGGTTCCCTCTAAACTAGCCGTTAGGGTCTTGTTCTCGAAAATAGCCTTTGGAACTGTATTTTAACCAATACAGTTGACTGTATTAACCTACTGCTTATCAGCTACCTCGAAGAACCCTCTTTCTTATATTGGGCATAACTTTTTTTAGAAAATTTGGATTGAGGTGTCATTTTTTGTGTTGAAAAACTAATGAAAATTTTTATCAAAATATGAAAAGTTTAGCACAAAAAATATTTTTGAGAAAATCTGAGTAAGCTAAAAAATTCACTCATTTTTAAGAATTACACTTGTGTGAATGGTTATGAATTCACATACAATGTACAAGGCATCCTAAGGTCATTTTAGGTCATAATCATCAATTCAAACATCAAACCAAGACTAGTTACAAGTAAAGATTAACCATAATTCATAGTAACTTAACCAATGCATTCTTTGTTGCTCTTTGCCATTGGACTTGATGAAACTTCCATTGCATGTCCATTATGGCTTTAAACTTTTTTGGCTTTAATCCATATATCCAACTTCTCAAATGTGTCTTCATGAGTGTGTGTATGTATATACCTACTAAGAATTCACTTAAGGCACACATTAGAAGATAATCAATGTGTAGTTATCATTAAAACAAGATATAAGCCTATGTTATCTAACCATAGGGCTAACATATGGAATACTTCAATTCAATTGTAAAATGTTTTTATTTCTTGTGTTTGTAACAAGACATAAAGAATTGATCTTATTGATAACTGTGACCTAGAAATTGCCCATAAGTTTCCCTTGCATGCATAAAACTTTTGTACTTTTGAAAAAGAGGGAAAATACATTTTTAGATTTTTGGGTAGTAGGCTGTTACAATCGACTGCATAGGAATGCAGTTGAATGCAATGATGGCCAGTAGCTTATTGCAGTCGACTATAATAGAAAATTTGAACGGCTACTTTGGGAATACAGTCGACTGTGTTTACCTTTTGACGTATTTAATGCTCTACCTACTTCCAAATGGCTACATCTATATAAACTCATTCTGGACACAGTATTCGATCAACCTTTACATTTAAAACCTTCTTATCTTGCAAATACTCAAAGCTGAAAAGAAATTCTTCAATATCTCGCAGTTTTCATTATTTTCTCATCCAATTCAAGAAAACATTTATTATCAGCTTACATTTGATAGATATACATTTTTATAAGTCATCAATACACACATCTCTCTTATTCTAGAGATTAAACTTAGAAACTTCTCGAGAATAATTCTTTGTACACAATATTTCATTTAAAGTTTCTTACATCAAAGCTTGGAGTTGTCAAGCTTTGAAGTTTTAGGATTACCAAAGCTTGGAGTTGTCAAGCTTTGAAGTTTTGGGATTACCAAAGCTTGTTCTTGATGTGGGTAGCATCAACGGATTCTAAGAGGTTCGACATTGACCGATAAGGAAGATCATCCTAGCAGATTCTAGGACCTTTTGAGGGATTTTCTTGATAGGTGGATGTAGGCTTGAGGGTAATTCAAGCCAAACTATCTATATCTCAAGTGTCAAGTATCTTTAAACATTTCTCTCTTTATATTATTGCCTTATACCTGTCGAGATTGGTTAGGTTACTTATTTGAGATATTGTGTTTCAGATTTATTGTTTGAGCTATCTAAGTGTTCGTCCTAGTTTCTTAAAGTTGGTTGTGATTAATGTTAATCTTTTTAAGTTGTCATAAATTCCTATTCACCCTCTCTAGGTTTTTCTTTTATTGGTTTTAATATAGAATTTAGAGAAAATATAACTTCATTTTTAATTATATTTTGATCTAATAATAGTGTGCAAATGAACAACGTCTTTAAATAGGCACAAATCGATCCGAACTGACTAAATCAAACAGTTTAAACCGACCAAATAGAACCGTCTAAACCGATTGTATTTGATTTAATTTGGTTCATAATTTTCAAAACGTAGAGATAACAATTGGGTTTGCTGTTTGATTTTCAAATTGAACCGAACCAAACCAAACCGTGCCCCATCCCTAATTGACGTAATGATATTTCTTCCTTATGAGGACACACGGAATAGCATTTTGTCTCTTGTGATGTGACGAGGAGTAAGTAAAGATTGGGTGGTCAATCTATCCAGGTATGCAAGTCAAAAAACCTATTCATATGCTTTGAGGATTGTTGTTTTTCCACACCGAAGAGAAATTGTTACCGGGAGTTTGGCGAGGCAATATGTTACCGGTATAAATTGTTATTCTGCGAGGGTTGTTTGCTTTTTCGCACAATTACATTACCATTTATGCTCGAATTAGTTTGTAGGATGTTTGGGAATGGATTAGTTTTGTCGAACAAAGTTTGAGGTTCATTAATGTTTTGGCGACAAGGGACTGCCTTGGCTAATTGACCGATGTGATGTGAGGAGTCATCATATTTTGTAGCAAAAGACCTTCTTTTCTTGTGCTTTTAGTGATTAAGTTACAAATTATTGTAACAAGTCGTACCTTAGTTGCAGGACTCGTTAAAAATGAGACCATAGCCCCGTTGTCAGGACACCTCAGTAACTTCAAGCCTCATGGAGTGGAATATTCTCATTCAGGTTTCCATTAGGTTTATAGTTGGTAGCTAAAGAGGTCTATAAGGACAAATGATCCAAATTCTTTGTTATGCATACCTCCCATTGATTCCTATTAGGAAATCCTACTTAAAAATATTCCCAAAAAAAGAGTGGGAAGGGCTACCTTTATTGTCGATGGTCCACATAAAAGCTTTCACTTTATCGTAATATTTTCCATATTTCTTCTCATAACTAATCATGCTTGCAACTCTTTCCCCTCTCTTTCCATTTTTCAAACAAAAAAATACTTTCATCGATATATGTTATCATGCTATCTCAACCTTGCTTTCAACATAGATCGTTAGTGTTTTCAATTGTTTTACATTTACTCAACCCATGTGTTCATTTTAATATTGGAAGTGAAAGTGCACTCATCGATGCATTAAACTGGATAATTTACATTGTGTTCTGCAAAATTAGTTCATTTGTCACGCGCTCTCTATTTCTGGTGGAAGATTTTTGCATATGACCATTTTTCTGACCCGTCTTATCGACGATAACCAAACGATAATGCACTTAAAATTAAATAGCTTTCCAGGTTGTTCCACTATTACTCTGAGAAGAAAGCCTATAGACATAACGTAATTGGTAATGATCTTCTTTGTAACAACAAAGTCTTATGTAAATATACCTATGGTCCTATACCAACAACAAACTTTTAGCCTTTCCCCACATGACCAATAATTAAACTCTTTGAGTAATGACAAAATCTAAGGTAGCATTTGATAGGGTCTTTCTTCTTTTTTTTTCCCCATATTTTTCAAAACTAGAGAAAAAAATACCCCTTTGATAGAAAGTTTCTTTTTTTTTTTTCCTTTCAGTTTTGAAAATCAGTTTTTAAAACGGGACTATTTTTGAAAACTCTATTTTAGAGTTTCGGGTTTTCAGTTTTGATTTTTGTTTTGAAATCCAACTTTCAAACATTGTTAGAAGCAAAAAAATGAACAACATTTTAACAAAACCCCAATCACACATAGAACACCACCAAGACCACCAGACCTGTCACCATCACCATGACCCACCACCACTACCATTTTTATCATCACCACACACCATCGCCGGCCACTGCCATTGACAACCATAACCATTGCCATCGTCCTACCACTGCCGCCAACACCACGACCCAGAATCACCAATTACACACAACCACGACCGTCATCGAGACCAGCACTGCCACCCCACAATTTTTGTCACTCACATTCCTATCCCGCCGCCACCATCGCACCGTCGCAGATCTGCTCCACCGGATAATCATCGTTGCAGATCTGCGACGACTAATCGTCGTCACTCAAATCAAACATTGCAGTCATCGTGGTTACCTCCACAATGCCCGCAAGCTTTGCCAATCACACCATCGTCGTTGTAGATCTGTGATTCGATAAAGGGTGATGATGATGGTGGTGGCGGTGCGAGTTGGTGGTGGCGGTGGTGGTGACTGGTTGTGAACGTGGTTGGAGGGTTTTGTTGAAGAAGAAGAGAACATTTTAAGAAAAAAATGAAAAAAAAAGAACGAGGAAAGAAAACTCAAAACAAAAACTGCTTTACCAAACATCCGTCTATTTTTCTTAAAAAAAAAACACACAACTAGTTTTCGTTTTCATTTTTTTGAAAAAAAAAACCACAACCTTGTCAAACAGACCCTAAATGTATAAGCTCTTATGCTTTTCAGATTCAACATAGCTAATATGTTAATTATCGATCTTTTAGCGGCAAATACTGATAAGGTATTAATAGGGATTTTATTGGACTCAAATTGTTTCTATCCTAAGTTCGTTCCGTTACTTTCTTACTACTTTTCCACTATCAACATTATTACGTTAATCAGATTCATACTAATGCCGATGCCTTGGGGATGCATGGCTCTGTCATTCAATCATAGTAGGATCAGTCACACGACATTCTTCTATTAAGCTCGGGTGTCATTAACATGCCTCTCCATTAATGAAAATTTTGATATATAATGTCGTACTCCTCTCCCGTATACAAAGCACCACGGAATCTAAAACTAGGTAACATAAAAAAGAAAGGTTCCCCTACTAAATACTGATATATTTCATATATAATGATAGTGCCTTCCTAGGAAATTTATATCAAAATCAACATTAAAATCTCTTGTCCGCCTGCACCAGAAAATTAGTACATGGAAAGCTACTTTAGTATCAGGATTACCCTTCAAAGCTCAGGAAGCATATCACATGCTATTTTGAATCTGGGCCTCTGTGGTACATGTGGTGGCTATTCTAATAAGGAGGGCTGTTGAACAAAACATCAGAATCAAAGTAATAGTGACTGACCAACAAGGCTGCTCCGATGATTGACTTGAGAGGCCATAAAACTCCTGACTCTCATCCACCTCCTTTTTGGGTGTGTCATTTAGCCAGTTATATACATTATAATTTGGCACTAATTTTTTTTTGTTTTTTGGAACAAACTATTGCAAGTCTTATCATATAAACATCTACGCGTTGATGAGTTTTTACGTGTACCAAAATCATGATCACTTTTAGAAATTTCGTTTCCAATCGTTTGTTGACATGAACTTGGATACAATTGCATAAGTAAGGGCGCGGTCACGTGAGACGACGTATAATTGTACATAAAAATCGAAACTTTGAAAAGTTTACTTGACATGTCCACCATTTTACTATTTAAAATTCAGCCACTCAAATAGATTTTACATTTTTTTCCAGTGTTATTAAAGTACAAATATGCTTAAGATTTTGTCATAACACACTTTCTGTTTTGGTTTTAAAATGATGTATCTCTCTAGCTTTAAGTCTGTAATATGTTTAGACAAGCCAAATATTATCTCACAGTTTTTCTTTTCTAATTGGGCTAACGTCTGTCCTTTAATTTCGTTATAGTAATTTTATCTCTCATTTTCTTCTCTATCATTTTTCTATCTTGTTATTCTTTAATTCATTGTCTTTATTACTACAAATCTCAACACACCGAGGCTCTGTTTGACAATACTTTCAGTTTTGATTTTTAGTTTTCAAAAAAAAAAAAATCAAAACCAGTTATTATTATTTTTTTTTACAAAAACAAGTGGGTGTTTGATAACCCAGTTTTTATTTTGAGGTTTTCTTTTCGGGTGTTTGATTATTCATTTTTTATTTTGTGGTGGTTTGCAGTGGCGGGACGTGGCGGTGGCCAACGGTGGTGGTGGCCGGCCGCCGGCAGTCGCCAGCAGTAGTTGTCGGAGGTGGCCGCCGGCGGTGAACAGTGGCGGTGGGCGGTGGCTACCAGCGGTGGGAGGAGGGTGGTGGTCTAAAAAAAAAATCAAAACTGAAAATCGAAACTCATTTTTGGAGTTTTAAAAAATAGTCTTGATTTAAAAACTGATTTTTTAAACTTAAGGAAAAAAAAAAACGAAAACTAGTTACCAAAAGTATTTATTTTTTTCAGTTTATAAAACTGAGAAAAAAAATGAGTTTCAAACAAGGCCTGAGTTATCACTTTCATTGTTTTAGAGAGGCTACCTTTCACCGTTTCATATGCTATTTCATTTTTTATTTATTGTTAACAGACCAACAGTTATTATTAACGTTTACTTTTAATGACAAAAAATAGTCAAAATCCCATTTAAATGGTGAAAGTAACTTTTTCTTCTTATTATTAGTGTTACGACTAATTTTGTTATTAGTATCACACATACAAGATGAGTTTTTTTTTTTAAATAATTGTTGCTAACTAGTTTCAATTCAAAGGATGATTCAAGAATAAGATTGCATTAGTGGATTCCTACTATTACCTTTTCTTTCTTTCTTTTTTTTTTGTTGTTGTTGTGACCGTGCAACGAAAGTAAATAAAAATACAATCACCATCTCAAATAGACAAAACATAATTAGTATTATACGTTATTATAAGATATGAGACCAAACAAATAATCTACAATAATCAGTCCAAAATACTTACCACCTGGTCCAAATATATTACCTTCTTTTACTAAGGATAAGATATAATCTCAAATTCATTGGTACCTCATAGTTTATGATAAACCCTAGAGTTTAATAATTAACACAAATTGACTACAATTTTCATTGAAAATATTTGTCAGCTTTTATTAGTATAATGATGATTATAATATTATTATTATTCTTATAGAACCAATGAATGAAGTATAAACAAAAAGCCATTTAAACTCTAATAATTGGAACGATTCCAAACGAAGACCTCAATTGAATCGGGTAAACGCGAGTTTGACTCGGACTCGAAAGTTGTCAAAAGCTACGACTTTTTTACGCCAACAAAGTTCCTTCCTTCAGACAAATTAACTTCAAATTACTGCGCACTTGTCATCAATGGCTTCTTCGACCATGAAGAGAGAGGACTACGTGTACCTGGCCAGGCTCTCCGAGCAGGCAGAGCGCTACGACGAGATGGTCACCGCCGTCAACGGCCTCGTCGCCGCCGCCGCATGCCCCGACGGCGAGCTGACCGTCGAGGAGCGCAACCTCCTCTCCGTGGCCTACAAGAACGCCGTTGGCTCGCGCCGCGCCGCGTGGCGCATCATCTCGTCCGTCGAGCAGAAGGAAGAAGGGCGCAGGAGCGACGGCGGCCGAGCCGCGCTCTCGAAGGGCTACCGGACGAGGATCGAGGCAGAGCTCTCCGGCGTATGCGCCGGCATTCTGAGGCTCCTGGACGAGCGCCTGGTGCCGGCGACGGCCTCGAGCGAGTCGAAGGTGTTTTATTTGAAGATGAAGGGGGACTACTGCCGTTACTTGGCTGAGTTTAAGGTCGGAACAGAGAGGAAAGAGGCTGCTGAGGATACTATGATTGCTTACAAGGCGGCGCGGGTATGTCTCTTGCCGCCTGCATATGTGATTAGGTGTTTTTGGTTTAAGTTCGTTTCTGCAGCGCCCTCTGACTCATAATTTCTTTTCTTTGTAATAATATTTGTCCACTTTGACTCTTTGCCAATAAATTTGCTAATGAAGTGAATATTATTTCATTTATTGATACTGCACTGTTGACTGTAGCTCCTACTGCTTTTCTACTTATTATTTACGTAAACACGTCAGTCAAAATGATCAATATTCACTTTAGTGAAACTTGAGTTTTGAGTTCTTATCAATGGTTGAAGAAATAAAATCAAACCTTTAGCTTTAGGCGTTGTTTTTGCTCTTGTTTAACACGTCACACAATGCTTATTTGATTTGAAAGTAAAGTCCGAGTGAAATTGAATTTTTATATCCTTGATTCTTAAACTGGAAATTCGTAAAAAGTCAAAGGAGACACAAGTTACGAAATCCCATGGAGAAAAGACTGCAAATTTAATTCATTCAGTTGGAAGAAAATTGTCAATCTAGCTCCTATTGGTTATGCAGACTTACTGTTAAACTCGGAAGAGAGAAATCCTCTTTGACAACTAAATATGATATAAGCACTTTTACATGGTATAGATATGTATCAGAGTGCGTGTGTTCTGTTTGCGTTATTGATTTAAAAGAATGATCGGAACAACATAGTTACCTAGATGCATATACGCGTTATTCTGCTAATTCAAGTAGATATGTAAATAATCGTTTAGATTTTATGTGTGTATCTGTGTGTCCTGCATGATTGGTGTATATGATGTGGCATTCCTACAACTTTTCTTATTTGTTTACATGCTTGAGTTGGCTAAATTTTTATTTTTACTAGGTTTTGAATTGCTTATGTTGTGATCTAGAAGAAACTTAGAGCGTTGGGCTCCTTTGAACGACAATGTTACGAAGCTGAATATCTTGTAATAATGTTGTAAATACAACAACCAAAAGTAAATGTTTAATTTTCTTATATCACATGCGCATCACGTGTATCCTCAGCCTAGTCTATATTGACTTGAAATATGCCCTGGCCGAGGGAAGACAGAGATCCTATATAATTGCAAGTAGCATGTATTGAGTAATTATATATGGATCCGGTAGTCAAGTGTTTCTTGCAAAGAATATTCGGATTTTTCTGCAGTAAGTTTCTTGACAGGTTTTACTTCCTTTCAAGCATTTGTAGAATTACTTATCATAAAAAACTTGGGATTTTCGAATGGGAAAACAAAGATTCTTCAAACTGGACTCTTACTGCTTGAATGAAGAGGATGGACATTTCAGCTGGGTAGAAGTCCAACTTATACTTGAATCTTAAGGAACATGTTATTCATGTTGCAAATACAAGATTTTGTTGAGGTAGCACCTAAGAAATGGCGAGTAGACCATAAAGGTTTATAATTCATCTGTGGCTAAAGAAGCAATAAATTGATTTAGGTTCAAGGGCAGCATACTTTAAACATATTCAATGTTAAAAGACTAAATTTTGCTGCTCTAACTCCTAGGTAAACCTGGACATGCTATTCACACTTAAGGTGGTAGAAGGTTTGAGGTTGACCTGTGATGCCAAGGAAGTGGGAGGATGGGCTAGCAACAATTTGTAAGTAAACAAACCACGTTTGAGGTAAAACTCGCTGAAGAAACTAATTATCATCGAGTCCCGCTTGAGTTTGGCTCAAACCTGGCTTAATTGATTAGCTAAATTATAAAATCAAACTGATTTTTCATACCTTCTCAGTACTGATCTTACTCTTGTTTGAAACATCATACTGTTCATAGGCGTGACATGCTCTCTCTCTCTCTCTATATATATATATATATATATATATATATATATAGATAGATAGATAGATAGATAGATAGATAGATAGATAGATAGATAGATAGATAGATATATATATATATATATATATATATATATATATATAGATAGATAGATAGATAGATAGATATCGCCTGTGTGGCGTGCTTATGTGGAATAAGCCTATATAGATATTTTAGTCTTCCTTTGTACTACTGATTGTGCGTACCCAGGAAAAGAGCAACTCTGGCCTTCCCCTTCCCTCCCATATGTGCGTGTCTGAGGCGTGCTCTTGTGGTACTGTATACCTTTGAAAAGACAGATACATATTTTGTCAGCTAATTACTCTTACTTGTTTATTGTGATGAAGGATATTGCGGCTAAAAATCTTTCTCCTACACATCCGATAAGGTTGGGTGTAGCACTCAACTTTTCAGTGTTCTACTACGAGATTCTCAACTCACCTGAGAAGGCTTGTCAAATGGCTAAAGAGGTTTGTTTACTCCTACTATCTGGACAATGTTATTCGTATTTCTAAAACTCTGTGACAAATAATGCTAATCAATTGTGGGAGCTAACCACTGTTCACATGTTCTTTCTTCTTTACTATCTTACACTTGCAACTAAGAGTACCAGAACAAAAAATAAACTTAGTTCTACAAAATGCTCTATGTAGAATGAGCTAGTGCATATATGAATAAAGAGATTTTCAAGGTAGAGGAGTATCATCATGTCAATTTAGTTTACATCTCTGAGAAGAGCCAATTGCAATTTAAGGGACATAAGTGGATTGGGTGGTTAGTGAAGATAGAAAATGTTATGCTTGCACTTTTTTTTTTTCACAAGTCTGGTGAATACTGAATCAGAGCATGTTGCAAACTAAACATTTCTGGACAAGTAGTGCTCAATGGTATTGAAAAGGATTTTGTTTAATCTCAAAGAACATCAACAACAACTCCACAAGTAGCCTACCAGTTTGTTCACATCACCTTGTTAAAGTACTCGTGGATAGCTGCCGTAATGTTTTCGAACCTTTCTCCTTCAAATTTCCTTTATTCTGTGCTGCAGGATAAGAACAACCACGTCTATTTGATTTTTTGACACCTAAAACTCCTGGGAAATCTGTTTACCGACAGATTAAACTGCACCAATGCACCCTAGCCCCTTTAACATAAAGAAGTCAAACTGTAGCTGTCATTACCAATGCTATGATTGTCTCTCATTTTCTGGTGCTGATTCCTGCTTGAAATTTGTATTAATGTGACGTCTACTTGAAAACAGTTGCATAATAACCACAATTAAAGATGGAGCATGTTAAATCCCTAGATGAGAGCTTACATGGTTCTGAACCAACTTTGTGACATAAATATCCAAGTCTGTGTCATATGATGGACAAGGTGTCAGAGTCTCTACCCTCCAACTTTAACCTGGCCGCGCTTAGCTTAAGAACTTCCTTAAGCATAAACCTCCAGTCCAGATCAATTCGAAGCTTGATTTATCTAATGGTCAACATATCAAATAATAATCGAACTTTAAAAGCCTTTTGAACCATTGAGAAACTTCATATGTTAAAAGCATCAGCACTGCCTCTCCTTCTTTAGAATTTTCCATCTCTCTAGATTCCTCTCTACCATTCTATCATCTTTTCATTGCCTCTTCACCTTCCGAAGAACCTAGAATCTTCTTAACTCCTCTTCATTTCTTTAGAAATCTATTGCACCAAATGGAAGTACCTTGAACCTTTTGTTTCTGTTAGCTTGAACCCTCCACCACCGACCTGAACATGGTATAAAAGGAGGCTATGTTCTTCATTTTGGCATCCAAGCAAAGTGGGCATGAGGTTTCTTTGGTGTTTGCATGAATCGGCTTATTACTCTAATGCAAAGGTCATATCAAGCCTTGTAAATATTAGGTCGATTAGAGTACCCACTAGTTGCCGGTATATTGAGGCATCCTCCAAGTCCTTACCTTCTAGTGCACAGAGCTTGGCATTCGTTCCTTCGGTGTTGAATTGGTTTGCACTCCAACATTCCAAATCTTGCATATTTTTGAGGGTACAGGAACAAACCTTCACTTGTATGATCAACTTCAAGCCCCAAAAAATGGTTAAGCTCGCTAAGCTTGTTTAGCTGAAATCGGAGTTTGGTGAATCTCATCTTCTTCATCTCTAGTAAGAATTACGTTATAAAGACAATTAGTACTTTAACTAGTTTACTTCCACAAACCTTGATAACCAAGCTCGACTGTACTGGTAGAAGAATGTGACCACTCGGTACTTAAGATTCGGATATCTTACCAAACCATACTCTGGGAGCTTGTTTCAATCCGTAAAGCACCTTCCTCAGCTTGCGTACGAACTCTAGGTGTATCTTACTCTCAAAGCCTCTTGGATGTTTCATGTATATGTCTCTATCGATTTCTCCGTATAGGAAGGCATTCTTCACATCCATTTGCCAGAGCTTCCATGATTTTCCTGCTGCAAGTACTAACAAGACACACATTGTTGCAAGCTTTGTTACTAGACTAAAAATTTTCCTCATAGTCGAGTCCACATTCTTGTGAAAACCCTCAAAGCATAAGCAGTGATTTTACCTCTCGACTGAACCATCGGACGAGTCTTCACTTTGTAAACCCATCGACCAGATATGGGCTTCACCTCTTTAGGCCTAGGTACCGGCTCCCAAGTTTGATTTTCTTGTAGTACTTGGTATTCTTCTTCTATTGACTTCCTTTACTCCTTGCGCTTGGAAGCTTCCTTGTAGCTTGATGGCTCTTTTATCTCAGCTAGAGCAGCATTAGCGTACTTTGGGTTTAGCTACCGTTGTCTGCTAGATTGCCTGAATTGCGGTTGTGACCTATCATCACTTTATATGTCTTTATGTTTTGTTGGCCTGGTCGAGCCTTTTCTGGAGGTCTATAATATGTTCTAGTTTGCCATGGTACATCGGCCTTTCTTGTGTCGAGCCAGGCTCCTCAACAGCTACGCTGATTTCTGGCCTCAGTTGTGTCGTGGATACGTGACTTGATTGCTCTACACTGTTGCCATCGCAATCCTTTCTTCCCTCTTTTCATTAGGGTCATAAGAGTTTAGAAGAACCACCTCTTGTGGTAACCACCAATGAAACACCAGTGCGGCAGTTTGGGGGAAGCACCAGAACCGGGTGCACGTCATGGGTGCGCGTCCAACATTAATTAATAACTCAAAAAGTTCTCTGAATTTTGGGTGCGGCTTAAACACGGCTGCACACCTTACCGGTACTTCAGGGCAGAGAGAGAGAGAGAGAGAGATGAGAAGGAGAAGAAGAAGCAGTCATCCAACACCGTAGGCAGTGGCGGCGACCGGAGACCGTTGATCGGAGACTGACCATTGAAAGAGATGTCGAATTCGGCAGTAGCAGCGGCATCCAGGAAGAAGAAGATGAGGGGTCAAGTCCATCTGCTTTTGACGATGTGTTGGTTTTTTTAACCCATAAAAACCACGTTTTAAATGCATGTGGTCACTCAGGATTCATTGACAGCGGTTTGGAACTAATATCTTATCCCTATCTTTCTAGTTTTTATATAGGTATCCCTTATTAACTTATTTTTCATAGAATTAGTAGTAACACAAGAACAAATGCAAACTTTTACTAAAGTCAGCTTTACTAAAAGAGCCCATCAATTCAAACAATTCCCTTGGAAAGAGAACATAGTTTTCATAGATATGTATTTATTGAATATAAGAAATTAGCTGTATCCCCGCCGCATCCAGTATTTTTCAAAAATGACGTATCCGCACCCACACCCATATCCGTGCTTCTTAGGTGACCACCATGAAGAGGATTCATCATTTACTGCATCTCGTGATGTAGAGCATCGACGAGTTGTAGAATCACATCATCTCTAAAATTTTATTTCGTTACCAAACCCCTTACAAAGATGCACCATATTGCCTTCTTATCAAACTTACTATGTAGCTCATCAGGTACAAAATCATATCACACACATCCAAAGACTCTGAAGTGGCTTAGCATCATACTCCGCAACATCTGAAAGGGTGAGATAAAACCAATTTTTGCTACCGCTAGCCGACTCATTACATGAGCTTTTGTCTTTATGCATTCGGCCGAAAATCGACTTTGGACATTTTTGGCATGTAACATGATTCGGCATGTCTATGTAAAATGTCATTATGAAAGAGTGAAAAACAAGTGCTTTTTTGGTTGTGGAATGTGGAGGTCCCTCCTTGAGAATAATCTAGAACCTTCGGCCACACCATTTTGTTGTGGCGTGCCTGGACATGTCAATTGTCTTCAAATTTTGCACTTTTTCAAATATTCAAGGAGTTTGTCAGATACAAACTCTCCGCCATAGTCCGCGCGTAAGTACAATATTTTCTTTCTAATTTTTCCTTCAACCTTTTCTTGAAATTCTTTAAACTTTCTATAGGTTTTCGATTTTCTTTCATAAAGTAAACTTAGATGTACCTTGAGTAGTCATCCGTAAAGGTTACCATGTATTGCAACCATCCAAGTGATGGCTGCTTTACTCGACTGAACATGTCTAAGTGTACAAGCGCTAGAAGTTTTTTGGCTCTGAATTTTGATTCCTGATATAGAAGTTAGTGTGCCTTCTCCCCATACTCGCAACCAACATACGCGACATCTTCTCGGACCTTAAGCTGAGGGAGACCTTTAAAAATAGACTTAGTCGCCATTATTTTCAAATTATGGTAGTCAACATGTCGCAAACGTGCATGCCACATGTCTACATTGTCTAGCTATGTTGTTTCTGCTGACATTACGTAGACGAACTCTAATCGTAGACCCTTTGTACTTAGTTCATTAAGTTTTACTAAACTTTGACGTACTTTAAAATCGTCGGGACCAAATTCCACGTAATTGCCTGAAGATGTTAGCTGAGAAATTGAGACCAAAATTTTCTTGAGACCTGGTCTGTGATAAACATCTTCTGCAACTATACTTAACCCCGATTAAACTATGGTCTGATTGTTGCCTTGCCGAAGTGGGCGATTGCTAATCTCAAGTTGTTGGCTGTTACAGCCACCCAATCTCCCTTAGACTCAGACAAGTTCTTAAGCTTTTTCTTGTCGTCTATCATATGATTTGAACATCCGGAGTCGACGATCTAATCATTGTTATAGTTAACTTCCTCGAGAAATGTTGCTGCCATTGCCTGCCCTATAACGTTGTCTTCCGCGATCTTGTATGAGCTATTCAGGTCCTTTGTATCTCTTTAATCAAAATCGATCTCGTCTTAGTCTTTGTCGATTTTTTTCTTAGGGCAAATGATGCTTGAGTGACGCACTCGTCTTCATTGTTGACTCCTTTGTGGTCAATTGATTTAGCAGCATTTCCTTCTGCTGATATATTTTCTTATAGTGACAATCTCGTGCAAAGTGACCTTTCTTGCCACAATTAAAACATTTGTCGGAGCGTTGCCTAATTGTAAAAGGATGCAGTGATGCACTACCCTTTGTTACGACTTTGTGAAGCTCCCCTTTTAGAGCTTCTCTCTTGGTCCTTTGAGGATATACGTCAATTTATCAGAACTCGACTTATCAGCTCCCTGTCTGTTGAATCAGTCTTTTGTTTTGTTGCTAAAGAATGCGCTCTTCCTCACTCTTTATTGAGACCTCAGCTAGTTGCTTGTCCAAACCTATGTTACATAGACTCGGCACTTGGGGTCAAAGTATCGTGTCGATACGGCACGACATGGATACGAGTATGGAATCGGTACTGGAGATGCTACGTGACGGACGGACATGCCACATTGTTGATTGGAGAGGCATCTATGGAAATCTGTCGCTATAAATGATGGAAGATGAAGATCTAAGGAAGAAGGAAGGCGCAGAGTCCAGATTTGGGTAGGAGAGAGAGAGAGAGGAGACAATGATATGGATGATGGAAGATTAAGGTTGAAAAAAGAAGGAGACGAATAGTTCAGATACGTGAGAGAGAGAGAGAGAGAGAGAGAGAGAATGATGCCGGCCATACCTCAAGGCATCTGACTTGTGGATAGGCACGTGGGTCACAATAAATGACATTTACGTGTTATCCTTTTTCTTCCACAACAGCATCACCAAAATACTTACTATTTTTTCATAGTATCATATCCACCCCCATAGTTTGTACTAATCTCATATAAAGTACTGTTTTAAAATAAAAGTTATATCCGTGTCCAAAATCAGATCCGTGTCCCCGTCTCCTATAATTTCGTACATCGGAGAATCCGATACTCGGACACGTGTCTGATCCAAACACCAACACTGAATCCATGAAAATAGAGCCAAATTTTCTTGATTGGCCAGCAAATTCTCTAAATCCTCTGATGATTGCTGATCAGGCCATCCTTGGACTGTCGCAATAAATCCATGGGATTTGGGTCTGAACCCATGAATAATTATTTTTCTAACTTGAGAATTAATAATTTTAGCTTCAACATATTTCATCAGCGGAGAGACTTTACCTTTGTGAAATATTGTTTGATTTTCTTGCCATCGAGCTGCATTCTCACGAGCTTATTTTCGAGATTCTGAAGTCGCATTTGATTTTTCTTTGAGTAACAGGATGCAAGTATGTTCTTAGCCTCTTTTGGTGTTTTGCATTCTTTATGTGCTCCAAAATATTCTCCTCGAAGGAAGCTTTAATAATATACATGGCCTTATCAGCTTTGGATCTCCATGTCCGCAGCGCATGGCATCGTCCTTCGTTACCACTGACGAGCTCCACAAGTCTTGGCTTTCCACTTATGATGGCACCGAAGTATGCCACGAGATATAGTTTTGATCGTTGAGCTATTTAATTGCGCCAATGGCATGAAAGTTCGCCACGATGTAATTTTCTCTACTATCAAGTAAACTTAATCTTTGACTAACTATTTCATAGTCCGAGACTGTGCACAAACAAGAATTTTCTTGTAGTGCGCCAACCATGGTCCTTGACCGATAAGCTTTGATTACAAAAATGGTCCCAAACTCTGGTGCCAAAATGGATGGGCACTTGGTAAACGCCAAAGGATAGTTTTGTTGATATTGACACTCTTTTATAGAAGAAGGGTACGAGCAATAACACCCGAGTACTTGAACCACTAACACATTAGGAGTATACTTGCACTCACAGACAATGAAACCTCACTTGACCATACACTCATATATTGAAAGCCTGAAATGGTTCAACGAATTATAGGGCACGTTGAAAGTACCATTGATTATAGTCTCTTGTAGGGAAGAAAGGGAACATGTAACGCGGTCGGCTATTTTGATGCTAAAAACTATGCCGGAGATCATGATACACGCCGATCAACCACTAGTTACGAGTTCAGTCTTGGTTTAGGAGCAGTTGCTTAGTGCAGCAGGAGACAACCCATGGGGTCACTGTCAACGAGCGAGGCGGAATATCGAGCAGTAGTTATGGCAGCTCAGGACCGTTGGTGTCTAATACAGCTCAATAAAAGGCTTACATCAGCCAGTTGAGTATGCCATGATATTATTTTGCGACGATATGCCAGCAAAACAGTTGGCAGAGAATATACTATTCCTTGCATGACTAAGCATGTGGATGTGCATTACGACTACATAAGAGAGAAAGTATGCAAGAAGAAATTGAGATAGTACCATCGGAATAGACGAGCAAGTTGCAGATCTATTTACCAAATGACTCAACGCTACAAAGCTCAGGGATTTTCATGACCAGCTCGGAATGACTACTCGTATGAAGTTCACTGGGTGGAGTTAGTGTTGAGAGGGAGTGTTAAAAACAGCAACACTGCCTCTCCTTCTCTAGAATCTTCCATCTCTCTATATTCTTCTCTACCATTCCATCATCTTCTCTTTGCCTCTTCACTTTCCAAGGAACCTAGAATCTTCTCACCTCCTCTTCATTTCTCTAAAAGTTTGTTGCACCAAAGGAAGTGTCTTGAACTTGCCTTGACACTTCATTTCCATCCTTCTTGAAACCTCCACCACTGATTTGAGCATAGTATAAAGGCAGGCTATGGTTTTCATTTGGCATCCAACTAAAGTGGGTCTTCCATATGTGAGTGTATGGTCAAGTGGGGTTTCACAAATACTCTCCTAATGTGTTAGTGGGTCATGTATTTGAGCGTTATTACTTGTACCCTTCTTGTATAAGTTTTTCTACACCACTAGAATTATCCTTTGGTGTTTACCAAGTGTGCCAATTTTTTCTCTAATATAGAGCCAAGAAGAACAGTAGTCGTTCTGATTTTGGTGGTCACCTTTTGGGTACTAACGTTATATAGGACGAGTATGTTCCTTTCAGGTTTGGAATAATCTGTGGCAGAAGCAATTAAGAGAGATCTAGTTGTGATTTGAGTATTCGGAGTCGATGCTTACTGCTTTGTTACTTGATCTCTTGAGGATTAGATTGATTTAAGCCTTTATTTTAGGATGCTGGGTGGTTCTTAGGAGCAACATGTGAAGTCCAAGTATTTTCGTTATTCTGTTAATGGATCTAGGAATATGAATTTAGGTTTATTACATTTGAAAGATGCTCTGCTCTACGACTATGATTTAGCTTGCCGGATTCTAGTTGTTATTGGCTAATTGGGGTTGGTATGTGCCGTGAGAGTAAGTATGCAGATACTGTGTGTGTGTGTCTGTGTGTGTGTATAATATAATTTACTTGCACGTACAAGTTTTGACATAGATGTCATGAGCTTTGTGGTCCTTAGTAGAATTAATCAAGATAAGGAGGATTCTTGTTATTAAGAAATAACCACTGAAACGACCTTCCCGAAACCTTCTTCATACCTTTTGTTCTGGTTAACTTATTATTCGAAGACCTTTCTCCTAAAAGAACAAAATAGCTTCAGACATAATCATCTTCTCGCACAGGGCAAAGGTAGGCCTTAAGAATGTTATAGCATTAATGAGTGAAGCTATTCAGTGGCTCTTTTTTGGCTATAATCGCAGCCCTTTTGCTGCTAAGGATGCGGAATTATCTCCCGAAGCATAATTTTATGTATAAAAAGTTTGGGAGCTGAAGTATCCTTTTATACTTCAGTTTTGGCCTCCTTCTGTTTACTAAGCTTGTTACCGTCTCGTGTACGCTGACGTGATCTTCCATCTTAAATGAAAATGACAGCTTATATATTCTGTCGGATTTTCGTTTTACTTTCTGTTTATAGGCTTTTGAGGAAGCTATTGCTGAGCTTGACGCATTGGGTGAGGAGTCTTACAAGGACAGCACGCTGATCATGCAACTCCTGAGGGACAATCTCACACTTTGGACCTCAGATATGCAGGTCAAAGATTAGCAAGATTATATGGTGTTTGTTTGTTCATTTTTGGAATGATTAACTTAACAAATTATTTTTAGGCAGTCAAAACTTCTTAAAGCTATATATATTCAAAGTTTTGGAAATTGATAGGGATAGAGCCTTCACAACAAACTGGTTTGGGCTCTGAAAATTCTTGTACTGTACAGCAGAGTAGTTTTCTTCTCGGCCTCTGAAAGTATTTTATTCCATGGAGGATTTTGTTCATGAGCTTTTCCAAGCGTTTTGCAGCTTTATCTTCTTGGTTACTTCTTTCTGCTCCCACACGAGGAACTAATTCCTTGGGAAAGATGGTTCAAATAACGGTTAATGAAGTGATCACTTTGTCTGATTGCATAGCATTTTAGTGCACAACTTCAGCCTTGAAATTTTGTGAGCCGACGTCACTGGAGTCGTGGCTGAAGAAAATGCAAATTAAAACCAACAGGTGCACCAAAATAGACGAAATTGTTGGAATTGGAATTTCCACTTATGGCCTGAATTATGCTAATATAAAATGAAGCAAATCAATTCAGACATAAAATTATTCTCTTTCCGTCACCAAGCTGAGCAATCCTCTGCCCAGGAGAATGTAATGGGGACTTTTCAATCTTCTACATTCTGCTCGAAGTTTTGGTTACTATTTAACTATGCTGCACCTTTTTTTGGGTTAATGCAGGAGCATATAGATGGGGCTTGAGCTGATGGGTCAATCTGCTCCTCAGTGGAGGTGGGCTTGAATATAGTATCTGTCTGTAATCTGCATATATGACTGATGCTCTTATAATTCTTAGCATGTGGCTATGGTCGCGAACCCATTATTTGCGATTCTAATGATTTAAGGGGTTCCTAGTGGCTATGGTCGTAAACCCCTTGTTAGCATGTGGCTATGGTCAACTAGAGTGTATGTATGACTACACTACAGTGTGTCGCGCTGCTTGTACAAGTCTCACGAAATATGCAGTTCGTTGTATTTGGTCAATCTTTTGAGTTCCATAGAATGGTAATCCCTAAAGTTCTGCATACATATCATATTACTTAGACTATTCATAGAATCTTGCAATGTGCATCTAAACCTCCTCTAGCTGATGTTGGTAGTACATCTGTTGTCTTGTGTTTTCTTCGCGATTCTTACTCGATGTTATGAGGCGGGTCTGTGGCATTGTTTACTGCAGTTGTTAAGAGTGTCTAAATATTTTTTTTATGCGAAATTCGTGGATAGTTGTTGATATTTAGTCCAATCAATCTAAAATATCAACGATACTGCCAAAAGGGAAAATAGTTTCCCAGTTTCCTCATTGAAAGCAAGGTGGTACACTATTTATATGTTATTCTTGTTTTAGACCAAGGCTAGTCCTACTACCATGAGCTCACAGACCTGTCAAGATTCGATCTTCGTTTTGACCATGAGGTCATGAAGCTGCAGTGGCTTCGTGGTTTCCAAGCAGGTGAGTAATAGGATATGAAAAGGCAATGAGGTGTTACGTCGTAAGAGGTTTGGCTATATTTTGGAAGATCATCACATTTTTTAATCTTTTGAATCTCAAATATAAAGAATAAAAGAGAATCTTTGTAGATGTTAATGAAGAGATAAGTGTCAAGATTACATTTTCCAGTATTCTACGTGTAAGCAAGTCCCCAGTTGATACCTTTCTATTTCAATTTACTGTTTGAAAAATGGTTAGAAAAAATTGTACAACTAGTTCTCCATCGGGATAGTTTCTTTAGTTTATATGTTTTTGCCATAAGTATGTCCTCATCAAAACAATGATTTTCTGAATCTACGGAAAGAAACCCTCCGAAAAGTGGCAACGATATACGTGTAGCAAGTGGAGGCACTAAGTTATCAAATATTGTTTTTACGATAAACCTAATGAACTAAAAACAAACATAGGCCTAACCATATGCTACACCGTTCTGTTAGAAATTCTGTATAAAATCTTGAGTTCATCGGTGACATAAAGTAATGCAAAAGTCTACGTAATTTGCTTACATGTTAACTTATGTGGACAATTATGCTCAGTTTCAAAAGCCTTTCTATGGTTATGACTTGATCCAAATAAAGTAGTAGTAGTAATTAGGTGTGACATCCTTCAGTTTTTGGTGCAAATATCTTTCAATTCGCAGAGAAGTGAAGACGTTGGATGGTGCGTTGCATGATGCATGCACTTGGGGTATTGAAGTGTACATTGGTTTACTTCTTAACAGAGGTTATTTGTTAAGATTGAGAGATGGCAAGATCAAGGCTGAAAATGAAAGCCAATTTAATTAGATCCTCCGCAAATGGAGCATATGTATGTATATATATATATATATATATATATATATATATATATATATATATATATATATATATATATATTTTTTAAGTAAATGTTACAAGAGAAACACATATCAGCGCACATGGTGGAGGTGGAAGGAGATGCAGCTGAAGCAATGGCGGATGCTGTGGATGCTTTTGATATGCCGAGGCACGGCATTGCGTTTTGCAGAGAGAAAAAGGGAGGTAAGACTGGGGCCATCCATTCTTCAATTCATGAGCTCGAATCTCAAACAGTTAAACTACTACTGCTACTGCTAGTAGTTGTACACTTGTAGTCGTAGTATCATATAGTTATATATATGCAGTTTGGACTTTGGACCACACCCTTCATATTCCCATGCAGCTCCAACACGAGCTTTGCAGTGTGTTGTGTGCACCCACCCACCAACCAAACCCCTGTAGCCCCCCCTCCCCTCTTTCTTTCACACACACACACACACACACAAGTAGCGACGATTAGGATCGCTTGAGATCTTCTGATGTACTCCCGCCGTCTCTTTTTGAGCATCATGCTTTCGATTTTAGTCAGTTCCAAAGTATATATCAAGCTAGTGCATTACATTTTCTTATGTATTATCCTGAAAAAATAGGGTAATCATATATATATATATATATATATATATATATATATATATATATATATATATATATATATATATATATATATATCTAATGCGTTTTTCTTGAAACTTTTGCTTGTAGGGGACCTTTGTGGAAAATGTGCAGGTTTTATGACTTGCTAACGTATTTAATGTGCTTCCTTAAACAAAATGTAAAGTGAAACAAGACACTCATAATAAGAGGGAGAGTGTGAGTTTTACTAGCAAGATTTTGGGTGCAACCTTAGTGAGAGGATTAGCCTACGAATCCCTATTCAGTGACCATTAGTTATAAATAGATATTGCTAGTGACATTTGTTGTAGAGATCATTAGAGACAAATTTTAGCAGCAATATTTTAGTATCACTATTTCAGAGTTACTAAGCATATTTAACAAACATCATTTATCGCTATAGGGAGACCGGAGAGAGGGGAGGAATTATAGGCTTTTTCTGCGTTATTGGGTTGCAACTAAAGATTTTCTTTTGAGTAATGAGTTTCAAGCAGCAAGAATATCAAAGGATTGAACAAATTAAAAGACTACAAAAACATTTTAGCGACATTTGAAACCCGCCAATGTGGCTAACACACATCTTGTAATCTTTGCAACTTGCAAAAGGCTGCCACCGAAGTTTGAAGCTACACGTGAAGTTGATTCATATGCTTGTAGGCAAAAAGTGGCTTATATTTGGTCTAACCAGAATTTTTGGGAGCTAACCCCTTGAAAAGAGGGTGGTGGAAAAGGTGAGAATAGTTTCACACACACGCACTCACTCACTATTCCCAAGGGCAGAGCAAAAGGATTTGGAATTTGTGTTCTAAAGTGTAATTAAAGGAGGATTTGGCATGCTTCCTTAAATTTATAAAGCTTTTAGCTTCATAGTAATATGCTAGATTCACTCCCATTTGGATATTCAAATGGCTGGCTTGATGGACCTTTGGCATCACTTTCCCGAAGCCCATTTAGACAAGTTAGAATAATGAGGAGCCCAGCTAGCTAGCCCATGACTTGAGATTTTAGTGTGCATGATTGAGGATTTGAGGGGGTAAGAGTGTGTAATCCACTGATTGATTCAAAATTTCGGAGCATGATGTACATTGGTACTCTAAAATTCGATTCTCGTTATAAGTTATTAACTTTAGATGATTTACAGAAAAGGTCACCTCATAATCTACATTTTGCTTATAATTAGCTGCGATATTGTAGAATCGTCTATGTGAAGAAGTTTTTTTTTTTTTTCTTTTAGTGGTACGAAGGAAAGAAAAGGTGCAGATTAGGGGTTGCCTCTCGAAGGCATCTCCGCACATAACAGCCAAACTGAGGTAATTCACGTCCAGGGGTTCTTCCTCCAACTCCATGAGTTCTTTGATCTAGTTCATTGCCTTCGAAACTTCCTAACAAGTTAGCGCATTTGTTGCCCTCTCTCAAAGCGTGGTTCGGGTGATGATAGTGTCGTACTTCACGATGATTTGCAGTCTACAATAAGTCCTATGTACTGATAGTTTGACGAATCTTAAAAGAAAGGAAATAAGTATGGATTAACTGAAGTCCGATGAAACCTACTCTTGTCTCTTTTGAGTGTGTGTAGAGCAGAAGCCATTGGAAACAAGGCATAACCCTAAAGAAAGCATTGCAAGTTTGAACTACAAATCTTTCTAGGCTTACTGTTACGGAGCACAAATGCAAGTATATTTCTTCTTGGATCCCTATCAGTGAAATTAAATCAAAGAACCACCAAAGCTTAGAGTATTAGTTTCCTAAGTGAATCTGTCTGTCTATTTTGAGAAAGGGATCATTTTGTTGTACTCTTGCACGAGGTCCATGGATTATGAACGGCAGCCAACAAGTATGCATGGAGGCTTCTCAATGTAATGAAATGGTTGTGCAACACTGATAAAGCCAAAACCAACTACAATAATGAGAATTTAGGGCTAACTTTGTACTTTATAGTCATATACAAAATTTAAGACATACAATGATCTGCTCATTCAATTCTATAATGTTTACTTGGCTACCCTTTGTAGTTGAAGTCAATTCCAAATATATTTCCTTTTATTGCATTTTTTGTAAGGTTTATTCATACTTTGGTTATTGTAGTATTTGTCAATTTCTGATAGTGCGACGTAATTATGCATACTTGAGGCTACAAACTCGACTGTACTACACGTATTTAAAGAAGGCAACCAATGCGCCGATAACATGACTAATGTTGTGGCAAACCAGGTTCTAGCTTTTGTCCACCTGACACCATCCGAGGGATAGATCAGTTCTCTCATAAGGATGCCACTTGGTGTAATCTATACTAAGATGTAACTATTTTACTTTTTGTTTTCTTTTGTACCAACAAAAAGGCTACTATAAGAGGAGTTCATTTAGAATCAACACTAGTTTTAGTTCCGTTTATAAGCGTATCATTTATTGCTGCATAATCCATCTACAAGAGGAAATGTAAGTTATTTTTACCAAAAGTTATGTTGAAACCTTCAGAAGGGCACAACTCCTGCTAGAAAAAGAACTTGGGTTAAAAAAAGTGGTTAATATTTACTTTCACCAGAAAATAAGATGTCGAGCTAACCTCCTCCCCAATAAAAATTTATTTCCTTAGAAGATGACGCTAGTAAACTTTTGACCATGAAAAATCGCCCGCCAACCTAGTGTATGGGAGACACACATTCGCCATTCTCGTCTTCAACTGATTCTTTAGCATGTCACGTGTCTTACTCATTTACTAATGCTTTTTATAAATTACGATGTAGCGAGAAAGGAAAAACAAAGCGAGAACATTAATGACAAAAAAAAGAGGGAATATACGCGTCACGGTTTTTGCTACACCACGCAACTTTGGAGTTATCATAATAATTCTTGTAGAAAAGAAGTAGCTTATTGATGATTTATTACTAAGAAATACCTGTACTGGTATATGTAAATAGTCTTTCTTTTATTGCCATTTCTCCTCGCAAAGATAGAACTCATTAGCTATGTTTAACAGATAAAGTGAAACAACAAATGCATTAATATTTTTCTTATCAATTTAGGCATCTCTCTCAAAAAATGAATAAAGGGCATATTTTAAACAACTTTTCGATGCGAATTGATTGAGTTGATAAATTGATTGTTAAAGAACGTACACAAAAGACTTGCCGCACTAAAAATCGTGATGAACGTGCGAGGCATAATGACAATCCATTGCCCACAATAAATTCTAATTGTGGTACGAGTACATCTATATGCCAAGATAATATTAACTCTAATCTGCATCTCTGAGTTCATAATAATCACATAATCAGTGGTTCCTCACTTTGGTCAATCCCCTGCATGGACCACCATTGAACCCCAAAGTTGAGAAAAGGGTAACGCTGGAATCTTATTAATGCATCATGGCTTGGCTTTGGCCTTAGACCAAAGGTAGGTGTGCCCAAGTGGGTGCACCCCACCGTCCCCAAGGCACTGTTTGGTTAATCTTTTCTTTTATGTCCCATTTCTTGTTTTATTTCTACTAAAGTTTCAGCTCCTGTTTTTGACAGTCAAATTTTAAAAAGATAATAATCAATGACAATAGAAAACAGTTGATACTTACACTAACATACACTTATAGACACTTTATTTTGTCGTTAAAATGTTGATTATTTTTGCGAGTGCATTTTCTGAACGACAGTAAACGAGCATTTAACTAAGAAAATAAATCAAGAAAGTAAATTTTGAAAAGAAGAACGTTAGAAAAATGCTGTCTATAGTTTTGATTTTTTTTTCAGAAGTTACGTCGTCTACTTTCTGAAATGGATTATACTATAAGGTTGAACTAAATTCACACATTTTTTCTCTCTAAAATACACTCTTGTGTCACTAAAGAGATAACTAATGTCACTAAAGAAACCCTTTAGGGATTAAATAGTCTTTGAATTTAGGAGGAATAATTTGCATATTTCATTACTTAAAAGGTAAATTTATTACAGACTACATTTGTCTTGTGGGTTTTATATGTAAAACCCTTTTGCCCTTTCCCTTTTTCTTTTTCCTTTATCCGAGAATCTACACAGCCTTCTCTCACCCCCAATCTCTCATTTACCCTACCACACAGATGTCCATTTCCTACATAAAAACCCTACTCGCATTGCAACAGTCTCCCCCCACCCCCTCCTCTCTCTCACACTCTTCAGACTTTCTCTAACTTGAAAATGGTAATCCTTGATAAATGCAATAATCTTTAAGTAACTCCTTGACACCTCACCAAATCTCTCATCTTGATGAGATTTTTGTAAGGGTTTCTACAGAGGGAGCATTGATGGTTTTGATGGAAATGGCAGACCATATTTCTGGCTGCGCAGCCACAAACCTCCTCCTCTGCACGGAAACCCACAGCAACTTGTTGTGCCTTGATGATGATCTTGATGACCGAACCCATCAAGCCGTAAATCTCAATCTTCATTCTAGCAATGGTAGATCGGAGCCGTTGGTCGATTTCATCCCGTGTCAGAGTGAAGAGGGTTTGTGCTTGATGTTTGAGAGAGAGAAAGAGCTTATGCCTAAAGATGATTATCTCAGTAGACTGAGAAGTGGCGACTTGGATTTGAGTGTGAGAAGAGAGGCTCTTGATTGGATTTGGAAGGTGGGTCTTTTATTAGTTTTCCCGAATGGGTTTAGTGGGTTTTTCTTGTTTAATCATCTGGGTATCGCTTTTTCTTCATTAGTCATTTGGGTATTGCTATTTCTTGGATTAGATTGACTTCTAGTGATATTTGTGACTTTTTGATTAGGTTTAGTGTGAATAGTTATCAGATTTCATCCCGTTTTTGATCCACATTGTTATCTGCCCTACCCTGTGCTAAAATGCTTATCTTTTCCAATGACTTTGATAAATTTCTAAAAATGTTTTCTTTAATTGTTCCGTCAATTTCTATTATTTTCAGTATTCCCACAAAAGGCTGTTCATAAATTGTTACTATTTATATTAATCCTTTGACTTATTTTTTGCAATCAAATTGTGCTTTTGCTTTTCTCTTCATAGTCATTGGTTTACTGATGCTTTATTGAATATGCCTTTACGAAAATGCTGCCCATTTTGATTCTTGGAATGGATTTATGTTTTTGGTGCTTAACAGGCTCATGCTCATTACAGTTTTGGTGCACTGAGTGCTTGTTTGTCAATCAATTTCTTGGATCGGTTCCTATCAGTTTATGAGTTCCCTGTAAGTTCATAGCATGGACTCCCAGCGTATATCTTTCCTTACAGTTTATGTCTTGTGCTGCATTGCTAATTCTCTCTATTCTTGCTTACTTTTGCCATGGGTACATAGAGAGGTAAAACATGGACAGTTCAATTGTTAGCTGTGGCATGTTTATCACTAGCATCCAAAGTTGAGGAGGTTAAAGTGCCTCTGACTGTTGATTTACAGGTGAAAAGCGAAATAACTTGAACGTTTGTGTTTGTTTTGCACTAGCTGTTAATAATTCTCTCTGTGTTGATTGGATGGTGCGTTGATTGTTGTGAAATTTGGTGTTTTGGGGGGCAGGTGGGAGATCCGAAGTTTGTATTTGAAGGTAAAACTATACAAAGGATGGAGCTTCTGGTGTTGAGCACCTTGAATTGGAGGATGCAAGCCTGCACTCCTTGTTCCTTCATAGACTATTTCCTCGGAAAGATCAACAATGATCAACTTCCATTAGGTCTCATGATCTCTAAATCGATTCAACTCATCTTAAGCACATTTAAAGGTTTCTCTTCATTCTGTACTACATTGTTCTTAGGCGGCTCTATTTTCGTACCTTTTTTGGCTATTTCTCCACCGTTTTGTTTACTACTAAAAGGTGCATTAACTCAATTGCGCGAAAATAGGTACGGAATTAGATGTGTAGTCCAAGCCTATCTTCAACAATTTTAGTACTTGAAAATTCTAATGTTTGATCCAGTGTTGGGTGGGAATTGAATGCAGGTATTGACTTCTTGGAATTCAGGCCTTCTGAAATTGCTGCAGCAGTGGCAATTTCTGTTTCAGGAGAGCTACAAGCAATGGACATTGATACTGCAGTGTCTTGCTTCATACATGTAGGGAAGGTTAGTTTGGTGGTGCACACAGAAATAAACTTGGACATGACACATTTGGTTCTGCTACTAGGCACTGCAAGCTGAATTATTTTTTCCAACTTGGTGATTTATGAAATGTGGTCTCTTTTTTCTTGGTGGGATTTTGCAGGAAAGAGTAGTGAAGTGCCATGAATTAGTTCAAAACTTGGCACTTAGTAGCAGACCTACAAATGTGGCTGGTTCCTCAGTTCCACCACCAGTACCCCAAAGCCCAGTTGGGGTGTTGGATGCTGCATGCTTCAGCTACAAGAGTGATGAGAGAACAGTTGGGTCATGTCCAAATTCTTCACACAGTAGTCCAGACTCTAAAAGGAGAAAACTAGACAGACCACCTCAAGGGGACTCCAAGTCATGAAATGTGAATTTTCTTCTTCACACCCATGTCCAATCAGTTTGGTTGGATGGGAGTTTTGGTGTGGCATTGAAAGTGCCCCTTGAGAGAGAGAGAGAGAGGTCTCATGCTTATAGCATGAAAAGAATTGCCACCAGCTGTTAATAATCAAGAGCTCTGAACAACCATAGTTATTGAAGGATGGGGAAGACAAATACATTTGGAAGATTTTCATGTTGTGGTTAGGAAAAAATGCAGTTTTGTTTGTAGCTTCAAAAGATTTAGAGAAAGGAAAAAAAAAGATGAAGGAAGAGGTGGAGGTAAAAGAGTAAATGGGCAAAACATTTCTTTTATCTATTATGTTTTTTTTTTTTGCCTCTTTCGGATCTAGAACCATATTATAAGCCTCTATAAGAATAGTGTAATGTCGTCGTGTATTTGTTGCTAAAAGTTAAATCTCAATTGTCAATATTGCCAGTATAACACCATTGCAATCATGTTGTTAGCAAGAATACATAACCATTTTTTTTTTAAAAGAGTCTGTAGCTAAATAAGATTAAGCGACACGGTATTTAGTAGCAAATTTTAGTAGTATGTTTTTAGCATAATTAAATTTATGTCACTAACCCCTCAAAGGATGTATTATTGAGCAACAAAGAAGTTGGTTTCAGTCCCGAATTAAAAGGTGCTTCCGGCAAACGACGTCGTTGAACCTCAACAACATTGTTATTGTCAATGACGTTAAGTGGCTTTTTTGTTTGGGTAATGATTAGTACTGTGGGGATCTCCCAAAACGGCCATGGTAGGCCCATGAGGCCTGGCCCACCAACATGGAGGTTATGACTGGTCAAAATCTGGGATTTTGCTAAAGAAGATAACATTAGGCATATGCAAAGGAAATATTGATTATTATGGCTTCTCATCATCGTTACGCATCGCTCTTTTGTGTTCTACCTTCAGAAAGATTGGTATCTTACCTTGAACTTTTTTTTTTTCTCTTCCGGTGATCATGTTCCTCGGACATAAGAATCTAATTTGACTTCAAGTTAGCCCGAATTCTTTGTTTGGTAGTTCGATTTTTAACAACGGAGTTATTACAACATTTAGTTTGAATTGGTCCCTCGATGTGATGCAAAAGCTTTGTATTTATTTCAACTTTTCCGTCACTTAGGTAGTGTTTGAAATCGCTTTCAGTTTTTAGCTTTTATTCTCACAAAAACAAAAAAAAGGCAAAAAGCAAATATCAAAACTAGTTTAGTTTTAATTTTTTACAAAAATAAACGAGTGTTTGATTATCGAATTTTTATTTTGAGTTTTTTTTTTCTTTTTGAGTATTTGACTGCCCACTTTTTATTTTGAGTTTTTCTTTGATAGTGATTGCGGTGGCAGTGGCCGACTGATGATGGTGCTGGTGACGGGTGGCCGTCGGGTGGCGAGCCGCGCTGGCAGTGGCCTGCAATAGCTGTGGCGGTAGGGGTGGTGGTGGGGTGGTCTCAAAATAAAACCAAAACTGAAAACCCAAAGCTCCAAAATGAGAGTTTTAAAAAACAGCCCTATTTTAAAAACTTGTTTTAAAAATTGAAAGAAAAAAGAAAAAAAAAAGAAAACTGTGTGTCAAACGCTTTTTTTTTCTTTCTAATTTACAAAACTGAAAAAAAAAAACTGACAACAAAAACGTTTTCAAACAAAGCTTAATAGTTTGCCAAGTTTAAGTAGTTATGATATTGATCCTTTTACCTTAGTCTGTGTCCACATAAGTTTATTGAGTACGAGTTTGGGTATTGATTTTAAGGTCGTGACAAGCACGAGCCAAAAACATTATATCTCTCAAGGGATGGATGTTGGGGCTCCAGCGAAATGAATACTAAAAGGTTTAGGGGCATTACGTTTACGGTATTTGTTTTCGTGTTTTTGTATTCTGTTTTTATTTTTCAAATTTTAGTATTCAGTTCCGAAATCGGATTGTGTACTTTTAAGATCTTTAACAGTTTTCCGTATCTACTTTTTTCAGTTTTTCTTGTACGTTTATCATTTTCATTTCTATTTCACAAACTTTTTTGAATCCATTCTTGTTTAGTATTTTCTACACTATTTGTACCCATATCTTCCTATTTTAATCCTACTATTAACTTAACAAATTATTTTTATACCCTCCACTCATATGAATTTCCCTCCACACCAGGCCCACTCCACTCCATAAATCCCCTTCCATTCATGTGAAGCATGGCCCACATATTCTGTAATGTTCCCCTCCCCTTTTCTTCCCGTCTTCCCCTTTCCCTTCCCTGGGCACTGAAATGCCCATTCCCCCTCTCCCATTAATGAGTTAAACAGCACAGTTGGTCAAACCTTGAAGAGCTTTGCAGGAGATGGGACTTCGTCCTCTCCGGTAACGGATCATTGGGTGCTTGATTGGGAGACGGCAAGTACCGGCGGCGTGTTCGTCGTCTCTACCCTGGGTCTTCGGCAACTAGAGGGTTGGGGTGAGATTTCTCTGTTGCTTTCGGCAAATTGACGAATGGTGTGGGAGAGAGTTGTTGGGGATTTGTTCATTAGAAATGAAGGAGATAAAGGGGATAAAGAGAAAGAGGAGAGCTATGGTTTTCCTCTGATGTGACAAGGCATAGAGGAGGTCAGAGCCTTGGAAAAAAAATCGTTGGACAGTGAAGACTGAATCACTATTATCTGATAGTGAGAAACCCAGTGGCAAGAAAAGGTAAAAACACCCTAATAAACACCCTTGGAGTGTTTTCATTTTTTTAAGTACTATTTCGATATTTGGATCCAAAGCAAATGCAAATAATGATAAAAGTACACGAAAAAATGTATCTTTTTTTTTTTTATCATCATTACAAAAACGAAAATAAAATACTGTAAACGTACAGGGCCTTGGACTTCTATCTGAATTGTACGAAGATAGGTATAACCCATCATATAGCGGCAACATCCACATGAATTGTAGGTTGCTATCCAAATGTCGTTAACTATTTAATGACTTTTATTTAGTGATACGAAAAACGTGCTACTAAGAATTGTTGTTGAAATTGTTAGTAAAAAATCACTAAAAATATTTAGCGAGGACATGATTGTAGCTGAACCATGCTAAAGTGTTAGCAACAAAAAATTATCCATACTAAAATTGACCGATCTAACTGTTGCTAAAGCATGCCTTAGATTGAGATTAGGGAAGATAGTTTGCCATTATTATCACTTTCTTCTAGTTCCACAGGAGTATATCAAGAAAGGGTTTGAAAGTTTTGAATAAAGCACGAGCCAATGTCCTCTCCGTCCTGAGGTGTCTCTGAAGAAGTCACTCTCGGCTAGATAACCAATTTCCCGACGTGTATCTGATGAAGTTAATGGAGTCCCTTCTAGTGCGAATGATTAGAGGTAATTACATTCAGATACCCTGAGCGTGTGGATGTTACGTGAACAAGTCCAGTATTTAGGTCCCTTCAAATTTTGATAGCGACACTCTCTTCTGAAGGAATTCTCCCCCCCCATTTTGGTTGGGGCTTACTCTTGGATGGGACAAGTAGACGGTGAACATGTGAAATCGGTTAGAGTAAAAAGTGGGTTAATCTGATTTCACCCGTAACAAAAAGCACGGGAAAGGAGCACTAGTTTTGACGACGAGTTACTTTTTGTATTGTGTAAAAAGTAGATTATAGTCATCACTGTTCTAAATATAGGAACAGAGTTGTAGCAAAATCTATGACTGACACCTATATTTTAACAAATTCAAGCTCTCTATCTAGATCCACGGCATAGATCTGTCCCTAACACCGATGATCTTAAGTAGCTAAGATCATAGCGTAAATGATTATAAGCCATATTTCACAATCCCGACAACTTTGAAAGTGGCCATTGACCATAGTCAGAGCTCTTTCTCCTCCTCTCCTGCGGGGACATATAGGCACACACAATAGGTGAGGATAGTCAACGCGAGTGGCCGGGTGTTATCTTCTACTGTAGTAAGCTGCTAATCTTATAGTAACATCTAATTTCCTTATAAGTGCTCTTAACTATCGGCAACATTTCACGATCCAAGACCATGACCGAGCCCTCTAACTATCGATATGATTTACAAGAGTGGAAGACGAGGCCCAGGGTGGTTGAATTGTGTGAGCTTAACCACGTAATAGTCCCCTGGTGTTCACTCCGGTCGTGTACTTTAACCCTGAAGAGAGAAAGAGAGGCACAAAGAGCTGGGAAAGACGAACTAGTTATATCCACGGGTTGGATACAAGTTTTTCTGGCCTTTGCCACTAAGATATGAACATTTGAAGTTACTTTAGTGACATAAATAATAGGTTACCCTGGTGCCGAGCACTGCTATCAAGTTAGACTTTAGTATGGTTTGGGTGCCTCAGAAATTGGGTATGGGTATAGGTATGGAAGCAGTGGATGCGAATGGCCATTACGTAGGATCCTTTGTGCGGGCGTTATGTTGCACAGATAAATCAGTGGCATCTGTGCTTGCTCTAGCTTATACTGTATACTGGGCTTTGAGTCATAATTTCCTTAATCTCAAGTTATTTACTCATGATGCTTCCTTGTTTTTGCAATTTTCAGGGAAGGATGATCTGACCACAGCAAGTTCCCCAGCCCTTTTTGATTTGTATTATAGGTTGGATGACACTCAATACAGCTCCTTGAGTGTGGCGGGTCGACACGGTCTAGCTGAAGTTCGAAGATTAGCTCGAGCCGCCGGGCGAGGGTGTATCCCAGTAGTCATGGACTGGCAGGTTCTAGGTGACCAGGCTATTTTGCGAGCTCGAGCGGATATGGCAGTGCAGCGACCACCATAGGGCGGGTTGGGCAACTCTGATCATTGTAAATATGGTTGCGTGTAAATATGGTTGAGGGCAAAGGCTATTGCTAAAGCAAGCCTCCCGGGCGACAACCTTGAGTCATAGAAGTTTTTTGTGTCACTGTATCTTTTGTCCTCTAGGTTGGGTTCTGTCACGCCGGTTGGGTGATGGTATATATAGCAGGTAATGCCTGATTTAAAAAAAAAAAGCCCGGTCAAAATGGACTACAGAATTCAGTCATCATGGTTAACTGTACTTGTTAAGGATCCCAAGAACTTGCACACATTCATGGATGTCACATGAGACGAATCAACGTAAACTGCTGAAAGAGCACATCGCAACCTTCCTAAACTAATTTCTCTTTGCGCACTTCCAGATTAATTTGTTATTCTAGTAATCTAGCTGTTGCACCGGAACTTCTTACATCAATACTTTATTCAAAGTTTTCATCTCTCTTTCACCCTCATTGGCTCACCACCTACTTACTAGGTGTTTTTTGTCCTTAAGTTAGCCACTTCTTGAAACATCTTGAAATGTTTTTGACGGTTTCACAAAAACAAAACTATTCAAAAACAGATCTTTGAAAATGGAAATTTCCAACCAGAACGAAAACAACAAATAACCTTCATGTAAATGGGAGATAACTCGTGCCATCGGGCACTATCCGTTCTTATCTATTCCTTAACCTTTAGGGGGCCTATGACAGGAAGATAATCCTGCACGGTAGTGTATAGTGCCTATCACCCAGCTTATCACGCTTTGAAACTGTTGTAACTCTACAACAAATGAGGATTTAAGTTAGCATTAGACCCTGTATTTTGGCCGGGGACCTATTGTAAAGTAACTCTCTCTGCTACTCTGCCAGGTTTGGTGGGGTTTTAACAGCTATATATGGCACCATAAATTGAATTGCCCTCGGTCCTCTTATTCTAACTTAGTGACAGAGCAGGGTTTGGTTTTACCAAGAAATGGCTGTGATCACTACAACATTTGCCAACACAGGAACCAAGAAGGGAAGCTCTTTTGTGCGAGTGGAGCAGTAGAGGAACCGTAAGAAAAAGGGAAGGTAAAAGGGGGTCTGTCAGAAATACAGTAGTATTTTACAGCAAGTTTTGTCTGTTCCTTTGGATCGTAAACCAGTTGCAGTGGTAGAATAAATAAAGCACAATGGTAGAGATATGACACATCTTGTCACCCATTGGGGACTTAATTCACTCTTCCACCACTGGAATTACTGCCCCACCATATAAAGTACAAAAGAATGTAACAAATATTTATGCTGTCAGGTCACTAACATTACTATTGACCAGTCGTACTCCACTGGTGACCATGCCACAACCAGACATGTATGTGTGTGCGCGCGAGGCGGATTCAGTCCTTAAATGCTATAATATACATGTGTGAGGGGCACATCAACTGTAATCTACATGGATCTATCTGGGACTAATACATTCATTCGGTCAAGGCAAGCATATTACGAAGAGTTGATCCATCCATTTGACCAGACTCAAAATCAACGAGGCACCAAGTAATGATAGCCAACAAACCTAGTACAACGAGTTATTCATAAAGCCATACTGCCATATGCTTACTGGAACTTGAAAAGAGTACAATTAGGGATGCCTTATTTTCATCATCAGTCGTGCATAAATGTAAAAACCATTGTCAATGAGTTAAAGTATTCTACTGGAGGATAAGGAGTGCAAGAGACTGAGAAAAACCTTGATGGCTGTGATCATCCAGCAAGTTTCAACTTTGAACCCCTAACAAGATGTCAACTTGGCTGGCACATGTCGACTTTCTAACCCTGAAGAGGCAATCAACGAGTCACAGAGTCACAACTCATAACATCATCAGCAGTTGCAACATACCAGGCACATCACTCCGACCAAAATTTACTCAAAAATTGATAAATCTGATGATAAATAGACATATGTGAGCTGAATTCTCTATTGTCTGGTTGGACTAATCTTGACCAGATACAAACATGTTTTACAGAAGAAGGGAAACCAATTGCAATTGCTTTGGGTGGTTCCTTCGGATATATTTTGAAATGCCTCATAAGAATTGGCAGCGTATGCTATACACCTACAAAAAATTGGGCGGATGCCATTGTTTGTTTGTATTATTTTACCAACGATGGTGGACTGGCTGAAAACCTTCTGCCAGCATTCAAGTCCTTAATCTACATTTTCAAGTACATAAATATGAATGCCGCCTTTCACTTAGATAAAATCTGGTTGGCCTGTTGATGTCAAGCAACGATGCCACATGCGGCTGTTAGGGTCCACAGCCTTCGGGTAAGAAATAACTTCAGGAATGGGAAGGTAGACATAGTGGGTGTTGCATATGCCCACTGTTATACCACTGTATCCAGCAAATGCCCCATGAACCTGCCAAAAGAAGAATCGTGTATTAAAACAAATTACCACCGATACGAGCAAATCAAACTGAATTAGTTAGGCAATCTAAAAGCGAAATTAATTATAAAGAAGAGAAAAAAAAAAAAAACCAAGGCCTTCATGTTAAGAAAGCAGAAAGTTTGCTCAAGGTGCAACTAAGAAAAAGGACCCATCTACAGGCCTAAACCATAGGTCTTGTTTCACTTAGGGGTTGGTTGCTTGCTAAAACCATACCAGATCACAAACCCCAAATAGAAGTTGAAACGCAAGTTATTCAACCAAAACCCAATTAAATCCACTTTTTGATGCTTACTCATTCCCTACATTTTGATGCATCACGGCAGGAACCAATTCCATTAGAAACAAAAAGAAGGCCAACTCAAGCGTCCCTAAAGCAAGTTAAGCATGGACATTATTCATTTAGATTACAATTCGCAAGCTAAAAACTGCATTTTAGTTAAGAACATATTCCTTCATTAGCTTATGATGAAAAGGTGAAAAGGAAAACAGAAACCTTAATCCAGA
The DNA here is from genome assembly GCA_033070095.1 of Escallonia herrerae. NCBI lineage: Eukaryota > Viridiplantae > Streptophyta > Magnoliopsida > Escalloniales > Escalloniaceae > Escallonia > Escallonia herrerae. The sequence continues at coordinate 64,900 of JAVXUP010000014.1, forward strand.
ACACAAATTTGCGACCAGAACAGACCATACAACCAGAAAGAAAATCCTACAGCCGAATATGACCAATTCGGTCAGTTTATGTGGTTATGACTGGATAAGGAACACCCCCATTATTGCTTGGGCTAAGCTCCAAAGAGCTGGACCAATAAAGACTAGTTTTAACACCCACCTAGGTACTCAGGCTTGGGTTTTTACATTTATGTTAGTCCTATCGTATGAGTTGGGGAAAAGGCAGAGAGTTATGTTATGTGCTACAGCCTAGTTGTTTGCTAATGAGTTGCTTCATACATGTAAGGTTGTCTCCATATACAATGTCATACCCAGCAATATGATCATGTACTGATGTCTTAGCTTTGGCAAGTATGAGAAACATTTTTGTTAGGCATTTGCTCCCCGCTCAACATTTGAACACAGTTTCACTGTTCTCCCAGACTTCAGGAAGGAAGATCTAATCAACAACAAGGACTGGTTAAGGGGAGGCTCAATTTCTATCAGCCATTACGTTAGAATAGATTACAACTCTGCAAATCCCTGTCAGAGCAAGTACAGGAATTGCGATAATTCACCACCACATATGACTATAGAAGGTAAGAAAATCTGAGCAAGAGAGACTTACAGCATTTTGACCTAGAACAGTGCATAGAATTCCATCTGATGCATTTGCACGGCAAGCACGGATCATGTATGTAGGATCAATGTATTTAACATCAGCTGGGGCTCCAAGCTCCTTGAAATATTTCTTTATCTGAGAGAAAACACGGAAGTAAATATAAATCAGACCAACAAGAAGTCAGGGTACATGAATGTCTAGAATAACGGATTCCATACAATAGTGTCAGGACTCTGGAGGATAGGCAGAGTGGTGATGGGTCTGTCAGTCATGAACGTTGATCGACTGACTAGCACTTAGTAACTTTCCTCTATCTTCCTTTTTTCCTTATCATATTTTTTATTACGGTCCCTGCGTCATGGCCTAGTTGACACAGAAAAATGGCAAAGGTGCTATAACACTTGGGAGTCAAAATATTGCAGGGATTGTTGAAGCTTTTATTGGTCAATGACACCCTTGGGAGTGGAAGCCACTTTACTCAAATCTAAACATTTCATTGATGTCGAGAAAGGAGAAAAAAGGATTGAAGACTGCCAATTCAACTTGTGCATGCACAAATACTAAATTACTCAAACCGTTGATAACAGATCACAGAAATATTTGTTGCAACTAACCTCTTGTTGTATGTGAACACCAATATCTCCAAGTACAATGTTTCCTGAGGCATCCTTTGCATTTGTTTTCTCAAGAAAATTCTGCATAGAGAGCAGGACAATATAGCAAAATTCTTGTTGGCTTTTCAACACGTTTCTACCATAAAAACTGGATAATACTTTGTCTACTGCAGAATAAATAATCTTAAACGTCTCATATATTGTGTTTGAAATACATTCTTTAACTCTCAGTTGAGGGAATCTTAGGCCAATGAATGCAGAACAAGCTAGTACTTCAAACAAAAACGGTTCAATTAAGTCAGAAACATTTTACCAAGAAGCTTAAACATGATAACATCATGTAGCTCACCTGCCCAGCTCCCTCTGCTATACAGAGCACAGCGGATCCCTTTGTCTCGAGTAGATACTTCAGATGCCCAAGGACACCATGCGGTCCATGTAAATGAAAAGCTACCTTAGGAGTAAAGTACAAAATTGTGTCAGGAACTACGCTCATTAACAGATATGCAGTTTTATCCAATAAAATACCTCTGGAATCAAACATATATCAACTTGGCCACTAGCCAAGGACGCTTGCATAGCTATAAATCCGCTACTACGACCCATCAATTTCACAATCCCAATACCACGATAAGCACTATGTGCCTGTCACAAGATTAAGAATATCAATCAGAAAACATTCAACAGAGTTCAGAATTGGATTCAATGGATGCTGAGAAAGTTGAGCACCGAGAAATAAAACCAATTTTGTACCTCAATGTATGCAGAATTAATTGCTCGTTGTGCTTCCTCAACAGCAGTGTCAAAACCAAAAGTTTTATCCATCAGCAGAATATCATTATCAATAGTTTTTGGAACGCCAACCACAGCCACCTTCAGTCGTCTTTTACGGCACTGAACGCCAATGAGAGAAAGGATATTAGCTTTTGAAAAGGATGCACAAATGAAAGAGGTGACTGGAGGAAACATTTGAAGTCATATACAGTGATCAAAAGACAATGGACAACCAAGGATAAGTTGGACGGGGTACACATTAAAGGCACAGTGTAGTTGCAAATACTTCATTTTACAAGTGAACAATGAAGTTTGCAAGATAATATTGTACACAAATCATCTAATTTTGCAGCTAAGTTATGGTTCTTTAAGATTTTAGATCCGAACTATTTGCAGAATCAATCTCACACGCTCCCTGGCTTTCTAATGTGACAGCTTCTACAAGTGCGTTGTCCACAAGAAAAGGACCTTAAGTGAGAGTGTGAGACTGACAGGTAACGCACATTAGAACATTATAAATTTCAGGCCAATTACGTTTAAGGCTACAGGCGTAACAACCTCGGTGTGTATTGCATTGGCCCCTGCATGCGTACCATTTCCACCCAGCACAAAAAGCATGCTGATTCCTCTTTCCTGCCATTCAGTTCGCAAACACATATATGAGTGCATGCATTCTTAACAGAAACATGCATTCTTTATCATAACCTAGAAAAAACTAGGAAATGGTCTAGCAACAGAATCGATTAATGCAGCACCTGCATACTGTCCACAATTTCACTAACAGTGGGTCCTCCACGAGAAACTCCCAACAAGCTTCCGCCAGACAGATGGACATTTTGAACCACTTTCCTGGATAGCTGATAATCAAAAACAACCCTAAGGAAATAAATAAAACATTATACACGCAATTCATGAGGATAAAGAAAGGCTCATATCCTATTACATTAAAGAATGTCAGCACAAACAAGTCCAATTCTCACTCTGTAGTCAGCACTAGGTGATGAAGTATGATCCATCATTGTTTTAAAACCAGATAATCACCATATATGAAGAAGCGATACATTGGGGAAATATCTGGCTGGCAATAATACGGCACAGCATAATGTTGGCCAGACGAAGTTCAATAAATTATGTAATCATAAATACACGCATCGAGGCTCCAACCTCAGGACTTAACCAACAATAAAAAATGTCATGGCGACCTCAGACTTCGTTGTATTGCAAGTTGTTTTAGCACAGCTAAAATTTAGATTGTACGTTGAAAGATAGAAGAAAGAACTCACAGGCATCTCAGCTAATTCATCGCCAAATCCACGATATCCAAAAGGAATCCCCACAATCTTTTTGACACCATATATTTCAAGGGTGATAACAATCTGCAGCCGGTCAAAGAAAAAAAAAAAGGGCAACAGTCTACACAACTGGAACTGATTATGAATAGAGAGACCTCTGATCTTCTAAAATTAACCTTCGTACCCTGCTCATTGGACAACTAGAGAGTCATTTTCCCCAGAAATGACAGTCATGGCAATTAACCATGCTATAGATATGTGAAATTCAGGGTAAAGTTTTATATAAAAAATGCTGCCAAGGTTCCACAGGCAAAAAATATTCAAATAATGTCGACCGCATCTAGAATTTCGAAATATCAGGTTTGAAGTAAATGAATTCATCGAACCATAGAACAACATCACAACATTGAGAGGATAACTACCTGCCGGATGACATCATTAAGGCCAGGGCAAAGTCCTCCACAAGTTACAATTGCTGCTTTTACATTTTCAGGTTTGAAGTATATTTTCTTCCGAGGACCAGCACGGTGGACCCTGGAAAGAGTTCAGAGCCAACTTTGTTAGTTAACATTGCAATTAATTGATACATACCAAGCTATGTTACATGGACTCGGTACGAGTGTCCAGATCGGATACGTGTCCAAGTGTCGGACTCGTCTTATTTTGAAAAGGCAAGACACAGGACCCGACAAAATGTTCATATTTGTTATTGTTTATTAGTTAATTCGACGGTAAAAAGGTTTTTATGTGATGCACTTGGTTTTGATTGACAACTTGTCTCCTCTCAAAGCAATACCTAATTAAACAAAGATACCAAGTGAAACAAGTATAACATCAAAAAGCTACAATGAGGATGGTCCCTGCAAGACTTCAAGATCAGCAAAACCCTCGTCTAAGGCAAATGCAGCTGCGTCTACCTCGCCCATCAACTCATACTTAAAACATAAAGTTTCTAGTATAATTATGTGAATGACACAAATATGACAACAGATGATAAAGTACTGATATCTGGGCACATATTCAATCCATTCCAGTGGCTCAACCAGTGATCAATCTCAAGGAAGAGGACATCGAGTGTATGTTGACTACTTCAAATTACCCTCATTGCTTTATCTGACATGATGAAAAGTTTGACTTCAAAAAATCAGGTTTACTGGATCAATTTCCCTGCCTATACATGTTTTCCTCTTCTCAAGGAAAAAAACCCACAAAGCCTCTCTCAATTCCTAATGCAGAACCTAACTCACTAGTGATGGTTCTCAAAACATAGTCTGAGACCAAGCAAAGGATTACCAAACCAAATTTCGGAAAAAAAAATCAGTTGGTTTGGGTTGGTTTTAAGTTTGTTAAGATTAGCACTAGACACTGGGCCTACCAAAGAAGCCTTAACGGATAAGAGAATTTGTTTTTTGTTACCAACATTCATCATATGCCAGAACACAAGAGCCAAACTGCCACTAGGAAATGCGTTGTTATCGTCCCTACACACGTGATTATGATACTATCAACAGCCAATTGGGCATCTGTGTGGAGTCCAGCTACTAACTGAGTGTAGTTCAATACTAAGAAATCATGTAATTACAGACTTAGCAGAAATTGAACAGGAAACATGTAAATCTTCAATTAAATGCTCACCAGACAAAATTTCATTTTCAGGAAACTTTCTCAAGGTATGGATTAATTGCAAAGACCATAATCATCCAGTGGAGCACTCACTGAGTTTATTGCCTCATCACATTTCCTTCATGAATAATACTTAGTCCGGCCACTTTGGCTCTCATGTGAGGATTGAGCACTTAAGTTTCAAGCGGCACAAAACTGTTGCAAGTAAGTCCAATTTGTTGATTCATGCAATTCACTGAGGTATCTTGAGGAAATGAGTTGGAAAGATTTTTTTTTCCCCAAAATAAAAAGTATTCCTTAACTTACTCTCCTCTCTCTAAATATATCTCTTACTCACACTCTCTCACTGGTAGCCACCATGATCGTCACCGTGACTGTACTCACCCCTTCTCCTCCTCCTTTTCCATCCCCAGCTCTGCTATATAATATACAAGCCAAGTGCACCATCTTTCTATCAAATTTAACAAGCAATATAAAGGTGCCATTATTATTTTCTATCTTCTCACCCTGAAAGTATTCATGCTAATCTCAATGTCCCAGTGTCATAATGATCCCTACCTCAAAGCACTCTTAATAATCTTTACTCCATCACCTGAACTGTTAAATATCTAACGCAACCGGCTGCTCCTCCACCAGATAAAAATCATCTTAGCAGAGTTTCAAATTCAATTCATGTAAGCAAGACCCTATTAGACCCAAATCCCTGCACAATAAGCTTGCCTACTCATGTCCAAACGCTAAACTCGTTGTCCTTGATTTTCTGCTAGGATTTGATTGGCTAAATCAAGCTACAATTTCTCCCAGCTTGTCTTTGTTTATATTTTCATCAATTGGCTCCAACGTTCTTAGGATAATGGTTCAGTTTTAAGTTTGAATTTCAAGGGTGTTTAATTTACTCATACACACACGCACACACGCATACATGTACGGTGGTTTCAAAGAGAAAGCAGCTTGGGAGACGGAAGAAATATTTTTTTTAATTCTTTTATTTCAGCTTTGCCAGGTAAAAATTTCACATGAGTCATGAACTAACAGGCTGGACTCAATTACATCCCCTTTGTAACTTCAGTGATTAAGTGCTCACACTGGATCCCGGGGTTATGCGCAAATCTGAAAAAACCTCACGAAGTTATTTGCAATTAGGCTGCAATACCAATGATACTTAAAGAGTCTGATCCCCATTTAGTATACGCAGGACAGGAGTCTAAATTATGATGTTGCACATGTTGATCAACTCAATTGATCAAGAGCAGGGTTTGCTCCTTTAACAAAGCTGGAGCTTTGAATAACCTAAATTTCATGCTCTGAAGAAGCACTATAACTCAGTTTAAGGACCCATCTCTTTCTTCTTCTGATCGTATGATGACAGAGTCCTTTAGATTCCTATTTCAAGGTTAATTTCATAAGAGATCGGCAATAGCGAAGGATTTAGTTGATAAACATCTTCAAGGGCATTCAAACATATGAATATGGAAAGCTTACTAATAGCACATCAATATTAGAAGAAGTTTGGAATTGCATTTACCACTGCTCTACCCATGTACAATCAGGATCAATGCACTCAGCACCAGCGGATGTAGGGGAGGAAAAGCGTATGACCTGAAATATATAACATAACAGTTTTATTATTGGCATATAATGAATTCCTGGCAATATGGATGGATGATGATTTTCAAGGAACAAGTAAAAAAACAGATTTTGAGACCAGGGCAATGTGAAAAAATCTAGCAATGTTCATATACTCCATTCACAGAAGAAGGATCTGATACACTAGAGTTAACTATCAAATCAAGCCTCTAATGTAACTCCATCATATTAAGGAATATAGTAAAGTTAACTGCAAAAACAAACTTAAACTAGTCTAATATGATTTGATAAGATTTCTGATGACTGAAAATGTGCTAGTGTGCATGCACATTGCACATATATCGTCAAAATATTCTTTTGAAAAACTTTCTTCTCTTGTTGATGTAACCTAATATGTTTCTTTCAGTTCACATGTAAAATATCAAATGCGAACTGCTTTTCCGTGAGTTTTATGTTTATACTTAAGAATGTATAAAACTCATGGAAAAGCAGTCCGCATTTGATATTCATGTGAACTGAAAGAAACATATTAGGTTACATCAACAAGAGAAGAAAGTTTTTCAAAAGAATATTTTGACGATATATGTGCAATGTGCATGCACACTAGCACATTTTCAGTCATCAGAAATCTTATCAAATCATATTAGACTAGTTTAAGTTTGTTTTTGCGGTTAACTTTACTATATTCCTTAATATGATGGAGTTACATTAGAGGCTTGATTTGATAGTTAACTCTAGTGTATTAGCACCCATGGGCAACTCTACCTACTTTTTCTGCAACTGCGCATTCCTCGTAGTTCATATTCTATGCAATATCCTCAGGAACATGCAGCACTCTCCAAAATGATAGCAATGTGGAGGTCTTTATGTAATGTTTTAAAGTATCAGGATATCAAGAAGCCAGAATGCCTTGTCCAAGCACGAATGACAAATATCTAAGGTATGAAGACCCAAGCTGATCAGCATGCACACAGCCTTCCAGAACTTGATAAAAGAAAAAAAAATTGGAAAGGGATTCATGTGATGCCAATTGTATTTACTGAAGGCAATAATGTTTCTCCACTATTTGCATCCTATAACTTACTGATTGATCAGTCGATTTCCTTAAAAGCTTGCCTACAGAATTACAGTTCACATATAACTTACAAACGCTACAGACAGAAGAAGAAACCAGAAAAGCAGTTACCTTTAGTAGCACTCTGTCGTCGTTGTTAATGTATCCATGCCAATTCTCATCAGACGGATAACCGTCTGCAATGTCCTCAGTAATAGGCGTCCTGTAACATAATCTTAACATTAAATTCAAAAAGTGACATACCAATACTCTAAGCATCGATATCGAAAGTAATATAATAATCATAACATGCAAGTGATGCAAAGAGGCCAAGTATTTCGGTCCAATTAGAAATGCATAGTCCTAATTAATTGTCGTCTTGAACAACAAACGGACAATTACTAAGGTGAAACCCAAATTCAGCTTACTAACACGCATTTCACGGGGATTAATTCTTCGGTAATAAGAGTGCTGTAACATAACCTTACGATCAAAGAAAAACACCAAAGCAGCATGAAAAAACAAACCGGAACTCAAATTCAGCTAGTTACGCGTATGAAGCTGCGATAAATCAGCAGAATTTTTTTTTTTTTGGGGGGGGGGAGGACTTCGAATAGCAACAGCACATGCAAGTCACGTGATCGGAGGAGTAGTGACTGTACCTCATCTTGAGGCAGAAGGTGGAGGGGAAGGGAACGGCGTCCTCGAAGACGTCGGTGAGGTGAGGTATGTTGAACCTCGACTCGAAGTCGCTCTCGTACTTGGACTTCCAGTCGGGATCAGTGAAATCGATCGCCACCGCCGCGGTGGACGCCTTCTGCTCGGCGGAGATACGGGTTTTCCGGCAAATTCCGTTGAGGTTAATTCGTCTGGAGGTCGTTAGACTCGAGCCGAAGAGTTGAGGGATGCGATCATGGGACTTCGCCGGAGGGAAGAGGGTGGAGCCGATTGCCGGCGAGATTGACTCCATTCGTTAAAATGCTCTGACTACGTGTAGAGGGGAAGAAAGGGGTAGGTGGGGGAGGAGGGAGAAGTGGAGAGGATCGGGAGGGAAAGGGACTGGCAGTGGGGCGGAGCGGAAAAACGGAGAGAGGGGGGACAGACAAAAAGTAACAACGGCGAGATGAGCTCTGTTTTGTACGGCAAGAGTGGTGTGGACTGTTTTTCTTAAAAAGCAGGCTTTGCTTCCTCAGTTTCAACGGAGTTCTAAAGCGGCTTTTCTTGACCAATTTGCCCCCCTCCCCTCTCTCCCTCTCTCTCCTGCTCTTTGGGGAGTCAACCTCTTCGTTGTTGGGGAAACCAGGAAATGTAAATCTTTCCTTGTTACATTTTTGGTGTGCACAAAAACCTCTTCTTGGTTCATTCTTAGGTTAGCAAGTTTACGAGTACATTGATTGATTTCGTTTTTTGAGCATAAGTAACGTGTTAGAGTTTATTATACGTAAGAGCAATCGAGGGTCGCTGACGAGATTGTTCTGGAGTGGAAGCCTATCTCGTCTCTTTTCTCCGGAAATTGTTTGAAGAATATAGAAATCACGAGCAGCTCGTTTGTTAATCTTGGCCGACTTACCAGGGCAGTGCCTCTGTTTCCTTTTGCCGGACATAAATCACCGTGCAACTCCAATCTTGCTCAAAATACTCAGATAAAAGAGGAATGAGGTACCCTCACTTGTTCAGGAATTTAAACACGAGTCTTGTGTGAAAAGCATCAAAAACTTCTTTTTATGGGGGCTGATCCGTTTCTTTTTTGTTATCACTTTTAAAAATAGATAATAGATGGTACTTGAGTTTCAGTTTTGTCGTTGGAGTGATACTCTTCTTTTACATTATATATCGCAAAGTTTGACATTCAAATATAGTGGCAAATTTTGCTTCTTTCATACGGAAACAACATACGTAAAATACTTGATTTCAAGTGGAATTTACACGTAAAAAATTTGGAAGAACTCGCATTAATCTACTCCTTAAAATTTTAAAATTGCTAGAATAAAGTGCTATTGAAATTACAAATGGATAAAAACATCAAATGATATTTGGGGCAAACTTTGCTTAAATCAGGAAATGGAAATCTTTTCCTTGTTGCTTTTTTGGTGTACACAAAAGCCTCTTATTGATTCGTTCTTAAGTTGGCAAGTTTACGAGTAAATTGATTGATTTCGTTCTCTTAGCGTAACATGTTAGAGTTATTTATACAAAGGAGCAATCGAGTGTCGCTGACGAAGTTGTTCAGGGGGTGAAAACTAACCTCGTCTCTCTTTTCCAGGAGTTGTTTGAAGAATTTGAAAATCACAAGCAGCTTGATTGCTAAAATACTTAATTTTAAGTGAATTTACTTGGTAAAAATTTGGAAGAACTCGCATTAAGCTAATCATTAAAATTTTAAACTTGCTAGAATAAAGTGTTATTGAAATTACAAATGGATGAAAACATCATCAAATGATAAAAGTCAAATGTACATATCTAATTTTTTACGTGTTGCTTTAGTGGCCGTAATCTCTTAAGAGATTAAAGCATGAAAGGGCTATAGGGTAATTGCATGAGTTGAAAAAGGTATACTATTTTTTCCACGTGGAACCCACCTCTAAAACAAAAACCTTCGTGTTGGATTCGCAACGTGCTGCTGCGGGTTATCACCGGACCCCCCAAAACCAGTTCCCCTTTTTCATTTTATAATAATAATAATAATTAGCTTCAATTTTGATGAAAAAAATGGAAAATGGCAAATTTGAGACCGAAATATTGGAGATCATATCTAACTCGGAAAAATTGAATTCAAGATTTTGTTAACTTAGAGAATATTACATCACAAAAATATAGTATTGATTGCATATACTCACATCGATTAAAATGTTTTTCGAATCATTAGTAGTTATTAACCATTAACGATGTCTTAAATGTACGACCTATCAACAAGTTGTGATACGATTTTTTGCAAAAATTATTAGCCTTCAACATTAATGCATATCAAATGTCAAGACCGAATGCGATATTCGCACAATGGTAAAGTTGATTCATTAGCACGTGAAAGTCACGTACAAGAAGAGCATTTTTGTAATAACTATGATAAGTTTGCATAAATCAACCCTTCTCAAATCACGCAATAACTTGAGCTTTGTAAAACTTTGTCCGCCCTTTAGCTTCCAAAATTTCGCGCTATGTCCGAGACTTTCACTCTTAGCCTACAAAGAACCTTGAAGCGGAGAGGTGGAAAGTAGTAACATTGTAGGAGTAAATAAGGAAAAAAAAAAGGACGAAAGAAACTAAAAGGGTTGTCAAAAGAGAGCAATTAGTAGAAAAGGTTATAGACTAGTAGTTAAGGCCTTCTTTTCTTTTCTACTTAAGGTCTCAAGTTTGAGATATATAAATATTACGTCATGATCTATTAAACCCGACCATTAAAATCGTTGGATGAGCGGAGGCTGGTATGATAGGAGGAGGGGTTATAAGAGACAACTAGTTGTCGTGTAATAACTCCAACTGTCTTAAATGGTCCGGACCAATAATTCTCTACCATGCAATACTCCCTAGGTTCAAATGAGCCTCGTGGAAAGCAAAGAATTTGGTTGAGAAATTTTCTATCATTTTGCAAAAAACAAAATACAAAATTCATAAACTGTTTGTCAATAATAGTGTACCTCATGTCAGTAACTATAGGAAACACAGCAGTGCGTAAGCATCCAGTTGACGAAACAGCAACAGCCATGCGCATGCTTGGCTGAGGAACCGACCATGACGAGAGGGGCCCTACATTTAACTCTCTGGTTGACTATTGGGTATTGTTTAATGCTACACCGTGTTCTCGGGCTTGTACGTTTTTCAAATTTTATTTTTGTTTTTATAATGATGATAAAAAAGATACTTTTTTTTCGTGTACTATTATTTTTTTTCAGTTTCATTTTGGATAAAAAAAATCCAAACATGTTTTTACCTTTTTTCACAATTTGTATTCTCTTGTCAGAGAATACCATCTCTGTCTCCTCTCTCTGTCGCCTAGCTCACTCTCGCTCTCTCTGATGATACCGATGATAGATGAGTTTAGTCGTCCTTCAAGATCCACCCCTTGTAAATCAGCCTCTGCTAACAGCATCACCGGCATAGATCTCTAGATGGATGGCAGCCCGTTGGTATGCGTAGCACCGGCCTCTTGCCGGCAGTGGACGGCCAGCCGTTAAGGCTTCAACCTCTAGGCGGCAGTGCTGTTAGGGCATCTTTCGGTGACAACGGCTCTACGATGGCCATGGTGAATAGAGGTGCTGTTCACGGTGGCCCTCGTGGTGGCTGGCCCCTCACAATGGTGTTGCAATTTCAGCAGTGACAATATCGACGCCATTGATCGGCTTGTTAATGTTTTGAACCATGGGGTGAGGCGGCCTGTTAGGATTTTGACCTCGTGCGGTAGCGGCATTCCCTCCGGTGGTTTCGATGAATCACTGTCGGCACCAAACACTAAAGACTCGTGAAGGGGAAGGGGAAGGGGAAGGGGAAAATGGGGGTCACAAATGTGGAAACGATAGAAAATACTAAACATATAAGAATATATCCAAAAAAGTTAGTGAAAATAAAATTGAAAATATTAAACGTACAGAAAAACTGAAAAAAGAAGATACGGAAAAAATTAAAAGTACACAATCTAATTTTAGAACTGAATACTAAAATTTAGAAAATAAAAAAGAATACAAAATTCAAAAATAAATTGCGTAAACGTACAGCCCCAAACTTTTCTTTTTTGGGCTAAGCCACCAAGTTCCCTCAAACTAAGCTTTGAAGGATGACCTACTACTCTTTTTTGCTGACTTTACTCATTCTGGATTGATAAGGAGATTTCAAATGCCAAAAAGAGTTCAAGGTTTACAAATGGAAGTGCAGTCCGTCCTCTAATATAACTAATATTTTATAATTAAGGTAGATAATTTTTGTGGAACCAACTTCATTTTATATATGGTGTATAATCGATAACTTCTAGTAACTTATAATTAATGCTTCTGAAAAAAGTCATGTGGCAATATTACTTGTATATATGCTGGGAAATGTTTTCACTTCATTTTAAATTTTCTTCACTTCGCTTAGTCTCCAAGTCTACTATATCAAAAACGTGTTTGCCACATGATTATATTCATGTCATAAGAAGATGATTGTAAGAATTATGATTTCTTTGTCCGTTTGATATATATATATATATATATATATATAAATTATTTTTTAAATTTTAGGTAAATTAAACATCTTTTTGTTAAACTATATATGCATGAAATGAAATTTTAAGTTAGCCAGAGTGTATGAATGAACCTAACAATTTATGCTTCTAACAAATAATTCTTTTTCGGTCTTTGATAAGTAGTAATCATTTAATTGTAAAGTCTACTTCGAGAAACTTCAAAGTTTGAGGGACTTCGTAGTAACCAAACTTATCAGGGTAATGACTTTTTGAAGATAAAACTGAAAATCTTGAACTTTTGAAGATAAAATTGAAAATCTTGGTTTTTCTTAAAAATCGAGGGTATGAAAGTACAAAAACAGTTATGGTGGCCGCCGAAAAGGAGTCTTTGACTTTCTAACTGCACATTGTATGATCATACAAAAGAATCATAACACGAAATGATAGAATTATTTTTATGTAATAAGTAGCTTACGGTTACTATTATATATATTGAAGAGCATCAAACCCCTATGTGATTTTGTGGTTAAGCTAGCACTACAAGAAAGTGAGTCTTTTTCGATGGATTTTTAGCGGCTGATTTCGTTGTTAAAAGAGACCTTTTAGTTACAAAATAGTCCGTCGGTAAAAATCGATCGCTAAATGTCTTTACTGACAGATAGTTCTGTCGATAAAGATATTTAGTGACGGATTTTTACCTACGGACTATTCCCGACAGAAATATCCATCATTAATTGTGATTTTTAATTTTTTTTTTCATTTCTCTCATATTTTTAATAGCCTTTTGCGAAGGATTTTTTTACGACGGTAAAAAATCCGTTGCTAACGGTTATTAAAAGTGAGGAAACCCTAACTCTCCTCTTCTTTTCTTTCTGTGAGCCGACACCTTCCTCCTCCGCCCCCCTCTCTCTCTCCCTCAAAGATCCATGGATGACAGGATGGTATCTCCCCATGACCTTTCAGTTTTGAAAGCGTCCCTTCTCTCACCTCTGTCGCCCACCTCCAATGCCACCTACCCCACCCCCGCTGCTGGGTGCCACCACTCTACTGTCGCCCGCGCCATCACTCCACTGCCGTCGCCGAAGCAATTTGTTCATACATGTTTTGAGTTCCCTCTTTTGCTAACCTACGTTTTTTGCTCATTTAGAAACTAAATTTGAACTAGCATGGCTTTTAGGGCTATTCTAGTGTTTAGTCAGCATTTTAGGGGAAGACCAAATTGAGTTTGTGCATGATAAAGGCTGGGAATTCTTTGAATTATTCAATTTATTTTAGGTAGTATTCTTTCTTAGTTCTTATTTATCATGTAGATGCGATTTCATCATCCATCACCCTTTTCTCATTTTTGTTTGTATCAAATTCATCATCCATCACCCTTTCTTAATCCTTTTTAGAGGATAGCGCTAAACGATGAAGTATACTCAAATAAACTCTTTCAGATTTCCACATAAATTCTAGCTAGTTAGATGTTCATTAAAGGCTACAGATTATATTCAAATTGATCTACATATTGAAAATAATTATGATAAATCCCTAAACTCAAAAAAAAATAAATCTAGATATCCTAGGAATGCTCATGCCAAAATGAGTAACCCTACCTTCATAAAAATGATCATGTTCTTACTGGTATCCAAACTAGGGCCACCAAGGCCGCTAAAGATGAACCGTAATGAAGTGGACATCTGACGAAAGTTGGACACGTTATCCTTCACCCCTTGCTTTCACTAACCTTATCGATTTTTCATGTAGAATTATGCAATTTTTTTTTACTTTTCCAAAGAAAAAGTGTGTGCATATTGCTGATACGTGTAAGCTAAGTTTGGTTAATCTAAGGGTTCGTTTGACAAATTTTTTTTTTGGTTTTCAGTTTTTAAAGAGCAACTTAATTTTTTTTTTTTATAAAAACAAGTGGGTGTTTGATAACCCCTTTTTTTTTGAGGTTTTTTTTTTGGTGTTTGGTAACTCTTTTTATTTTGACTTTTTTTTTTGTGGTTTGTGGTGGCGGTGGTGGGGCGTAGCGGTGGTCGACGGTGGTGGTGGTGGTGGCCGATGGCCGAAGGTGGTTGCCGGCAGTCTCCGGCGGTGGCTGCCGGCAGCCTCTGGCGGTGGTCGCCGGCGGCCGGAGGTGGCTGCCGGTGGTCGCTGGTGATCGGAGGTGGTTGCCGGCAGTCTCCGGCGGTGGTCGCCTGAGGTGGCTGCCGGTGGTGGGAGGGTGGTGGTCTAAAAAAAAAAACCAAAAGTGAAAAAAAAAATCAGTTTTTGGAATTTTTTTTTACTCTTCAGTTTAAAAACTGGTTTTTTAAATTGAAAAAAAAATGGTTACCAAACGCTCCTTTTTTTTTTCAATTTTTAAAACTGAAAAAAAAGAGGCAAAAAAAGAGTGTCAAACCTACCCTAAATGTCTCTTCTTTAGTGTTGCTTTTGTGTGATTTATTCTTGGTTGGCAATTAATTCTGCTTTTCAATACTTCTATTTTGCTAATATTAAAATCGAGAATATATTTATGCATTTTATTTGTAACTTTTACATTGACCATGATGGATTGCTACGATCTAGTTAGGTTGAATGAACAGGAAAGAAGATTGCAACATTTATATTCACCATTATGGATTGCTACGATCTAGTAAGGTTGAATGAATAAAAAAAAGAGAAAGACATAGTATTGAAGCGTGCAATCTGGGAGATGACTTCATTGAGACTATCAATGCGGTGCCAATTTGGTGTTTAGTAGTTTGCTATGGTGCCAATAGTATAATATCTGTGACATCTTGTGTCGTATGCACTTATTGTGATTTACTAAGATGGACTTGATATTTAGGGCATCACCAATGACAGGAAAACATGCTGTTCGAGTTTGTGTTATTTTGCCGCTAGACTTTAGTACTTAGATGTTTTTAGGAATCCCAGTGTTTTCTTTAAAAATACGAGCATTTTTGGTAACCGTGGTTTAATTTTGTTCTCATCAAATAACTACTGTTTTATTATTAGTATAAAGTGTCAGTGTTTGCTAAATTGACAAAGGGTGTCATGGATTTACTTGTTATAAAAGCTCACAACTTTTATTGCAAGGGTGATCCATTGCATTGTCTATGTTCTCCCCTGAATGTCTAAGGTAGTTCACTGTATTGCAAAAAATGAGTAAATTATGTTGCTGCAGCTCTTTCTCTCTCTAAAAGTTTTTCTTGCTGCTTGCATGCGGATATATGATTAATGCGGATATGTGATTAATCCCAATATCGAATGTTCCGTAGAAGATCTGAGGAGGGTTCTGACGATGAAAGGGCTATGCGGAGCCCCTATATAGGAGGAGGTAATCTTAGTAATCTCTTCATGCCAATTTATTAATATCTATGCACGCAGTTGTACTGATTTGGTTTTTGTGAGAACTATGTTAGAAACTCAATTGGTTGAAGTAGCTCGTAACTGGTCATGGAATATGTAAGTGAAGCTCATTGTATGGAGCATTTATTCCTTGTGATAGATAATGCTAAATATTACTGTTAGGGTGGTGATGTCATGGATTTGCTTGTTTTAGCAGCTCACATCTTTTCTTGCTAGTAAAGGATGGCAGCTCTTACATCAGAAATACAAGTCGTAGATCAAACATGACATGATTTTGATTCTATGTTATCTGAACAAATGCACTTCTTGGTCACATGTCATTGCAGGTTGGACTCCTCGGATCAACCTTAACTATATCAACTCCCTTCCTGCGAATTAGAAATGGGATTTGGTAGTTACAACAGTTGCAGTGCGTTATTTTTCCAGAAGATGGTATGTAAAAGAAAGAATTTCGTAAACTCATAGCTAGCATTCTTAACTTTATAATTAGTTTTAAGCTTATTGTATCATTTTGTTGGAGCAAGGTTCCTAGCTTATATTTTGTATGTTTCGATAAAACTTGTAATTTTGTTTTGTAGGTTTGTATGATATGATCTATTATATTTAGTGAATATCTAATTTTGTTTGTTTAGTATTGAGTTTTAATTGGTGGCATATACTTAAATCTTATTTGTATTACATGAAATTTGATAAAGAATGAATGCTAGCTTTAAGAATGAAAGTGTTGTTAGACTGGTTGATGATGATTAATGGTCGATGGACATAGGTTTTAATATTTAAAAAATTAAAATTGAAAGCATTTTTTTTAACTTTTACCAACAATGGGCATATTGCTACAGAATTCTGTCACTAAAAGTACTTCAAATAACTCAAATTTTGTTTTTAGCGATGGAAATATGTCGCTAAAGACTTCCTTTTTTTGACAGTTGGACTTTTAGCGTCGAAATTTAGCTACTAAAAATATTCAACTATTTGCAATCGATATTTTGTCGCTAAAAGTCTTTTTTAATTTTTTTGCAAATTTTTTTTTCAAAAAATACCTTTAGCTATAGAAATTTCCGTCGGTAAAAATATTTAATTCCGTCCGTAACACTAAGATTTTTACCGATGGATCACCAAATTCCGTCACCAAAAGTTTGGCGACAGAGTTATTAGCAACGGAATTTTAGCGACAGGGTATCCGTCGCTAAAAGTCTGTTGTGGCAAAAATGAGGACTTTTGACAACGGAATTCTCCATCGTTAAAAGTCCGTTTTCTTGTAATGTGTGGGGTGAGTTTCTCACAAAGATGAGAAGGCAAGGGAAACAGTACGTACCGTTGGCCCGACACTCGCACTACCACCTTTGGGGTGGGTATGCAAATACTTTTAAATTAACACGATGAGCTAATATAAGAGCTATCTTTTATAGTTTTATTTATCCTTCAAAAAAGTTTCTTCGGCTTTTGTAATCACAAAGCTATCCTCGAGAAGCTAACGAATAAAAAATACTATATATTTTCTGCAACTTTCACAATCTTTTACCCGTAAATCTGATATTTGTCCAATTAACACAGAAATTGTGTCAACAAAATGAAGATCGGGTAAAGTTCCAATTATTAACCCTGTTCGTGATAAGCTAGCTATGTCCTCTTATATCAAATGAAGGTATCTCTATATATGTCACAGAGTCTTATTAGGAAAGGCTGTTTTCTCATGGACATTAACATCATACACACGTGGGTATATGCCCCTATTTTGATTGTGCTTTAAGGGCAACCCACACTCACCATTCCTTCCACGTAAAGCACTACATATTTACAAGATATCAAGTTGTTCTTCTTAACATCTCCCATTAACTTCCCATTTCACCTACAGATATTTGGCGCCTTAATTTAAATAAGACAGCTAAAATAACGACCCTAACGGTCATTTTTTCCTTTAACATACCATCTTATGTCCTCTTCGTACTACGGGTGACAAGTCAAATTCAAAGAGTGCTGGGAAATGGCGCAAAGCAAGACACTTCACGCTTTAACTTAAAAAGCAGATTCACTCCTCAAAATATGATCATAAGTTGTTGTATATAAGCCCCTCTGAAATTCAGTACTTTAGGAGCAGTATTTTTGGTGGAAACTGTGATAGCATTGCATGGTGCTATCATCAATATACACTTCTATATAATGTTATTCTCTGCTTATTATGTGCATGAAATATGTATTTGTTTGTTAACTAATATAGGCAGGTTGTTTGGTGCGACAGATTGGAATTGCGAGAGCCGAGCATAAGTATGTCTGCTGAGGAGTTGCAGATTCGTGGTGAGCTTGAAATGGACGTCGAGAGAGATTTGGAGGAGGAGATTAAGGATGGAATTTATCATCTTGCGCTCCGGCTGCACCGTCTTTATCAGCACCAGAAAGAAAGGAATGGGAGGAAGCTATTGGAGCAGGATGCAGGAAACCAACAAAGGGCAAAGGAAAAAACACTCACAGAGGTGAACATAAATATCAGAATGGAAGGAGGAACCAAAATTGAAATAAAAGAGATCAAGAAAGAAGCTATGGAAAATGGCCGGCCAAGGAGCTCTAGATCAGCAAATGTGCAGTCAATGATTATTCCCAACGCCAAGAAATTTGATTGGGCAAAAACTCTTCGATCGGGACCAAGTCCTACAACAATCTTCATGAAAAACAACAATTTGCATGGCTTGAAAACTTTTAAGAACGACCGTGGAAAGCAAAACAACATGGAACTTGATAACCCTCGAAAACATTTCCCTGCTTCCTTGGGGCAACGGAAGGGGGCTGCAGCGATGGAGGCGGAGAAGCGGCTTCTCAAACACGAATGGAAGTGGTAAACTCTATATGGTTTCTTGCGGCACCTTGCTAGCAGGCGCAAGGGATTAGTCGGTCCTGGAGTTTCAGTGTGTGATATTGTAGTACTAATAATGCGTCATGACAATAAGCAATAAACATGTTAATGCATGTTTAAGGCAACTAAAAAACTATGGTAATTCTATATAAATCTATCATCTGTCTTATGCTTCCTTTTACATGAATCTGTCATGTCTTTGCTTAATAGATATGTTTCAAGTTTCCTCTAGGGTTTTGCTGAGAGCTTCATGGTCTCATTTTCTCTTTGATCGATAATTTGAGGTTCTCTGACAGTTGCCCTGACTCCTTCCGATTGTTCCACTCTTCTCATAACGCTCCATTGAGAATAGAGGTGTCAAATGGGCCGGGCTTGGGCCGGCCCAGCCCAAGCCCATCGGGCCTCCAGCAAATCGGGCCGGGCTCGGGCCAAGGGGGCTGCAAAATGGGCCGGGCCTGATTCTGGGGATATCTGGGCCGGGTCCAAGCCCAGGCCCTAGGCCCAACATTTAGGGCCGGGCTTGGGCCTGGCCCGGTCCCAATTTTTATTTTTATTTTTTTTTGGCATTTTCTTGTTATTCAAGGTAACGGTTTTAATTATCCAAGGTAAGGGTTTTTAAAATGTGCAGGTGCCTTCGATGGTGGACAAACATGAGAATGTTCTGGTGCATGGACAGGAGCCTTCTTGGGGGGGGGGGGGGGTAGACATGAGACTTTTCTGGTGCATGGCAAGGAACCTTTGTTGGGACATGGACATGAGACTCTCTGGTGGATGAGTAGGAGCCTTCGAAGGGGCATGTACAGGAGCCTTGAGTGAGGATTTGGTGTGCTACAAGAAGAACAAAGAAACGAAGTTGGGCAATCAATCAATTTAGTTGCTAACTCCTGCCCAAAAAAGAAAATGACGGCCCAGTGCACAAGACTTCTATCATTACTAGGTGTATGGGAGTGTTAGATGTATAGTGCTAACTGGCCCAGTGCATAAGACTTCTGTCATTACTAGGTCTATGGTAGTGTTAGATGTATAGTGCTAACTCATATTTTCCTGGTAGGACTCGCGTATAGGTGACACATTGTTAATTACAGTTGTGCAATCACATGATAACTTTGTAAACCTCCATGCATATAAAAGTCGAACGCAATATCATCATGGACAAATGTATATTTAGGGTAGAAGCATACATAAGATACTAGATCAAAGGGATAATTCTTCCTTAAATGAAAAGTTAATGCTCAAGTTACCTCTCGGTCAGTTTCCTCTGCAATGGATGTAACCTACAAAAAGATATTATGTGGATAAGTTTAGAATAATAAAAATGAATAAGGGAAAAAAACTCAGCACAAAATGTGCATACATCATTTAACAGGAGCCTTCACTGGTGGATGGACAAAAGGTTTCTCTGGTGCATGGGTTGGAGCCTTTACTGGAGCAGGAGCCTTCACTGAGGCATGAGCCTTTACTGGGGCATGAGCAGGAGCCTTCACCGTTGGATGGACAAAAGGTTTCTCAGGCAGAACCGGGCCAAACCCTGGCCGGGCCAAGCCCGGGCCTGAACCGGGCCAAACTCGGGCCGGGCAAGGGCTTTTTTTGGGAAATGCAGGCCTGGCCCAGGCCCAGGCCCTAAGCCCTAAAAAGCCGGGCCAACACTATTCATGAACGAGCCGAGCCAGCCCGGGCCAGAAAGGGGGCCGGGTTGGGCCAGCCCGCGGGCCGCCCGACCCATTTGATGCCTCTAATTGAGAAGTCAGTACTTGGAGATCTATTTGATTAACAGATTTTAGGAGCCATTTGATAAGACCATTAAGATTTTTTTTTTGCTTTGTGACTTTGAATGCATAAAAAAGTTACAATAAAAAAATCAGCATACAAAAGAATCGGGCTTATTATGCAAAACAACCCTGAGCTTTGAGTTCACTATGCCCCAACTCCCCAACATTTCACAAGTTCAGATGCAGGCTTTTTTTTTTAATAATTTTTTTGCACTTTCACCAGTTCTTCTGTTAGACTTCTATTCACTTTTTTGTTAAAATACTCACGGGCTAGACATGTGACCGTGTATATTTAAATGTGAGGGTATAAGTCTAAATGCATAAAAGGTACTAATTGTTTAGGCCAATTTCTTCTTCTTTCCTGTTAAAACAACATGCTCTAACACAAAATTTCAGAAATGTCCCTTTAATTTGAAACTTTAAAGGTATTCTGGGATGTTTTCATCATTTTGCCATTTCTTTCTTCTCTCATTTCTTCGAAACACCACCACCGCTCCGGGTCTCCCTCCACCTCTCTAGCACCTCCTTCCACCCACCCTGAAACCCTAATCAGAGAAACCCACCAAACTTCACCCTCACAGTATGAATCTATTTCTGTACCACCATCACCATAATTTGGCCACGACTGGCTTTAACTTCCCCAGCAGGACATTGACATCAACCCCGTCAAAAACAATCATTGACCACACCTGCTTTCACCAAACATAACCAAAACCGTGGGGTGCTACGAACTGTTAGAAGTTTTAAAACTATCATTTATTTGAATTTAAATTGAAGGGTTGCAACCCTTTATTTTGGTGCTAAGAATTATGACTCTTCTTTAGTATTTTTTCACTCCCTATAAATTAAGAGATTGTAGTAGAAAATAATACTTACCAAAACTATCATATTCAGATTTCTACTTTGCTGCATACTTTGTGATATCTATTTTTCTTGGACAATTGATCGGACAGGTTTGAAAGTCTTTCTGTAGTCGTGCTATCAGAGGAGATACTGCTGCGAGCCTTTGAAATAAATCTTGGATCGTTGTTCCTCGTTAGAACCTGTACGAAAGGAGACAACAACAATTTTAAGTCAGCAAATTTTATTCGTGTCTCTCACAGGCTAGCGATTCTTCACTTTAATAACTTACCTATTTTCAATATATATGTGTTATAAGATTTGCATGCTTCAAATCTGATTTTAATACTATCATTACATTTTCATAACAGATTTAGCTTCAAAATTACGTTTTTAAACTAACACTTTAAAATCGCTGTTAAACAAAGTTAGTTTGTAGTTTTGAAACTGTTTTAAAATTCTTTCGGACCCGTTACTTTAGATTCTGTTCTTGCCGCATTTCATAGTTTCATACGGTGTTTGTTTGCATTTGGTTTGTTTACCACCCTTTGCAAATCATATTCCATTATCTTATTCATTCTAGTTTACATTGCATTCTGATCTTTCGTCTTATTGGCTATTTGCTTCTTTTACATACCTAATCTTTTAAGGGCATTTAAATTAGTGCATGTTTTGATTTTCTAGCCACAGTTTGTATTTCCATTTTGAAGAAGCAAACGTTGCTTTCCCTTGAAGGAGCCACTGTCCATGTTTATAGCAGTCAACTGAAAATTCAGTTTGATTTGGAAAGTAGCAGTGGCACCCTTCTTCTTGTTCAGTAGTTGTTCTTGAAATAATTTGCTACAACGTTTGTACAATTTGATTGTTCTACTTTGTGGAATATTTAGCATAATAATTTTGATAGTTTAATTGTTTGTGCATTAGTAGACCTATCTATTGAAATTGCAGTTTTACAATTGTGCAGTTGAATTATCTCTTTGTCCTTGTAATCCCTTATGGCACCACTAGAGAAGCCCACACTCTTAACTTATGGCACCACTAGAAAAGCCCACACTCTTAAACCGGAAAAGTTTAATGGCCTTAACTTTTAAAGATGGAAAAATCAAATGAGGTATTGGCTTCCAGTGTTAGGGCTGATTTCGGCCATTAAGGAGCTTAATGAATCTAGCATCGGTATTCTACCTCTTCTTGGTATACCCCTGATCAAATTGAGTATCATTGCCTCAATAGGATCCTTAGTGCTCTTTTCGAACGTCTGTATGACGTGTATTGTGCTACCGCAAAGGCTAACGATCTATGGAATGCCTTAGAAGCGGAACATAGAATAGAAGATCTGGTATATAACGTTTTAATGCCTCCTCCTTTTATAAGTTTGTCATGGTAGATGGGAAAACTATAAATGAGTAAGTCCATGAATTTCTAGACTATCTAAGGCTTGCCGAGATGAAAGGGAGTAGGTCTAGTGAAGACTATAAGATTTCTTGCCTCATCGACAAAATTTTCACCCTTTGGTCAGATTTTGCTAAGTCTCTTAGGAATAGACAGTGAGCTTTAACTTTGACCTAAGCCTTGAATGCTTTAAGGATAGAGGAAAAACGTAGTTTGGACAAACAAACAATCCAGTTTTATGGTAGCTAAGGTTAACCTAATGGAAAATATCAAACGGTCAGACAATCCTAGTCATTTCAACTCAAAGGACAATGGTTCTAGAAATGGTCACAACAATCTTAACCACCACAATAATGATCGGAATCGTAACTATATATAATCGTGGGGGGCATCACCGATCTAACCGTTTCCGAAACCATAATAACCATGGGGACAACAAGGGCAAAGGATAGAAGGTGCTCAAGCCATGCTTCGTTTATGGAAGAACGAACCACAAGACCAAGGATTGTTTCTATAGAAAGATGAAAGAGTACAAGTCCAAGCCAAGTAATCAAAATGCCGGAGTGAACATGTTAATGGATGGTGAACCTTCTCTTAGGTTTGATCATTATCCTCTCTTAGTAAATTTTACCTACGAAAGAGATGAGTGGTGGTTAGATTCGGGAGCTAACATCCATGTTTGTTGTGATCATACTTTGTTCAAATCTTACCAGAACACAAGTGGAGAAAGCATGATGCTAGCAAATGATACTGCTGCAAAAGTGCTAGGAGTTGGAAAGGTTGATCTAAAGCTAACCTTGGGGAAGACTTTAAGCCTTAATGATGTGCGGTATGTTCCTAATGTTAGAAGTAATTTAGTTAGCGAGTTCTCCTTAGTACAACATGGATACAAGGCTGTAAAGGAGTCCAACTTGTAATAACTAAGAATAAAATACTTGTTCGTAAAAGGTTATGTATGTGATGGATTATATAAGTTGAGTGTTATGAACAAGTTTGATGGAAATTATTCTTCAATTTTTCATGTTGAATCAAGTGATATTTGGCATAAAAGGTTTAAACATGCGAGCTTTGGAAAATTCAAAATTGATGAATCTAGGTGTACTTCCAAGGAAATTTATAGACCTTACGCATAAGTGTGAGATTTGTGTACAAGCAAAGCAGCCAGAGAAATCTTATAGTTCGGTTTATAGAAACACAAACATCTTAGAACTCATACATAGTGATGTATGTGATTCTAATCGATCTTCTACTAGAGTCGGCAATAAGTACTTTGCAACGTTCATAGATAACTTCTCTAGGTATTGTTACATTTACCTTATTAAAACCACAGACGAGGTCGTTAAGAAATTCAAAATCTATAAGATAGAAGTTGAAAATCAACTCGAGAAAAGGATTAAGACCTTTAGATCCGATAAAGGTGGAGAGTATTTCTAGAATACTTTTAAAAGGTTTTTGTCAAGATCATGGGATCATTCTACAAGTTACAATCCTTATTCACCCCAATCAAATGGCATTTCCAAAAGAAAAAAATAGAAGTTAATTAGATATGATCAATGCCATGTTGTTGAATTCCGGTGCTCCTGAGAACTTGTGGGGGAAAGCGGTTTTATCATCTTGTTACATATTGAATAAGGTAACAATTTCTAAGGAAGATGATAAAACTCCTTATGAGTTTCGAAAAAATAAGCCTCCTAGATTGGAATTCATAAAAGCGTGGGGGGGGGGGGGGGGTGTAATACCCCGACCTTATGTCTAGTTTATGATAAATCCTATCTTATTAGTTATAAGGTATTGGGCAACGATTTTTGAGCAATAGTATATTTGGTCTTTAACGACAATTTATAACAACCATAAGTTGTAGTTTATGACGCAGGGTGCAACAGAGAAATGAACGAAGGTTATTTGGTAACTTGAGAAGCTATAATTAAATTAGGGTTGATTTCATAAATATTTGATCTCTCAGTTCAGTTATTTTAATATTGTAGGGGGAAGCCTAGAGGAAAAAAAAAGGAAAAGAAAACAAAAAAAAATAGAACAAAGAGAGAAGTCGGGGAGAGAAAGAAACAAATGAAGAGAAAGGGGAAAGAATAAAAGGGCAGAGAGAAGAAGAAGGGGCAGCAGGCCCTAATCGGGTAGCGCCCTCCCATCTCCGGCGTCCCCATTGCCGGCCATGCTCCATCACAGGTAATGAACTCCGGCGCCGTCTATACCGTGCACCACCGCACAACACCACTGCAACCACCGTGCCATAGCCATGGTGCCGTTGCCATTGCCAAGCCGTGACGCGATCGATGCTGCCGGCAGTCCCACCGATGCCCAATGCTTTTTTCGGATCACAGCAGCCCTTTCACCGGTGAGCAACTCCGACCAACATTTCCACCAAACGCACCACTCAACGCCACAGATCTGGACCGCCTCTGCATCGCTTCTGTCATTGCACCGCTGCCCTATTACCCGCAACTCCGGTGACTTCGCGCCTCCATTGAAGGCACCGCCCATTGCCACCGACACCAGCCATGCTAACGTTGCCGCTGGCCAAATCCACAATCAGTCGTGGACCATGTAAAGCTGTTGGGGCCATCGCAACCTCGGCTAGTTGCCGACGACTACGGGCACAGCCATGGATACCTCCGATTGCCATCGCGGTTGTGCCATACCTCCCTTGCTGTAACTGTTAAGCCCCTGCTGCCACCACTACACCACCTCCAATTTGCCCACTTCAATCACAATTGATTTGTCGAATGAGTCATGGTTTGACCTTAGAGCGAGTAATTAGATTTGGTAGTCTTCTCTTGTAGTGATGGTCGATAGAATTATGGCCTTGTTGATTGATAAGCAAACATGTTGGCTAAAATCGTTGATGGGTGTTGTGTTCGCACTGGGATGGAGTGGCTGTGGGTGAAATGTGTATGGACGTGTGATTGTAGTATCTGGTGGTTTGTGTGTGTACACCGGTGGGTGTACGATGCGGATGTTTGGACAGGTGTGTATAGTGTGTAGTTGGATTTGTGGTGGGACGATAGTGTGTAACCGTGTGTGTTTATGGCGGTGTGAATTAGGTATGGATAGAGTGTGCAGTGCGACTAGGTGTATTGCATGTCGTAGAGTATGTATTCTGGGTGAGGAAGCACCACGTGAATGGTGTGTTTGTGTTATTGATGCGTCGTAATTGTTTGGGCGTAGAGGGTGTGTTTACATAGAGATTTATGGGTGCAGGCGGGTATGTACATGGAGGGCTACGTGTGGTGGCGGGTTTGTGTAGGGCGGCGGCGCACAGAGTGTGCATCGACACTATGTATTGTGGAGTGTGTAATGTGAGTGCGTGTATGTTTGTAAGTTATGTGAGTGTGTACGGTGTGCATTGGTGCACGTGCAAAGGGCGTACTTATATACATGGTGTGCCTGTATGTGTGTGTATTGTGGGTATGGGTGTACATAAATAGCAATTGCGTGAGTTATCAACGGGTATAAAGCGGTGTTATGATTTGACAGGGAAAAGAAGGCAGAAATGTGAATGAAGTGTAGAAAATGTTTATGGTGATGGAGAGGAGAGATATTATTTCTTGGAATACCTTGGGGGTCATCAAAACTGGTGAGTTGTGGGAATATAAAGGTCGGACTTTGAATACGGCATTCGAATGGTTGAGGAGAATTCTAAAAGGAATATTGTGTTGATCGACATTGCTTTCGAGTTACAGAACGGATGAGAACACGCGAAGGAAAGGAATGGCCGTACCAGTTCTTTTAGCTAAATGCAGCAGTGTGGTTGTTGCTTCAGAGATTGTGAGGTGGGAAACGCGTAGCATCAAGTAAGTGACCCTTTGATTCAGTTAGTGTTTTTATATACAACGTATATGTTTATCTACTGTTAAAAATGTAGTGTTTTTCAGCATTGATCGTTTTAAGTACGTTTAAACTGCTCTGGCTTAAATTATTAAAAATGTTTTAGTGTTTTATTCTCGTTAAAGAAAAACCGGACCAGCATGTAAATGATGTTTTGCCTAGAAACTGAAAAGGAACTCGGATTTGAAATGTTTTGTATTGACGTTATTGTGAATATTGAACATGTTGATGATTATTGAAAGGATGTGAGGATGGTTGAGAATCAATTGATGAGTGATTTTGTTCACGATGAACCCAAAGGGGGTTTTTGGTTTACTTGATTGCTGTGCCCTATATCCACGGGGGAAAGTTAGATTTCGGGCCCTGGTCAACGGGGCTTGTACGTTGATGCACAGTACTGTGGCTGGTGGTGCGCCCTTGCGTCCACATGATTATTTTATCCAGGGTGTAGAAGGAATTTCGGGCCCTAGTCAGGGGGGCTCGTACGCTGACCACAGCATATCATTTGAGCTAATGTTGGAATCGAACTGGTTGTTATGAGTTTTGTGATAATCATTTTATACTTCAATTTTTTGTTTCATGTACTCTGTTTTGTTTTACCCGATGATTATCAATTCTATGATTTTTAGATATCTTAATGATGCTACAATATGAAGTGAGTTATTTTCTGACATGCTGTGGTCCACCTAGTTGAATCATTGGTTACTTACTGAGCACGTGGAAGCTCATCCCTTACTTATCATTTCAGGTTGAAAGTAAGGTGATGGTGAGGAGCATAGGAAGAGACAATTTGGTGCGGAACATCAGACACTGTATGGAATGAGCCGCTGAATATTTAGGTTGTTGGTTTAGTTTTAGCTGTTGATAAATCAGAGTTATAATGAGTTTTAGCATAAGTATTGTATTCAAATAGAAATAAGAAAATATAATTAAAGTTTGAAAAAGTTTTAATTTCCGCTGCAGCACATGTTGGTTTTAAGCAAGTAAGGCCTGGCAGAGCCCTCGGTTAGAGTCTATTGGGTCTGCGGCCGGTCACGTGCCTAGCTCGCGGGCCTGCCCGTGGGTTCGGGTCGTGACAGGGGGTGCTTAGCTATGATAGCAAATTCGGAACCCAAACGAAAGAAAATAGGGCCGAAGATCATAGATGCTATCTTTAATAGGTATGCTCAAAATAGTACTGTGAACCGCTTTTTGGTCATTAATTCGGAAATTTTCAAGAACATTATTATAGAAGCTAGAGATGCTACATACTTTGAGAATGTATTTCCGTTTAAAGATCGGATTAGAAGTCACAGTCTTAATTCTCAACTCTCAACCGATACTAGTTATTGGTCAATTAGTATATTTATAGGTAGTAAGGGCAACTCTCCGCCAGAGCTTATGAGAAATAAAAGAGGTGAAATGAGAAAAATCTCAGAGAAGAGTTTTTCACATATCTAGTCGAAGGAGAACCTAAGACTTATGATGAGGTTATGCCGTCGTTAGATGCACCATTTTAGAAAGAGGCTATAAATGATGAGTTTAAATCTATCATACGTGGGTGTTATCTGACTTGCCACTTGGAAGCAAACCAATAGGTTGTAAGTAAGTGTTCAAGAGAAAGTTAAAGCCTGATAGAAGCATAGAAAAATATAAAATTAGATTAGTAGCAAGGGCTCTACTTAAAAGAAGGAATTGATTACTTTGACACCTACTCTCCTGTTGCTAGAATTACTATTGTTAGAACCTTGTTAGTTCTAGCATCTATATATAAGCTAGTCATACACCAATTGGATGTAAGGACTGTCTTTTTGAATCGTGACTTGGATGAAGAGATTTATATAGAGCAACCTGAAGGGTTTAAGGTGAAAGGCCAAGAAAATAAAGTGTGTAAGTTGAAAAAGTCTTTGTACGGACTTAAGCAAGCTCTTAAGCAATAGCATGATAAATTTGATAGAGTCATTTTGAAGTACGAATTTAGAATCAATCACTTCGATAAATGCCTCTATTGTAAAGAGGATAATGGAGAGCATGTTATCCTATGTCTATATGTGGATGACATTTTGATTTTTGGGACAAACTTAGATTCAATTAATAATGTGAAAGCCTACTTGTGTAAAAATTTTGATATGAAAGATTTAGGAGAAGCTCATTTTATTTTAGGAATAAAACTAGAGAAAACATGTCATGGGATCTCCTTATCTCAATCAAATGCTATAGAGAGTATGTTGAGGAAGTTTGGACATTATGATGCTACGCCTATAAGTATTCCTTATTATGTTAGCATAAACTTGAATAAAAGCTTGGGAGAACTTGTGTCTCAAATGAAGTATTCTTAAATTATAGGGTCATTGTTATACTTTAGCAATAGAACAAGACTGGCTATATCCTATGCGGTTGGAAGACTTAGTCGTTATATTCACAACCTGAGTAGAGAACATTGGAATGCTTTAAATAAGTTACTTATGTATCTTCCAGGAACCCGAGACTATTGTTTTATTCGTCGAGGTTATCCAAATGTAATTGATGGGTACAACGATGCAAATTGGATAACTGGTAACATAGATGTAAAGTCGACCACCGAATTTATATTTATGCTTGGAGGAGCAGCTATATGTTGGGGTTCTAAGAAAGAAACTCTCATATCTAGAGGTACAATGGAAGCAGAGTTGATAGCGTTGGACACAACTTGTATAGAGGTAGAATGGTTAAGAAATCTTATGCTTGATATGCCTCTTATTACAAAGCCTTTACTGGCTATACCTGTTCGTTGTGATAGTAAGGCTGCAATAACCCTTACAAATCAAACTCATACTAACAAGAAGTTGAATAGACACATACAAGTGAGATATAAGTCCAAAAGACTATTAAATTTTTTTTTGTACCACTCGATTTTGTGAAATGGGAAAAGAACTTGGTTGATAATTTTAACCAAGGCTTTACCCAAAAAGGGTGTATATGAATCATCAAGGGGAATTGGGCCAAGCCTACAAGGAAGTCACCTACGGGAGTAACCCAACCTTTGTGATCGGAGATCCCGCGAATAAAGTTAAATGGGTAGAAACAACTCGCACAAGGTAAACTCATTAAAAGCATTACCCTATATATATAGGAGAGTATCTCCTCCACATTCTAATGATGATGGTAATCCTTATGTCTGACATTTAGGATGGGTATTTATCCTTAATGAGACCAAGTCGATAATTTCCGCAAGGTACGAGGTCACCCGTACACATGAAGGTCTCACCTAAATGGGAGTTGTCATATGGCCGCGACCGTGGGATTGGGTTCTTCCCTAAAGCCTCACATGAGAATCAAGATTGGAGGGGGGTGGCCATTAATAACGCCAAGCCATCAGAATCACGTCTTATATCAGATACAATATGTGTATCAATTGAAGTTTGGCCAAACAGACCTAATTCAAGGTGTAAGATTCCATTAGCATTCTCTCAAATGAAATTGATAGACTAAGGCTCTATTTCGTAACATTTATTTGTTCAGTTTGAAAGCTGGAGAACATAAACGCATTTGATACATAGTTTTCGTTTTTTTTTCTTCAATTTTGAAAACCAATTTTTAAAACAGAACTGTCTTTGAAAACTCCATTTAGGAGTTTTGGGTTTTCAGTTTTGATTTTTATTTTGAGACCACCACCACAACCACCACTGCGGCCACCACAGCCCGTCGGCAGCTGCCGGCTTGTTGGCAGCAACCGCCGGCCAACAGCCACCGCCGCTTGCCACCCCACCGGCCACTGTGACGCCCAACCACCGCCAACGCAAACCACCACTAAAGAAAAAAATTTAAATAAAAATTGGGTAATCAAACACCCATTTGTTTTTGTTAAAAAAATAAACTAAGCTGGTTTTTGTTTTTATTTTTTTAGAAACAGAAAATCAAAACTGGAAGTGTTTTCAAATGCTACCCAAGTGTAAATTCAAGTCCTGAAGACACCTACACCCACTGCATTGTATTATGCTGCCCACTTATATTGAATATTTTATTTATTTTATGAAGTTTTAAAACTTGTGGGGGCTTGTTGGACGTCCATTTCATTGTATTTAAATTAAAGAGTTATAACCCTTTATTTTGGTGCTAAGAGTTGTGACTCTTCTTTAGTATTTTTTTTCACTCCCTATAAATAAAAGGATTGTAGTAGAAAATAATACTTACAAAAAACTATTATATTTAAATTTCTACTTTACTTTATACTTTGTGATATCTATTTTTCGTTGCTAATTGATCAGACATGTACAAAAGTCTTCCTGTAGTTGTGCTATAAAAGGAGACGCCACTGCGAGCCTTTGGGTTAGATCTTGAATCATTGTTTCTCTTTAGAACCTGCACGAAGGGAGACAACAACAATTTTAAGTCAACAAATTTCATTCGCTTATCTCATAGGCCAACGATTTTTTCACTTTAATTACTTACCTATTTTCAGTATATATGTGTTATAAGATTTGCATGCTTCAAATTTGCTTTTAATACTGTCATCACATTTTCGTAATAGATTTAGGCAGCGTTTGAAATTACTTGAGTTTTCAGTTTATAAACTGGAGAGAAAAATACGTTTGACACACAATTTTCATTTTTTTCTTCACTTTTGAAAACCTGTTTTAAAACAGTGCTGTTTTTCAGAACTCCCATTTTGAAATTTTGGGTTTCTAGTTTTTATTTTGAGAACACCACCGCCACTACTACCACCAAAGAAAAACTCAAAATAAAAACTGGGTAATCAAACACCCAAAAGAAAAAACTTATAATAAAAACTGTGTAATCAAACATCCATTTGTTTTTGTAAAAAATAAAAACTATACTGACGACCATTTACTACCACAGTGGGGTTGTAGGCCGATAGCAACCAAAATATATTCCATCTTTATATAGTTCTAAGCTTCAAATTTTGGTGCATTAAGGCAATTAAAAGCTCAAGTTCTAATTTGATCGATAGTTTTTGAAGTGTCAATGGTATACTTGCGATTCTCCCATATCTATGTCGGTTTCAACAAATATTCGTTCTTTGGAGCAAACTTAGCGCATCTCATAGCATTTCAACGTGACCGGCCTGCGATTTGGTGAGCTCAGACATAAAATGTCACTAAACATCTTTAGCGATGGAATTTGCATGTAAAAGAGAGAGAGGAAAAGTCGCTCTAGCAAGAATGGACCAAACATCTTTTATATCTTTTGTTTGTTTTTCCTTCTTCCCATCATTTGGGGTTTAAACATATATGTCGGTTTAAACAAAATAGCTCTGTTACAGGGTGAACGTTATACTTGTAATTCTTTCATATATATGTCGGTTAGAACAAATCTTTGTTCGTTGGAGCACACTTAGCACATCTCGAAGCATTTTAAAGTGACCAGAATCAGTAATTTTGCTATTAACTATTATACTGGTAAAATGTAGCTATGACGACATAAAAATGCCACTAAACATCGTTAGCGACGAAATTTGCATGCAAAAGAAAGTGGACAAAGTCACTATAGCAAGACTGGACGGACCTCAAGATGAATCAATACAATCACCACTTTTGCACTCATTTGCCACGAATGCACATCGATCAACACACACGAGCCTAATAAATGCAGGAAAATTCATCTCATACGACGTTAGAGTTATAAATGACAATGATGACAAACTCGTGCTTGGCGGTTGCAACAAATAGTCACCACTTCAGTGATAAAACCCTCAATCAATTAATGAGATGAGATCCGTTGCTTAAACAGTCACCATGTGACATGAATGAAAAGGCCAGGGTGCACCGTCTCGTCTGGACACTGGATTTAGCGGCGATAAGAAGATCCCTTGGTGCATGTCTCATCAGTGGCTTGTGCAAATATACGGTTGATGGGTCGCAGTCCGTGAGACTGTCAAAAGGGCAAAACTACATATGATCGATCAAGTGCCTTTTCCCTTTCCGACCCTGAAGCTGGATTTCGAAAAAGTTGGATGATCCAAGCAAATCTTCATAGGCCCCTCCTTTGGCTTCTCTTGCATTGTCTTATATGAGAACCATTTTGATTCATTTAGGTTCCTATAGAAACCAAATGCAGCTGGTTAGACACGCTGTAAAATCTAAAATTATTACTTAAAATTGTCGCCTAAAAAGTAGTAACATTTGCACATAGTAGCGCAGAATCTAGGGAGGGTCAGATATACGCTAACTTAAAGTTAAATATGATTTATTACCGCCCTCAAAAAGGACCACCGTTATGTGGCATGCATGGGAGCTTGCATGTATAATTTGCAAATACTTTGTCAAATCAGTTACCTGCACGGAATGGATGTCACTCCAGCTACTCATGAAGGCTTTTTAATGCTCAAGGAGCAATTAACAGTCTCGTTTTTTTTAACCTAGGTGCATTGATTTTTGTAGGTCAAGGGTATGCTGCCTTCCACATTCTTATCACTATACTTGCAGATCTGGCTTATAACATAATAATTATATGGCTCTCATACGACTACCACTGAGGTTGCACTATTCGAATTTTAAGTTTGTCACTATTATTTAGTATTTTTAAAAACTATTTATTCTGGCAGCATGATTGAAATGATCATAGTAATCCTCGAAGGAAACTATTAGCATCTCTGACATCAAACTAATGTACATAATCAGTAGGTTATGAGTAGAATTTGAGAAAAGAGAAGGAAAAAAGTAGAGGGTATCTAAACACATTTTCCAATAATTTTAAATACATCTTTTCAATACTTGTGAGCCTATCTCGAATCTGATTACCTCGGGAGCCTCAACTCAATGCCCTCGCTCGCTAAAAATTCTTCACCTACAATCCTCTGTGGCAGCAGGGTTGCTTTTATTGTTACTAAGCCTTCGTTTGACAAAATTTTTTTTTTGGTTTTCAGTTTTTAAAGAGCAGTTAAATTTTTTTTTTTATAAAAACAAGTGGGTGTTTGATAACCCTTTTTTTTTTAGGTTTTTTTTTTGTATTTGGTAACCCTTTTTATTTTGACTTTTTTTTTTGGTGGTTTGCGGTGGCGGTGGTGGGGCGTAGCGGTGGTCGACGGTGGTGGTGGTGGTGGCCGACGGCCGGAGGTGGCTGCCGGCAGTCACCGGCGGTGGTGGCCAGCGGTCGGAGGTAGCTGCCGGCCGTCTCCGGCGGTGGTCGCCGGCGGTCGGAGATGGCTGCCGACAGTCTCCGGCGGTGGCTGCCTGCGGCCGGAGGTGGCTGCCGGTGGTCGCCGGCGGCCGGAGGTGGTTGTCGGCAGTCTCCGGCGGTGGTCGCCGGCGGCCGGAGGTGGCTGCCGGCGGCCGACAGTCTCCGGCGGTGGTCGCCTGAGGTGGCTGCCGGCGGTGGGGGTCGAAAAAAAAAACCAAAAGTGAAAAAAAAAAACCAGTTTTTGGAGTTTTTTTTTTTACTCTGCAGTTTAAAAACTGGTTTTTTAAATTGAAAAAAAAAATGGTTACCAAACGCTCCTTTTTTTTTCCAGTTTTTAAAACTGAAAAAAAAGAGGGAAAAAAAGAGTGTCAAACGGGGCCTTAAAGTTTTGAAAAAGTCTTCAACAAAAAAAAAAAACTTTAAGTAACATATTTTTAACATTATTAAATAGATAACACTGATTATATTTAACAGCCTGTCTTTATGTTATACGAGAATGCCTCTTTCCAACCAAAATTTTTCCCCTCTCATTATACATAAGGTGATATTAAAAGCTGAAACGTAATTAACTTCTAATTGCAACTAATTCTTCAAAGTTATTATTAGGAATAATTACAGCAAAGTCTCAAAGTTAGGGTACAGGCGTGTCCATTAGTTTGGACAAATACATTAGTATCCGTTGACTAAACGGAATCTTAAAAAACTTAGCGATTTTGTAAGAAAATGACTTTATTAGAAAGGATTTTTTTTTTCCAATGCCATTACCTTCATCTAAAAAAAGAAAATCAGACTTTTGGTGTTGGGGGGGGGGGGGGGCTGGAAAACTTTACTATCTCTCTCTTCCTCCACCCCTCCCCACCCAGTTTGCTCGCCACACTCCCCCCCACCCCGCCGTTGCTGCCCCCACCGTCCCCCCACAGCTCCGCAGCGCTACAGCCACCACCGTCCCTCCATTCTCTCCCTACCTCACTCCTCTGCTGCCACCACCTTCCCCTCATCCCGCTGCTGTTGTCCCCCTCCCCCCACCCCCACCCCCACCACCGTGCCGCATTGCTGTAGCCCCTCCCTCGCCCAACCCCGCCGCAACCCCTTCCTCGCCCAACCTTGCCGCAACCAGTCCCTCCCTCTTGAGTTAATACCTCTTTTGTTGGCCGAAATTGGACAAGATCTCATTCTTGTAACCACTGGATGGTATTAAGCCGTGCAATTAGTGTCATGAATGACACTCATTGTGACTGTTAGCCTATGGTGTTGAGGTGATGTGAAGGCGGCGACGACAAGGTGAGGGAGGGAGGGGCGGCGGCAGCGAAGTGGGGGGGGGGGTGTGATGTGTGTTTGAAATCCTAATTTTCAAATTAGGGTTTCAAAACCCTAATTTTCAAATTAGAGTTTGAAACCCTAATTTAAAATTTTTAAAAATTATTCAGTATATACAGTACAAGGATAATATTATCATTTTAAAAATACATAATGATGACATCATTGAAAAAAGTACACTTTTTGGACGAAAATCTGATGCATGAACGCAAGTGTTACCATTTTAACGTTTTTTGTCACGATATTTTATATTTTATATTTTAAAATTTAATATTTTTGACTGTAATTTCAACTTAACTTCAGCAACATTGCGAGAAGTATTCCTTATTGTCATTAACATGTGTGAACTCAAACGAGTTAAACCACCATCTTTACAGGAGTCACGGTCTGAGTGGAATCTCTGCCACAGCCAACAGTGAGGAGCAGCTGAATGCTATTGCAGACAACGGAGACTACAATGTGCACC
Source organism: Escallonia herrerae (assembly GCA_033070095.1). Classification (NCBI taxonomy): domain Eukaryota; kingdom Viridiplantae; phylum Streptophyta; class Magnoliopsida; order Escalloniales; family Escalloniaceae; genus Escallonia; species Escallonia herrerae. The sequence continues at coordinate 100,521 of JAVXUP010000014.1, forward strand.
CACTTAGGGTAAGTAGTTCACCCACTTGTTCAATTATTACAGTACCTTTTTGTCGCTGAAAAGTTGCAAAAATTACAACAAAAAAGATGCAAGATCATTTTCGCCCACAACATAACCAATAGCGTCAAATCTTTAACGAGAAAATAGATACGAAAATTACAAAAAAGAAAACAATAATCTCACCCATATGCTGTCCTAACAATTGGTATTAACAATAATCTCATCCATATGCTGTCATAACAATTGGTATTTATTTTTTCAGTGATGCAACAAAACTCCAATAATATTTATGTACAGATCTTTTGATATACATATAGAGGTTGTTGCTAAAGTGCCCACATGTTCCCCTTGGAACATCAAAATGAAAAAAGGAAAAACAGAATATCGGAACGAAGCTTTGGATCTATCGACTTTCTCGAACATGGACTTGTCCATGCATGTTTGGGATTTGAGTTTGCCCCCAAGGAAAATGCACCAAGTGCTTTGCAGAAGATGCGTACATTTCTCCTTCCCAAGAGAAAATAAAAAAACAAACAAACGATCACATGTAAAGACAGCAGCATCTGCTAACAAAAAGTAATTGATGCAGTTCGGCTCTTTCCTTCCCAATGTACAACAGCCAGCTTATCCATAATCAAACATCTGGGTTTCATCTTCTGCTTCAGAGAAGTTAAGGTCAATCATACCACATGATATGGAGCACAATATTATAAGGGAAAAAAAGACAAAATCTTTGGTATATTCAAGCTTATCATGTTCAAAATATCAAATAGAGTTGCAACGTTAGAAACAAAATTGGTTTCAAAGTTGGGAAGAAGCATTTTTGGCTTAAAACGGCGACAAGTAAATGCAGCCCAAGAAAGAGCTCTGCATTGCCTTCAGCAAAAGAAACAAGGGTAGTCCAGGGAAGGTGCCCCTTCAAATTCTATCAGCCTAGCCTTGGGCTCACCATTTAAAGTTGGACGTACCTTCAGAAAAGGAAATGGAGTAAAGAGGAGGAGGGAGAAGAAGAAATGCACGCATGCAATCCTTGTGATATCACGGGATAAAAAATCAACTGCTCCTTTCCCCCAAAACCGAGAGGGAGAGAGAGAGAGAGAGAGAATGATGAAGGGAATTGAATGAGGTGCACTTCTCTTTTTCTACTTTTTCCGAAAAAGAGTACCCTTTGTCTTTGTCCTCCATTCAATGTGGATGCTCTCTTTGTCTCGTACAAGTACATTTGTCCATGGCAGCTTCAGCCTTCCTTCCTGGGCTTACAGAAAAAGGTTGATATGCAACTAGTAAATGAACAACAGAGAGTACTCTGCTGTTCAACACACACACGCACTCAGATAAAAATGAACAAATTAATCAACAGAGGTGGGTGGAAACACATAGACGACGTAGTGAAGAAAACGAAATGGAAGGGTCAAATTTAGGATAAACACTACGTTCAGCTTCTTACAACTACGAATGAAACAAGGAATCGTAAACCCCCCAATTCACCAGATTCTGGACTAGATATGCCAAACTAAGTCAATGACCCTTGATACTAAGACATTAACAACCCTAAATTCCGACAAATTCATTAGTCCTACCAATTCAGTCAAATTCCACCACTAACTCCAACTTCTGCCTCTTTTTCTTCAGGCAAAACGACATAATGACATCTGGATGATTGTTACAGATCACTACATATCTTCTTCTCCTTTTGGTTTTGTTGGGGGTGCTTTGAGACACTTCTAGGGTTTCTTACCGAGGGTGTGCTTGTTGTTGTGCATCCAGACTTTGAGCACATGCCGCTTCACCCCCGTCTCGTTACAGAACTGCTGCACCACCGCCTCGTCGTGCTTCTGAATCCTCCATCCCAAGCCCTCCGCAAGAGCTATCATCTTGTCCTTCTGCTCTTGGCTGAACTTTGTCCGGTGCCGTTTCTTTGTCGTCAATCCACCGGTGCTGGTGTTTGTAGGGTTGGACATGTCCTCCTGGTCCTCCCTGCTGTACGAACCGCCGCCTCCGCCGGAAGTCGATGGCAGGGCTAGCGGCCTCTGCTGCGGGGCTACGTGGAGGTACCCTGATGGGGTACGGTAGAACGGAGAGAACTGCGGGTGGGGGTGGTGGGTCAGCAGGTGGTGGTGCGGGAAGTTGAGCCCTTCGCCGCCGCCTCCTGGAGATACCTTCCGGTGGAAGTTGCGGTGGCAGTTGCAGGCGGCGCACTTGAGCGCGTCGAGGGACCCGTCGGCTCCGGCCGGCATGAACTCGCCGCAGCCGTCAACGGCGTTCCCTCCGATGCCAACAGCGTGGTTCTTCAGACACTCCCTGTACCTCGTCACCTTCCTCGGCCCCATCCCCGGCGGCGGCTCCACTCCCGCCGGCGATGTCTCCATTTTGGGCCTGCACGAGTTTCCGAGCGGGTCGTAACTCGCCGGCAGCCCAATCTCTTCCTCCTGCTCCTCGTGATCCTCAAACTCCATTTTCACTTCTATTTTCTTGCCTTCACTTCCCGTCACCGGCGATTAAAGCTTGCCGGATTTAGATGAGGAGAGAGAGTGCGTCTGCGTGTGTGTGTGTGTCTGTTTGTTTATGGATAGTGGAAGAGAAGATAAGAGGAGTGAGAGAGTGTGGTCATCAATCTCCCTCGCTCTGCAAAAAAAGCTGTCTTCCTCCCAAAGCCCTTCATATACTTTCCCGTTTTATGTAAAATCTCTCTCTCTCTCTTAAACCCTTTTTCTCGAAACATCTCTCTCTCTCTCATCACCGGCTATAGCCGGTATAACGGTGGCCTGTACTGTTATAGCTTCTGTTTTTCACTGGGTGGTGGTACAGTCTGAAAGTTAACAGTGATGAGGGAGGTGGTGGTTGAGGGGTACAGTGTTTGTTTGGCAGAAAAGCTGCCACACGTGCTGAGTCACGCGCCAGCCGCACTGAAACCGAGCTCAACTTTTTCCCGTCATGTACGCGCACGCATTTTCGTACCTGTCAGTGAGCTGACATGTGTTGGGTCCTACGTTGGACCATTGCGTATACAGGAGGAGGCGCGTGAGGCAGTGCATGTGTTCGTGTTGGGAGAAACACACGGGAATTTTGCGTGGGAGATAAAATTAAGTGTCGGCATTTAAGGAAGCTGGTGAGGTGGACTACGTGCGAGGGCTCCTGTCCGACATCGGGTGACGCCGTCTGTCGTCAACATTTGTATTTAATGCTCCTCTTTGTCTGCGTGTACACAACTCTCTACCGTGTCCTGAGGAGGCAGGATAAGGTGATTGCATCCGCACCATTCTCATTTAATCCACATTGTTCTACACGCGCCGCCGGTCGATATAGTTTGGTATACTTTTGGAGATAATTGCATTCAACCGGTAGGATGACAATTTTTTCCGCAGAGGAGAGAGTTTTTTTTAGGAAAAATTGTGTAAAATATTCCTGTAGTTTGGAGTCGTTGCAAAAAGACCCTTCCCGTTACAAAAATTGTAAAAGACACCTAAAGTTTAAAAAGTGTTGCAACAGACGATTTTTGTAACGAAACAAAAAATTTGTCCAAAATACCCTTGTATTTAAACCTTAAGATTGTTTGTATACCAGAATTCTCGGCTCCACCACCCAGCCACATCGCCACGGCACCACCGCTCGAACCTGACCTTCATCGACCACAGGAACAAGCCCGACGTCTCCACCAGCCCCGCACCGGAACATGCCCGATGTCTCCATAGTCCCACACCGATGTCTCCATAGCTCAACGTCTCCACAGCACCGCATTGCAATTTGAAACATTGCGATCTAGGTTTTCAACCGCAATCAAGGGGTTTCAATTGCGATCTGGAGTTTCAATCCCGCGGCATTAGGCTCGAATCCCTAATTGTAGATCTAGGTTTTTTTTAATTGTCTTGGTTTTGGAAGCTCAAGGCTTGTGGTTTGTAAATCAGCAAACCCTAATTGTAGAACTAGGTTTTAATCGCGCGACGTTGGGCATGGTGGCGACACAATTGGCTAGGGTTGATGGCGGGCTTGGTTGCGGCGCAAGTGGCTGGGGTTTATGGCGGGGCTAGCGGTGATTCAAGAGGTTAGTGGTAATGACAGGGATGGCGACGCGGAGTTGCGGTGGGTGGAAGCAGCCGGTGGTGGCGTCGCACTAAATGGGCGGTGGTGGTTGTGGATGGGGCTGGGTGAGTGTGGCGGCTAGGGTTTTGGTTGAGGGCTAGGTTTGGGGCTTGCTTGGATTGGAGAAGAAGATGGGACTTGGGTGGGAGAGAAAAAAAGGGAGGGTAATTTTGTCTTTTTAATATATTAAAATATATCAAATGCATTTTTGAGGAAAGTGAATATGACGCTCCGTTAATTTGGACGATTTTTCTAACGGTCGCAACAAAATGAACACCACAGGTGTCTTTTTGTAATTTTTGTAACGGGATGGGTCTTTTTGGAACGACCCCAAACCACAGGGGTATTTTATGCAATTTTCCCTTTTTTTTTTTTTTTACTGTGATTGGGTTATGGGCGGGTATGGTATTTAAAATTTTAACCTGTAGCAAGTGCAGATAGGGTTTGATATTTAATCTAACCCACCCCGATATCCAACCCATATACCCCATGCATATAATACTATCTGAACCCTAAATTTGATCATAACCGTCCATCTTATATATATATATATATATATATATATATATATATATATATATATATATATATATATATATATATAGTCAGAAAAAACCTTATCCTCACTTTTCTTCTTCTTCTTCTTCTTCTCTCTCTCTCTTCTCATTTCTGCCGCTCAGTCTTTCCCTCTCCCCTGCCCCGATCATCCCCGTCACAAATAAACTCACCACTTGTCACCGTCCACCAAACACATTTGTAGTTAAGATTTTATCCTTCTAATTTTGATGAAAATCTGAATCGCAGCTCTAATTGTCCACGTGACGCAACAAATCGACAGATCGGAAGCCCCGACGTCAAGAGGATCTTGTTGAGATTGGCATGGGGTCGCTGTTCACGACTGGAGCTCTTGAAGATGGCTTGGAGTGTGGTGGAAAGGGATTGAGGGTCAAACAGGGCAGGAGAGATGGTGGCACTATTGAAAGTGTCTTGGCATCGAGATATCAACACTGTGGTAACCATTGAGTTATGATTGTGTGTAATTATACTGGTCCTTGATGGGCAGTAATACCGTGAACGAAGAAATTCTGCTGAAGTAACTAGTCAAAAGTTTGGGACTTTGATCCAAACCATAAAGATTATGAGAAAACCTGACTTGTACACATAATCTTTATAGTGAAAACTCTTATATGTTACAACCATATATTGCTACAGAATATATGGTTGTAATAAAGAACATCATGGTTGGTCAATTTAAGCAATAAGGTCGCTGAAATCTTACAATTGTTGTTTGTTTGAAGTTGCTTCATGGACCAATTTTACTAAAATTTTGTTGATTTACTTGTCTTAGCATAATTATGTCGATTTTTCTTTCTTATTTTTGTTTCTAAAATTTTGAAAAAAGAGAAATAAAAATCACTATTGCCAGAAATAGTCCATTGGCGCAGATTAGGGTGGGGTTAAGTTTTTTAGTAGTGCATCAGATCGAGGATGGTATTCTCATTCCTTGATCCACTAGCGGGGCAAGGTGGGGCGGAGTCATGTATTAGGACCACTAGGGCGAGGAGGGATTATATGAAACCCGTATCAGACCCGTCCCATGGCCATCCCTACAGACCAGTATACTTTTGCGAATGAAAGAGTTCTGTAGGGAATGAATCACGAGCAGTCCCAAAACATTTTAGATTTTAGTTATAGCCCTCTAGGGCCCCTAGGCTATCCAAATATTCCAAGGGTCCTTAGGCTATGAAACCTAAAAAGTCTACATTTCAAACTTTTGCTTATATCACTTAAATGAGCTGTGCAAGAGCGATTGACAGGCCAAACTATATAGTACTCAGAACTCACCCCGGACGCAAATTGAGTATTAGTTTTTAAATCAAAACCTACTTCAAAACCCGGTCGAAGCCAGTATGACCCATTCCACTCTAATCGAACTGGTAGTAATATTGTTTGTTACAGGACAAATTGTCATCCCTAATCATCTTACAAAAACTCAACATAAAACCACACATGCTGCAAGAAGGTTCAAGTTGGTCAACCTACTATTTTGTTTTTTTTTTTTGGTAAATGAGGAGAATAACATTGATATTCAAAAGGTTACAAAATAGGGAAGCCTTGCCATGTTTATTATCACAATCCTAGCAAGATAAAATTTTTAACAAAAATAAGAGGAAGGGATTACAACTTGCTATATACAATGCATAAGAGAAAACATCGTTTACCAAATCCTAATGAACAACAATGCGGGAATGACAGGCAAAGGCTGCTAGTGATATAGCCTCCTTTATGTGCAAGAGGGTTGTCCTGTCAATACTATCATAATGCATATCAAAAACTAGGTGGCATACGTCATATATAATCGAATATGTAATCAGAGCTCATGGGTCCATACTAGCCTCAGTATCCGTTATCTGAAAAAGTAAAAAATTGGAGTTAGTAAGTAGTGTAATGTGTAGAAAATTCTTTGATAGGGACCACGTAGTTGCAATCAATACTCCTTTAGCAGTAGTAGTCATTCCATCTGATGCCAAGTTAGAGATGGTAATAGAATTACATCTATCATTAAACCGGCTTAGGCATGAAATGCCTATGTCTATCTTTAATGTAGTTCTATTAAAGCACACATCTAATCATAAAGTAATGGGCTCACAGTATTGACATGCACAAAAGGTAGATGAATTATGAATAATAAAGGGAAGGCTAAAAGGTGGCGGTGATTTATTAACTTGAGGTAAAGAGTAATCTTGGGTTACGGTATTAGATGTTAAGATATTAGCAACCATGGTAGAGAGATTATGAGTAATAAGAGTGCGCATGAAATCTTCTTGTCGGAAGATGAAATTATTGAGACATATGCACCAGATTATAGAGATTATAGCTATGGTTTCAACTTTATGGTTGCCTTTGTGATGTGCTGTCATTAGCCAAGCAATAAGCCATTTTTTGAAAGGGCTTTCCAAATCATCTGTTTTTTGGCCTGTGGGCCTAACAAACCAAATAGGTCGAACACCACTGTCAAGTTATAAAGCAGGTGGTGTACCGTTTGTGGCCCAGTTAGGCATAAAGGGTAAAGGCTGGAAAGCGTGATGTTAAAACGATTGAGATTAGAATGAAGTGGGAGCCTATTCCATGAGGTTTGCCAGATGGAGTAGACCATTTTGAGGGGAATTTGCAAGGACCAAATTGTAGTCCAAAGAGATTGGGTCCCTATTAGGTTCGAAGAGCTTGTTGATGAAGCAAGTTGTTCAGAGGTTTTAATTTATGGAGTATATGGTAGGCTGATTGCACAGATAATGTGTCATTTGCAGTATGTTGCCACACCTTCGTGTCTTCGATAAGATGAGGAAAAATGTGAATAACGTGGATTTTCTTGACCAAATGGAGTGGAATCCATTGCCGAACGAGAGTCTCATCCCATGTTTGACTTGAGATTAAGTTGTTTACTATATTAGGTAGGGGGCTTGAGTTGATAATAGGCTTTGAAAGGATTTTCAAATTGGGGGATTAAAAAATCCCCTCAGATTGAGATACTGATGACATCTCCAACTAGCTTACGCAATCCTCTGTTTATCACTCGGGGACCGACCAGGATGCCTTTCTAACCTCATGTAGAGTTGTCTTTTGATGGGCTATGCAAAAAACTGGCTTGGCTGTAATTTTTGCAAGTGAATACTTTGCTGATCAAGCTGTCCGGTTCAGTCCGGATTTTCTGGCTTCTTTTTGCTAAAATCGCTTGACTAAACAAGCTTGTGTCCTTAAATCTAATTCCTCCATTTGATTTAGGAGCATAAATGTTATGCCAATTAATCCAATGCATTCCTAGTTTGCTGTCCAGACCTGAACACTAAAATTTATCAAGAATTGAGTTAAATTTCTTGTAGGCATACATGGGGAATAAGAATAGCTGCATGTGATATAAATGAGGAGTGATGTGAGTACGAAGTTAATGAGGGTGGCCTGCCCTGCTTTGTTGATAAGGATCCCTTTCCATCCAGTACATTGTACTTTGGTCTTTTCAATAAGCTTTTGGAGTATGATTTTGGTGTTGGTTATTATGAGGGAGCTCCCAACATATTTCCCAAAGTTGATCGATAGAGTGAAATTGAGGAATTGTGCCAGGTGGTTGGATTCTCTAAGGGTGGTGCTTGGACTTAAAGTGATGGAAGATTTGTGATCGTTGATCTGTTGGCCAGATTCTTCACAGTAAGATCAGTGGATATATTTCAAATGTTCACAAGATTGATAATTGATAGATGCGAAGATCATTGCATTATCTGCAAAGACAAGATGATTGATTGGCAAACTTTTGTCCTCTGCTTTAGTTCCTAGGATGAGCCCATCCCATTGTGCTTTCTGTAGGGATGCTAATAATACCTCTATACTGAGGATGAATAGATAAGGTGATAGGTGACCACCTTGGTGAAGGCCCCACATTTGTGTAAAGTTCCCAGACAGGGATCCATTGAGAAGTATACTAAATGATATGTTGGTGACATTGCATGATAAGTTGGATAAAGGGCTCAAAAACTTCATTTGAGTCCTGACCACCTTAAGGCACTGCCAGCTAACCCTGTCGATGGCCATACTCATGTCCATCTTAATGGCCCTTAGCTTGGATTTGAAGCACTTTGAGGTACAAATTTTGTTGGTAAGCTTCTGGGTTATCAAAATATTATCACTGATATGCCTGCCATTGATAAAGGCATTTTGCTGTTCAGATAGAAGATGGCCAAGAAGGGGTTTTATATTGTTGTCCAGGGTCTTAGCTATGACCTTGTAGATGGTATTGCATAGGGAGATCGGTATCAAATCAGAAGGCTTTCATGGAATTGGGATTTTAGGAATAAGTACTAGGAAGGATTTGTTGACCTCACATAGAAGATGTCTCGAGCCCAAAAGAATAGAGCTGCAGCTGTAATAGGGTGCACAAGAAAACTCCAACAACATTGCTGATAGACCAAAGCTCGAATACCATCAGGATCAGGTGCCTTTAGAGATTTAATTTAAAAAAGAGCAATCTTGATTTCTTCTACAGTGAAAGGCTTTCTAACCAATCCACTTGGTGACACAGTAATGTCTTTGAGATATCTTTTACTCCAAGCCAAGTATAAGAGGAGTCTGTTATGGAGTAGGGTGGATAATAGGTTTCTTTGAAATGTGCAAGTAAGCAGGTCGAGATGGCCGAATGAGTGCAGAATATGTTTCCCCTATCATCGGGTAAGGATTGAATTTTGTTTTGGTGCTGCCAAATGAGTGTTGAAGTATGAAAAAAATTTGTGTTACGGTCACCTAATTTGAGCCACTTAATGGATGATTTTTTAGCCTAGAAAGCTTCCTCATAATCTAGAAGCCAATCAAGTCTAAGCCTTGCATTTTATTCGAGTTGTTGAGCATCCAGGTTCGGTAATTGAGATTGAAAGTGGGTTAATTGATTTGTTGTATAAATGAAATTGCTTATCAATGTTCCCTAAATGCTGCTTGTTCTAGATTGCCAACTGGCTGATCATGCATTTACCCCAAACAACCACTTGAAAAAGGGGAGATCCGTCACATTCAGATGACTGGATGACTTGTTTACCCTAAGGGTGACGAAGCTACATTGCCTCGAATCTTTTTTGGTCAGCCAATGAACTCATTAGTTAGAGTAAGCTCCAACAAAATTGAAGCACGATCTAAAGGCTAAATAATCAAGTTTACAAATCTGAGCATTATGAAATTGAGTGACGAAGGTTGTCGAGTCAAAGCATCTATCAAGCCTTCCATAAGTGCAGGCTGAGTCTGTCTTGTTATTCGACCAAGTGAAGGGTGGACCCACACAATGCATATCCAACAGATGATTGGTTTAAGGAAATTGGCCAATAGATTGTAGCTGGGGATACTTGTGAAATTAGGTCCTATTTTGTCGGAGTAAGATAAGATTTGATTAAAATCTCCAAAGAGCATTAAGGCTTTCAAAAAAGGGATAGGGTTCTCGAGATTCAGTCCCATGTACTCCTTCTCTTAGTTGAGTTAGGGTGTCCGTACATGAAACCACAGATCCAAGAAATAATGGAAACCATTCGAAACTCCATTAAAATCAAGTTTTTATCTTGTTACAAGTGCCCAAAATGTCCTTAATCCAGCCTACTCATAGACCACCTTTTGTGCTAGAACTTCAGAAAGATCGACACCCGTGGATGAAGTGAAGCCTAACTTCAGAAATTTTTGTGAATACTGCTACAACATTTGATTTAGTTTCTTGGAAAGACACACACCCAGGTTTATGATTGTGAACTAGTTTTATTACGAACTGTGTGGGTCTGGCCTAACCTGCAACAGTTCCAGTTGAGAATTTTCATCAAGGGTGAAGGGGTTGCAAAGGGCAACACCCAAGATTCGAGGAGAGATTGTCACAGAGGGGGACTAAAGGAGTGAGACGAAGAGATTATTCGGAATACCCCGGTTTTGTTTCTTGATACACAAGTATGTAAGTGTTTTGTGACCAGAAGAAGGTCAAGGATTTTGCGGTCCATTCCAGCTCCTTGAGCAGACCTGTTAACGAGAGGATCCATACATTTTCTTCTTTTTACAAAGGATAGGTAAGGTAGGAGTAGGATGAAAATGAAAGAATGCACGCGACGCTTGGAAATTGCAAATTTTCCAAAAGGCAAGAAGGCAATAGTTTTTTTTGTTTTTTGGTGGGGTTTAGCTTCCTAACTATGAGTGATAAATTATGAATACACCTACATTTACACTTATGGAATGAGGAGGTATTACGGTTATTCAAAAAAAGAACATATACAAGGAAAAGTAAACAGACATGGGAATCGGCAGTCAGGAGTTGATGGGTAAGCATAGAGACAAAAAGGAGATAAAAACCTGGTGATTTTGGAGGTGAGATAGAGTCAAGAGTCTTATGTTTCTTTTTTATTTCACTGTCATTCTTGTCTCGCTTACTATCACCAAGGCACTTATGGCCTAAACTGCCTTCATCCATATCAGTGCCCAACTTTGAGCCTATGTAGGATCCAGGATAGAGTCCTCACTTTAAATCTCAAAATTTGGTACAGTAAAGTTCATACCCGAGTGGATGCCATTTTTCAGGGTTGGGAGGACTGAGTGTGAAATAAATCTACTAGGTTTAGGTTCGATGCAAGGTTGTTGTTTCCATATATGTTCAGCATAGAAGAAGAAGGCCCCCGGTTCATAACTGTAAGGATTAGGTCCTGGTTCAGGGAGATGATTATTTGAGTGAGACTATTGGGTGAGTCATTACAGGGAACAAAGGGCGTGGCCCCAAATAGCGTGGTTACAGTAGGTACGCTGAACGTGATCTATTTTTCACTTGGGTAAGGGTTGAGAATAATAGGTGTTTGGCGATGTGTGTTTGTTAAGCCATTCGAAGCAGTGTATGGAGGCAAAGGTGTATTAAAATCTTCTAGTTGCAGATAGATAGGCTGAGCTAATGGGTTAAAAGGAGTTGTTTGTAGGGCTGAAGTGTTAACAAATATGATGGTAGTGGGCCATGGTGGAAAGTAGAGGTAGTGATTTATTGGATGAGCTAGAAGTGAAAGGCCAAAATTAGAGAGTCCAGTAATAAATTTTGCAAGATTAAGATTGGGTACAGGTTGTTTATCACTTGGGCTTATTGGCCCAGTATCCCATAGGAAGAAGAAGGGCCTGAGATTAAGGAATTATAGGCACAAGGTTGATCTGAAGGGCCAGATGAGGAGCCCAACTTAAAAGAGCTAAGTGAATGATGTGCACGTTGAGGTAGTTGGGACAAAAGGCAAGATTTGGAATAGATTGTATCTGCATAAAAATTTGAGTTGTCTACTGCCACTTGCTTGGTGAGACACGTGTCTATCTTTAAAAGAGATTGAGAGGGGATTGAATTAAATCTAATGATGAGAGGATCAATCTCCACGATTTTGGTAGTAAGTAGAACAGTGTTACTGGTCGGTGCAAGGTATGCACCACGATCAGATTGAGAGGTGAGTGATGTGGTCGAATCATTGTTGCTTTACAGTGAGACTCCAGCAGAATTCAGGGAGATATGCACTTCTTCTGGATCTGTGGTGGAGGAAGTAATGTAATCTTTAGGTGGATTGCCCATGTTTTTGTCATCCATTGTATTTTCTTCTTACATCCCATCCTAAGCTGCCAAATCATCAAGCATAAAGTTGGTTGGTTCAGTGATTTGCATATCAGTCTATGGGGGAATGGCTTCTTCAAGGTCATTGATCTCATGTTTTATGATAATACTATTATTTTGGAGAGGATTGATTGGATTTAAATCCAGATGTAGGTCGTTGATGTCCATTAGTAAGTTTCCTAACCCTGTTTGGGAGCCTTGGTCTTATATGAGATCATCGTTTGTTACAGTCCTGAGGATGTGTCAAGGTTCTCTGCGGGTGTTAATGGAGAGTTGGCTGATGTCTCAAAGTTCTCGTCATCATTAGAAAGTAGAGATGGGTTTGTAAAGAAAGCATCAAACATATTTGTATCACGGTAGATGGAGATTCTCGAGGTTTGGTTCCAATCAAGGCTCTAAGGGATATGGAAAAAATTGGATAGCCTTCACGAATATAAGTGGCGTATAGGTCTGGCCCAGGAATGTGTTCAGTCCTTCGACGTGCAGATTCGACAACATCCAAGAGAGGCATGACAGATTACATTTTCATGACCAATTTTTCCACATCGAGAGCAAGCCATGGAAACTCGCTAGTATGTGTCGAAGAAGCTGGAAGCCCATGTTATCTAGGAGATAAAGAAGACACCCAAGAGGAGAGGAGCATCTATGAGGACCCTCACTTTAATTCAAAAGTAGTCAGAGTTGGTGGTCCTCTGATCTGACCAATTTATTTGTATGAGAGCACCCGCAGCAAGGCCAACCTTTTCAGCTGGTTCATACAGACAATAATTTCTAAGGACATTACTCATCTGCATTCACAGGTCAACTTTGTGGAATTTGATGGTGCTATATATGACATGAGGCACCCATTCATTGAGAATGAGAAGGGCTCCAAAGAAATTTTAGGGGCCATTGGTGAGGACTAGTCGAGCATCCGAGACATATGAAGAGAAATAGGTAGGGAACTTTGGTTACCTTAACAGGCCCCTAGAGAGCCTAACATTTTGTGACCTTTTTTTGTATTTGTTTTTGGGAGAAAATACGGTAATATTGAAATTTGCCCAGGAATACTTTATCTTTTCCCATCCGGGAATTTCTCACCTATTGATCATCAAGTTGAACCATGTATGTACACATGTTCAGTGAGTTACCTTCATAAATGTTCCCTTCATGATGGAAACAATCTGCCATGTGTGGTGGGTAGGGGGCAAGAAAGCTTAAAGGGGGAGGAGGTTGTGGTCCCAGAGTAAGGTTACGTTGACAACAAGAAGAAGAAGTTCTTTTACTGTGTCCGGACTCTCAGTGGTAAATGAACTGTGTGGCTTCTAGCAATTATGGCTATTAGGAAGTAAATGAGATAACCGGGAAAAGGTTGATGGGGGGAAGAGGAGGCTTGGAGGAAGAGGAGAGAGCCATAGGATATTAGGAGTGCAGAGAGGCACTATGTACAAGGTCACTTTTCATGCATGGTTTTTTAGGCTTTCACTATATTAGAACCTAGAGAATGCTTGTACACAAGGATGCTTCTATGAGCTTTTTATGTCTCAAATGTCAACTAACCATTATAAAGCACTTCAAATATAAAATATACCTTTGCAATCTTGCAAATAGGGATGGCAATATGGAGATCCCAAACCCAACCCACTCCATATCCCTATACTGCCCCATATTTGATTTAGTGTGCCACCCTACCCCATCCCATTTAGATCCCCCCCCCCCACCAATCAATTCAATACAGGTCAACCCATTGAGTTTTTAATTCTATTCTTAACTAGTCAATTTTGAAAAAAAATATTTCCTTTGGTTCTTAGCTGTGGCGGTGGAGGCTGAACTTGGCTAGCAATGGAAGTATGCCATCGGTGGTCGTGGTGGTGCACAATGGTGGTTTAGGCAAAGTGGTTCCGGTAATGGTTGCTGGTGTTGGCGTTCGAGAGCAGCTGTTTGCGCTTGTGGGAGAGTTCAGGGGAGAACATCGATATCCCTTGGACATAAAAAAGAAAGGCCTACAAAAGGTATACCCGTTACCCTTGAATAACTTATGAAGATATTGCTGATAAGGCTTAGAAAATTGAAGTCCATAAATCAGTGGTGGAGCCAGAAACCGTACATGGGGTGGACACCTCATACACAATAGGAAATTAAATCATAAGTCTAACGATTGTGACAATATCTAAACTCAAAAAATAGACAACGCAATCGATTGTAGGTCGAAAGGGCATGAGTAAATCATCCATAATTTTATGATTAGCCAATTCATACACTCACTTCCGACCCCTAGTAAATCAAAGATTAACCCAAAAATTTGTGTGTCAATTTAATTCCACATTACACCTAACTACACTTTACTGGATCAACATAGACTTCTTAATTTTTCTGTCCCACCTTTTGTCGAACACATGATTCGTCAGCTAGTATAAAAAAATAAAGAGATCAAGGGACAATCTTGTACTCCGTAATAAATTATTCAAATTTACTATACCCAAGAGCCAATATTCAAAGAACAAAGATTGAGACTACTACAAAAAACAAAGATTGGAGCTGCGTCAACAAAATATAGTATAAAGGGTTTATTTGAGTAATATTATTTTAAATGAGTCTTTTACTATAATCTCCTAATTTAAGTCTAATTTAGTAAGTGACGTAATTTTCTAGGTGTTTTAGCAAACGTCACATTTTAGGAGCATTTTTTCAGTAAAATGTCCATTTGTTGTGCTCATTCATTGTAGCATCATATATTAGTGTCATCATTAAAACATATGGAGCTCTTTCTAAAAATCATGACCATTATTTAATCAACAGGTGAAATTTATTCAAGAATTTAAGACCCTCTTCTAAAACCCAACCTTCCAACTACCACCTTAAAACCCATCCACTTGTTTTCCCCCCCTCTCTCTCTCTTTCTCTCTCTCCCTGCCCCCTCATTTGGATTGCTGGACATCACCATCTACCACCATTTCTGAAGCAGTGAAAGAATGGTGCCAATCTTCCATGGTTAAATGAAGGAAAAAGAGGCAGCATGTGGGCACGTGCCCCCCGCTGCCTCCGCTACTGCCATAAAGGATAAAATTTGATTTCCGAAGGATGAGAAATGGATGGAACGGATGATCATGAAATATACTGTCATTATGAGGAGACCAAAACTTCTTTATGTCATTATGAGCATACCAAATATTCCAAGAAGATATGAAATTCTAATGATGCACTAAAAATCAACTGGTTTTCGAAAGATAGATTTAACTAACTAAGAGCAAAACCAGTCACTAGAAGAACTAAAACTATAAATAGAAAAGGATGGAGAGAGCAGAGTATGCATCCAAAGTCCATAAACTTTAGGACATTCCAGAAATAAGTATTCATGGGTTTCAAAAAGATATGACAAAGAGGACAAGAGTCAAAGGCTATGCAATTACGCTTAAGCAGTCCAGAATGAAGAGTAAGTCTTTTTATGCAAAAATTGCTATAAAAGGAGCTTAATTTTTTCAGGAATAGGTGGTTTCCAGATATGAGCCCACAAATAAGGATGTATACTAATTGTTGACATGTAGACCGTACTTCGCAAAAAACAAAAACTTATAGGCAGACAACACGGAAAATACCATTTTTGGAAAGGCCCCAAACTGCCTCATCAACCATTCGATGAGAGAAAGATGAATTTGAAGTACCCGAGTTGCTAAATCGATTGGGAAAATAGAAAGGAGTTTTTCGTCATCCCAATTTTCAATGAAAGGTGAGATGAAATCAGAAACACTCCATAGATATGTAGTAGGTATTCTATATTGAGTAAGCAAGAGAGGTGCAAAAGAAAGTAGCCACCAATCCATCCACGCCAAAATTGATCTTCCATCCCCTATTTTCCACTAAAGACCTTGCTTTAGAATCCTTTGTCCCATTAAAATACTTTTCTAAACCCATGGCTTGTTACTGCAATTCTATGACTAAACGAACACGTGCTGCTTAAAGAAACGACTTTTAAGAACTTGAGCTATTAAGCTTTGAGGCATTGACCAAAATTTTTAGGCTTGTTTAGATAGAAGGGCTTAATTACAAGATCTGAAATCATGAAATCCCAAACCGCCAAGGTTTTTCAGAAGACATAGGAATATCCAAGATATTCATTGAATAGATTTATGAGAAGCTTCACTAGACCACCAGAACCTGGCTAGGATTCGATCTAATTGCCTACACACATATATCTTGAATTTATAAATTGACATGTAATGAATAAGGAGGGAAGATAAAACCGACTAACTTAAAGTAGCACGACCCGCGTTATTTAGTACTAAACCTAACCAATGTGCACATTTGTCCCGAACACTTAGAAATAGCTCAAAAAAATTCACTCTTCAGTTGTTCAATACATCTAATTGAACTCCCAGATATTTCCCAAATTTTGGTTGGGATGAAAAGGCAGCCGTAGTTTTACTATGAGCCCTAACTTCCTCAAAAGCATTAGGACTAATGGAAAGACCCCGATTTATGCCAATTTAATTATTGTCTAGAAAGCTGACAGTACTGGGCTAAAATAGAACTTAGCTCAAAAATTTCTTGCACAACATTATTTTGAAGCTTAAGGAACAAGAAGACGCCATCAGCATACATAAGATGTGTAATAGGCAGAAAATGGCTACCAACTATGATTCCTGAGATCAAACCAGAGTGCTCAGCATGAAGTAATGAAGCATAAAGTTCTTCCAAATTAAGGATAAAAAGAAGTAGAGAAAGGGGATCTCCTTAGCGGATACCACGGTTAGGAAAGAAGCGAGGTGTAGGAGATCCATTAACAAAGATGGAATAAGACACAGTTATTACACACTGCATGATAAGCTGAATCTAGTTTGGAGGAAAGTTCATGACTAACAGAATTGCATGTAAAAAATCCCAACTTAACTAGTAAAAGCTTTACTCATGTCAAGCTTGAGAGCAATAAACATAGCTCGGCCTTTCCTCTTCTTTTTAACACAATTAGTCAGTTTTTGAGTAAGGATAACATTATCTGAGAGAGAGACCATGTAAAAAGGCATTTTGAAAGGGTGAAATGACAGAATTCATGAAAGGAGACTTTTGATTCACCAGAACTTTAGCGAAAATTTTGTAGACCACATTACAAAGGTTGATCGGCTAAAAATCAATGGCTGACTCCGAACAAGGTCTTCTCAGGATAAGGGTGATGAAGGTATTATTCACCTGCCAAAGCATATAACCAGAATTCAGAAAGGATAAAACTCCTCAAGTAATAAGAGGACCCAAAAAATTCCAGCATCGATGAAAGACAATATCTAGAAGACCATCAGAACCAAGAGCCTTATATCCTTTTAAAAGGAAAGTCGTTTAACTAAACTTCGTATCAGTAAAAGGTTAAGTCAACTATTGCACTTGATTGGATGTGAGAGTGTGAAGTACTAGTGGTGCTTGACAAGAGTACAAATTAGTAGGGATAGGAGAAACTAAATCCTTAAAGTAGTCAACCAAAATCGCCCAGATATATGTTTCATCCGATTGAAGCGAACCCTGGCTGTCTTTCAAAGAATAGATGTGATCATGCTTTCGATGAATGATGGTAGAGGTATGAAAGAATTTGGTATCCTAATCATCTAGCTCCAACCGGTCATTCTTAGAACGTTGAGCCTAAGATACTTCTTCACAAGCCAGTAAAAATTCAAGTGTATTCCTTAGTTGAAAGAACTTATTACATTCCTGATTCCAAAAAAGGACCCGAAGTATATAGAGACAAAAGAAGACGGTGAGTTGATTGGATAAGCCCAGCTAGATTGCCAACATTCAAACGGTTTCACGAAAATAGATCCAGCATCGTAATTTTAGGACATGACATTACTTAAAACAAAGGCGAATTAAAAGAAGAAGAGGCCCATATTGATTTCGGTATTTGAATACAAGACGGATGGTGTCACGACCCGAACCTATGGCTTGGCCCCTGCACCAGTTCCGTGACCGGCTGCAGGCCCACTAAATCTCCACCCCTGGCACTGTCAGGCCTTACCACAACATGTACTCATAATTTAATCCAACTATTAAATTCTACACAATAAATTTTGCTACTAAGAGCCTCACTTAGAAATTTCTCAATGATGAAATAGGCATATAATTACATGTCGCTGAAAATTATGGATAATTTGAAGAGACCTAAGCTTCTTACGTAAATTCGTCCATGAAAAATTACCACAAGACTAAAATTCTATGTCAATAGGTATTTTATTAATTTAATAATTCACTTTGGGCGCCCCTCCCTCGTGTCTCATAAGAATCTGTCACTGTTAGACCATCACCTGAGAAAATAAAAGAATGACCGAGAGCCCAGCAAGTATGCAAACTAAGTTCCTAAAATAGGTTTTGGGGTTTACTAAACATGCCATGGTTTCTTCATTTCAAAACTGGTGTGTATATATATATATATATATATATATATATATATATATATATATATATATATATATATATATATATATATATATATATATATATATATATATATATATATATATGGGAGCTGATCCCTTGATAGCACTAGCAAAATGGGGTATTTGCGGATGTTCTCAGGTGTGGTCTTATGAACACCTTGCTCCCTGTGCACCAACGCGTAGGGATGGAACCGATAAAGTGTGGCCTCGACTGTGTGCTTGGGAGTACAGCCGGAAGGTTACCCATTACCAGAGGAGAGTCGATCCCCATCACAACATTACGTACTATCGAGGGGAGTTCGACCGTCTATCTCCGGGCCAAATGCGTTGGGCACCGTACATACATTTGGCACGACATGTGGGAGAGTCGTTCGTCTTCACGCTCTCTGGGTTGCAGTGCACACCCCTGATCCACTTTGAGGTCGTAGAGTGGCAGCTGCCAGACCGAGCAATGCGCCATTTTGAGTTGGAGCAGGGTTTGCCAGTCGATGCCCCAGATATGAGGGTTAACAGGAACCCACCCAATGTCGGACGGTTTGGCAAGGCCAATGCGCATGAATTGTGCGCGGCCGAAATACAGCTTTGGAGTTCTTGGCAGGACACACTGGCGGCCATCGTCTCGGAGCCTGACCCCATTATCAGCATCGAACAGTACAATGAGTGGTACTACCGCATCACTCGGAGGAAAGTAGCCCCAGTAAACTTTGAACGTGGGGAGAGGTATGTGCCTAGGGGTCAGATCAATGAGCGTATGGCATACAATCTCGTAAGTTGCCCAATAAGTCTGACTTGTCTTGAATTTGATGAATATAAATGTCTGATTGAAGTTACTTATTTTTTTATCTCTTTGGATGTATGTTAATGCCTCGCTGGCATTCTTCCAGAAGTTGAGTGAGCGGAAGGATCTGGTGAGCGCAATGGGCGAGGATCTTTGCCAACAGGCTACTGCATTGGCTTTAGGCTGCAGGAATTTTTTGCGCCAAGCATCGGGACAGTCTTCGGTCGTCAGCCCAAATATCGGTTATACGGGCGTCAGCCAAGGATACGGTGATCCCTCCGGACAGGCTTCAGGGGTGAGCCAGGGAGTTGGTGGTCCCTCTGTAGCGGGGATGGGACAGGCTCAAGTGTCGTGGGATGATTACAGCGGCCCCTTCTTTAATTTGTTCTTGAAACCCCAGCCCCTCTATCAGAGTCAAGTCATGCAAGACTGGCCTTTCTCCTAGGCACTGCCCATTGTCCAGTGGCCGGGACCAGTTGGAGCCCCCGAAGGGCAATATCCCTCGTTTGACCTCCCCGGGGGGCAATATTAGCCGGTGGAAGAAATGGCCGGAGAGCAATATCAAGCCGAACCAGGAATTGGAGGCCAATATCCCTTACTCTTGCCCCCCGGCGGAGGGCATGATTTACCGGTTGACCCCCGAGGGCAATATCCGAAAGGGCATCCAGCCAGGCCCCTAAAGCCTCATAAACGCGAGCTAATCTGAGGCTGTTATTTTAGTGCCCCCCCCCCAAGATGGACAGAACTATGACGTGGATCACCCGGGGGGCTTGGATTACAATGCCTCGTGGACAGAATTGGCCTCGCTGGCATCGGGAGCTTGGTTAGACAGCGGTGTCATCTCGCACTACGCACAAATTCTGAGGCAAATGGGTCGGGAGCATCCAAACATCGGTCCCCGCATTTTTATCTTGGACTCTTTTTTTCATCCGATCCTAATCCAAGAGTGGAACGACTGGTGCAAATCAAGGAAGGGGAGAGGCCTGGCCCAGTGGAGACCGTCCGCTAACCTACAAGCCTATCTTGGGCGGGATAGTCCAGCGAGTGCAAGTATTGCCGACGTGTTTCTAATCCCATTTTTAGGGAATGTCCACTGGTGCTTGGTTTGCTACGAATCAGTAGAGAGGATGGTATCACTCCTCGATAGTCTCTATGATGATACCGACGTGATGCCTGTGATTGACATGTACCGAGGCATAGGCCAGTTGGATGCCATGGTGAGATCTTGTTTACTTCTTATTGTAACTTGCATATTCTAAAGCCGATTAATCTTATTCTGTTTGCTATGTTTAATGTTTAATGCTTATTATGTTTATCACAAAATCTATTTGCTGGCTTGGTCAATGGTAGGCGTCAGGAGAAGGTACAGCGCAGGCCGGACCTCATTTTCCGATTGAAGAGGCGTAGGCCCAAGCAACATAATTCCTCGGACTTCGGCGTCTTCCTCTGCATGTACATGGATTACATTTGTCGATCTGAGAGCCTCAAGAAGACCGTCTGGAGCCAAGAATGCATACAAGGCTTTAGGTATAGGATGGCTTGGTAAATTATGAATGGCCGGCCTAGAGCTATTAGGCTAATTGTAAATCCGTGTAAGGAACAACAAACAGCCGCAGGGGATGGGGGTCCCAATTGACATTGTAACATTATATTCACTTTTTAAATAAACATATATTGAATGCGATTGATTTTTATTGACCGATATCGTTGTGTTGAATTCAGTTGAGTGTTTGATTTGTGGTCAGAGGTGTTTGATTTGTGATGTGGTCAGAGATAGCGCATTTTGGCTAATTGACTGATCTATGATTTGCTTTGAACCCTGGGAAACAAAGTGTTGGATATCTGTCTTTCTGCAGGGCCAAAAAAAAACTAAGTGTTGGAAGGCTGCCTTTCTGCTGGACCGTCCGTAACATAGTCTAGCGGACGTGAGAGGAACAAAAAAAAACTAAGTGTTGATAGCTTTCTGCGACGCCATCCGCTACATAGTGTAAAGGACGTGGAAAGAACCAAAAAAAAACTAAGTGTTGATAGTTATAGTTGGCTTTCTGCGGCACCATCCGCTACATAGTATAGCAGACGAGGAGGGCACCAAAAAAAACTAAGTGTTGAATAGTTGGGCCCTCTGCGGGACCGTCCGCGCCATAGTGTAGCGGACGTGGAGAGAGCAAAAAAACTAAGTGTTGGAAAGTCGTCTTTCTGCGGCACCATCCGCTACATAGTATAGCGGACGAGGAGAGTACCAAAAAAAAACTCAGTGTTGGGAAGTTTTCTTTCTGCGGCACTGTCCGTTACACTATGTAGCGGATGTTGAGAGAACAAAATAAAACTAAGTGTTGGACTTTCTGCAGGACCGTCCACGCTCTAATGTAGTGGACGTGGAGAGCCAAAAAAAAAGTAAGTGTTGATAGTTATAGTCGTCTTTCTGCTGCACCGTCCACTACATAGTATAGCGGACGAGGAGAGTACCAAAAAAAACTAAGTGTTGGGAAGTTTTCTTTCTGCGGGACTGTCCGTTACACTATGTAGTGGACATTGAGAGAACAAAATAGAAATAAGTGTTGGAAAGTTGTCTTTCTGCGGGACCGTCCGCTACACGATGTAGCGGATGTTGAGAGAACAAAAAAAACTAAGTGTTGGCCTTTCTGCGGGACCGTCCGCGTTATAGTGTAGCGGACGTGGAGAGCAAAAAAAAAACTAAGTGTTGATAGTTATAGTTGGCTTTCTGTGGCACCGTCCGCTACATAGTGTAGCGGACGTGGAGAACACCGAAAAAAAAACTAAGTGTTGGATAGTTGGCCTTTCTGCGGGACCGTCCGCGCTATATTGTAGCGGACGTGGAGAGAACCGCAAATGAAGAGTGATATCTCTTCCAAGTGTTAGGAATTTGTAGACATTGTAGCGGACGGCGAAAATTCTGTTTTAATAAATTGGCGACCGAAGACTTGTTTTAGCGACGAAATCAACAATCTCAAATCAAGAATCAACAATCTCAGTATCGACGGAATCTCAAACGGCACAATTAAGAACCTAAAATTTGGAAAAATAATTAACATTACATAAAATTATTCAATACATAATTTAGGGTTCAACATTGGGGGAAAGAAGTTTTTTCACAAGTGCTCCGATCAAACACCGTCACTTGAAAATTCCATTTTCCCGTGTGTTCAAACACTACAAAGTCCCCGAGTTGGAGGTCATGCTGCTGCACGAATTCGTTCCATCCTCTGCGAAACAAATTTGACCTTGGCCGCGCTTCATCTTGATTCTAACATGCCATGACCCCTTGCAGCTAGTTAAAGTTGAATCGAAATAAATTGTGGTAAGCCAATCGGAAAAGGCTACCGGTATGTCCTAACATATTCACAATACAAAAAACAAATAGGTAAGTTTTAACCAAAGATCAAACTATTAACACCAAAAGTAACACAGAGAAAGCGGGATGGCCTACAAGTTCTGTATCAAAACCAGGCATCATGACTTTGAAGAAGTGTCTGCCTGCAAGGTGCATGTTGCCTACAAATTCATTGCTGCTCGATGAATCAGAAGCCATCACGCCGGGAATGTCGCTGGAGGGGAGGACGGTGGTGTCGCCGGAGAAGTGCGTCACCGGAGATGTGGGTCGCCATATATGGGGTAGCGGCTGGGTGAGATGTGCGAGACAGATAGAGAAACGGACGGAGTGATAAGATGATTGGCCTCTAATTAATATATAACAGGATAGAGTCATCCGCTACATTGTGTGGCGGACAAAAAGAAGACCAAAAGTCTTTTTCTGAGGACCGTCCGCTGTATTGTATAGCGGACATAAAAGAACAACAAATTAGGACTCTGCAGAGACGTGCGCTACATTGTATAGCAGACATAATTAATTAGGAATCTCTAGAGACGTCCGCTACATTGTATAGCGGACATAAAAGAAGGTAAAAAATTTCAAAAACGTAAGAATTTTAAGACCCTACAGAGGCGTCCGGGGCTAAAAAAAAACAACATAAACTTTTAGAGTTGATGGCTCTCGTAGGTCCATTAGAAAATATATAACAGTATTCGGTCAAAAGATTATTAGAAACAAATTACAAAAAATTATTACAAATGTCAAGCATAGTTCATAGCTTAAAAAAAGGGCTAATTACACCTATGTCCCTGAGGTTTGGGGGTAATTACACGCGAGGACACAAAGTTTCAAAATGTAACACTTATGTCCATTGACAAACGGAATACCAAAATACTTAACGGTTCTGACAAAAAGACCAAGTTGCCCCTAAATAAAAGTTGAAATCCTGATTTGCCCCTGGGACCACATGAAACCCTAATTTTCATTGTCTCCCCCCCCACTCGCCTGTGCCTCCCCCTACCCCTTCCCCCTCCCCGTCGCCCCCACCCTACCCCTTTCCCTTCCCCGTCGCCCCCACCATACCCCTTCCCCGTCGCCCCCACCCTACCCCTTTCCCTTCCCCGTCGCCCCTACCCTACCCCTTCCCCATCGCCCCCCACCCTCCCCCTCCCCCTTCCCCTTCCCCGTCGCCGGCGTCTCCTTCACTGGTCGATCGGAAGGAGCGCCGGAGTTAATTGCCCGCTGCAGTGGTGTAGCAGCACGGTGGCTTCGGCAGTTGCAGTGGTGTAGCAGCACGGTGGCTTCGGCGCGATGCTTGCAAAGGCTCAATGAAGCATCTTCCTCCCCCTTCCCCGTCTGCGCTGCAACCCATCTTCCTCCCCCATCCCCGGTGCTGCACCCCGACCTTCCTCCCCCATCCCCGGCGCTGCACCCCGACCTTCGGCGGTTGAATTGAATTAAAGATTGAATACCAAAATACAGATTGAGTTGAAGATTGAATTGAATTGCAGATTGAGTTGAAGATTGAATTGAAGCCCTAATTGGTTTTGAAAATTAGGGTTTGTAAATTAGGGTTTTGAAACCCTAATTGGTAGATTGAAACCCTAATTGAGTTGAAGATTGAATTGCATTGCAGATTGAATTGAAGATGAATTGAAGCCCTAATTGGTTTTGAAAATTAGGGTTTGTAAATTAAGGTTTTGAAACCCTAATTGGTAGATTGAAACCCTAATTGAGTTGAAAATTGAATTGAATTACCTTGATCTTTAATTAAGGCTTGATATCTTAATATAAAAAAATTTAAAAAAATATACAATCCATACAGTACAAGGGGTAGCATTGTCATTTTAAAAATACGTATCGATGATATCATAAAAAAAGTACACTTTTTGGACGGAACCCTGACGGATGGACACGGGTGATACATTTGAAACACTTTTGGTCACGGAATGTTACATTTTGAAACTTTGTGTCCTTGACTATAATTACCCCTAACCTCAGGGACATAGATGTAATTAGCCCTAAAAAAAATTGTAGGTCCACTGCAGCTTGTTCGTCCTCATCTTCGGCATCATCTTCTTCCCCGTCTTGCAAACCCCCTGGACTTATCCCCAGTGCCTTGTAATGGTTCCGCTTGTCGTGGTCGGTCATTTTGTTGCACAATGCACACCTTCTCAGCTTTTTAGGTTGAGTTGTCGTTTCAATAGAGCTTTTCATCCGCGTAGATCTCTTGCGGCCTTTCGTTTGCGATATAATTGGATCCAAAGGCCGGATATCATTGTCGTCTTCCTCCCCCGGCTCGTCATCTTCTGATCCCGTCGTAGGCTCGGTGTCAACCGCATTGCTGACTGAAGCTGCTTCCAACTGGTCGACGATGGGCTCTTGCTGCTGAGCTACCTCGAGGAGATGTTTATATCCGACCATTGTAGCAGCACCCTTTACGGACAAACGGGTGAACATCGTCACCAGATGATTATACCGCAACGTCTCTGATTCTTCAAAGTCAGTATACGGGTGCTCCGGAAAGGAAATGGTACCGTGCAACCTGTTTGCACCTTTCGTCCACCGTGGCAGGACGTATTTATCGGGGATTGTCCTGATATTCTTCTGTGTGAAAAACCGCAGAATGTGTCTACACAGGATGCCATGGAACTCAAACTTCTTGCAAACACATGTCACCGAGTCCGTCAATGTGTCGTGGCTCACCGTATAAATTCTGCGCAGCTTCTCAGGGACGAGGTCATTCACGAGCGAATAAACCTTGTACTCACGCGACGACTTTTCTGCCACCTTGTTTATACTGTATCAGCCCGATTTTTGCAGCTCTACTTGGTATAGCAGGAAGATCTCCTTCGTATAGACTTTGGCACCGTTCAGCTCCAGCGGGGTCTCAAGCAACCTTCTCCTTTGCTTGTACGTGGTTGCAAAGTCTGCAGCCCTTTCTTTCACGAATAACGACGCAACCGCTTTTTGTGCGGATGTGACGAAACTCTTCAAATTGGTAGTTGTACCCACATAACTATCGAACGTGGCATTCATAGATTCACTCCTGCCCGTCGTTTTCATGCCCGTAGAAAAATGCCTCCTCGTGTAAACATCAATCCATTGCTCTTTGAGCTCGTACAAGTGCTGGAGCCACTCGTTGTCTTGCAATGAGTAATCCTCAACAAGCTTTTCCCACCTCTCCTCAAATTCCTCAATCGTTAACGACTTATTAACGCACTTTTCAAAATCCTGTTTAAAGTCTGGATACTTTGCATACACGTGATGCAGACGTTCAGGGTATTTGTTGCTTATGTGCCAAGTGCACAAGTTGTGTCGAGTATCTGGGAAGACGGTAGCAATAGCCTTCTTCATTGCCAAATCTTGATCGGTGATGATAACGTTGGGTGCTTTGAAGTTCATTGCTTCCAGCCACACCCTAAACAACCATTCAAAAGAACTCTCGCTCTCGTCCCTTAACAAGGCGAACCCGAACAGGATGGAGTGATAATGATGATTGACGCCCGTGAAAGGAGCGAACGGCATCGAGTACTTGTTGGTACGGTATGTGGTGTCGAAAGTCACGACATCCCCAAAATGCTTATAAGCTAGCCTCGAACGACCGTCGACCCAAAAAATTGTGCTAACTCGATGCTCGTCGTCAAGTTTATAATCGAAGGTAAACTGCGGGTCCTCCATCTGCATCCGTTTCAATAGGCTCATTGTGGCTTGAGCATCATTGAGGTCATACGCGGCTCGTCTATGGGTTCGGACCGCGTTACGAACGTCTGTCGTGTTAAAGTTTAAATTTTGAATTCCCCCAGCCTGTTCAGCAAGAACATTAACAATCTCGGTAGGTCCAATCCGCGCATTGCTCATTGTGTGAATTAGGCTCCTCGCGACCTTACCCATCTTCTTGTGTTGATGCATCTGACTCACCTTAGAAGGGGTTACTAACGGGTGATTGTGTGCCAGTTCCAGGCTGGTAATAAGCCAATGATCTTGCTTGGGTTTGTAGCTTACGAACATCTTGACCTGGCAATTTGTGCGCTCAAAGCAATCCCGTCTTCTACGCGAATATCCTATTTCGTCATCACATGTCATCATTGCCTACGCGTGTCTCATTTTGCACTGGGTTTCTGCCCCTATGACACTCGTATAAGCGAGAGCATATCTTTTTCGTTACGTTGCTTGTTCTTGTAGTCTTTATTCTAATGCCAAAACCAACCCTCAATGAATACGCTCGAAAACATTCTTCAGCTTCTTCCAATGTTTGAAAGGTTCATCCTAGATACGGATCACTAGCATCTACGGGGGTGTTGGAGCTCGACACGAAATCAGACATTGCAAAACGAGACCTATGTAGAAATAGACTATGCTTAACAATCAAATGACATTTTCAACTCAAAATATTATCTCAAAATTATCTTGGCGAATAGATAGATTTAGGATGACAAACATACCATATACATAATCTCAAAAGTGTCTCCCATTTTGCTCATTATAAATTTATTGAACATAACAAATTAAAATTACTAAGATAAACAGAAAAATTCATCATGCCAAAATACAACAAACATATCTCAAAAAATTCGAATTTAAATAGGATACATGTGTCGAAGTTAGCAAACCTCAAAAAAATCAAAATTAACTACAATGAATTAGTTTAAAGTTAACAAATTAATTTCTAGAACATCACAAGTTGATGAATAGAGTGACAAATTTCTAGAACATCACAAAGATCTATACTTTTTTGTCCAAAAAAACAAATTATAGTTTATCAGTCAATCCACCCAGAAAACGTTTGAGATCACAAACTTACCTTACTTGAGTGAAGCTTGAAGCAAGTGTTAGTTGAAGCTTGAGGGGAGCTGAAAATGGAAGCAAGTGAGTCTGAAGGAGAAGAAAATTTTGCTCAAAGAACTAGAATTTTTGCTGAAAGAGCTGAAAATGCTGCCGACAACTCTAACATGTACAGAAATAAAGGTCCATAAATATAATTTTGCATTTAAAACTGTCGCGGACACTGTTGACGTGACACCTACCGAGGGGAATGGGACTCTGACAGGAGACTTTCTTGGCAGGTGACGGGACAGGTACTGACATGTGTCAGCCTAGAGGTCGTCTGCCACACAGTGTGGCAGACGACTTTTTGTGAGGGCCCCTCACTGGTCCGCTACATAGTATCGCGAACGGTGTGGAGGGGTAAAAAGGTAAAATAAGCCATCCGCGACACTGTGTCGAGAACTACTGACAGTTTTAAAAAAAGGCGCAATCTGGGCCGTCCATCTTTCAGGATGGACAGTCCAGATCACGCTAGCAAATACTCCATTTTGCTAGCGCTATCAAGGGATCAGCTCCCTATATATATATATATATGGAGCTGATCCGTTGAGAGCGGTAGCAAAATAGGAGATTTTGCTAGCGCGATCGGGATGGACGGCCCAGATCTTTTTTTTCAGAAGCTGTCAGTCGTCCGCTACATAATGTAGCGCACGGACTTTTTGACCGTATTGCCCTTCCTCCCTCTTCCGCTACACTGTATGGCGGACAACTTTTTTGGCTTGAGATATATGACAGTCAAAAAGTCGTCCGCTACACTGTGTAGCGGACGAATTTTCACCTGACACGACTGACACAATTCCAGATTTGTCTGTACCTTTATTTCTGCACAAGTCAATGTTGTCGCTATTCCTGTCCGCCGCACAGTATCGCGGACAGTATTGCCTATTCCCAAAAGCTACTCAGCTCCTTCAGCACAATTTTCTTCTCTTTCAGACTCTCTTCTATTTTCAGCTCCCTTCAAACTTCGAGTAATACTTGCTTCAAGCTTCACTCAAGCAAGCTAGGTTTGTGAATGGTGAAGTTTTCTTTATGGATTGACTGGTAAAGTATAATTTATTTGTTTGGACAAAAAAGTATAAATTTTTTGTGATGTTCTAGAAATTTGTCACTCTATTCATCAATTTGTGATGTTCTACTCTAGATTTTTTATGATGTTCTATACATGATGTTCATAAAAAAGAAATAATTTGTTAACTTTAAATAAATTCATTATAGTTTAATTCGATTTTTTTTAGGTTCGCTAATTTCAAAAAATTTATCCTATTTAAATTCGAATTTTTTAGATATGTTTGTTGTATTTTGGCATGATGAATTTGTCTATTTATCTTAGTAATTTAAATTTGTTATGTTTGATAAATTAATAATTGTTAATTTGGAGACACTTTTGAGATTATGTATATGGTATGTTTGTCATCCTAAGTTGGTTTATTCGCCAAGGTAATATTTTCAGTTAGAAATGTCATTTGATTGTTAAGTATAGTCTATTTCTACACAGGTCTTGTTTCACAATGTCTGATTTCGTATCGAGCTCCAACGTCCCCGTAGATGCTAGTGATCCGTATCTAGGACAAACGTTTCAAACATTGGAAGAAGCTGAAGAATGTTTTCGAGCGTATTCATTGAGGGTTGGTTTTGGCATTAGAATAAAGACTACAAGAACAAGCAACGTAACAAAAAAGATATGCTCTCGCTTATACGAGTGTCATAGGGGCAGAAACCCATTGCAAAATGAGACACGCGTAGGCAATAATGACAGTGATGACGAAATAGGATATTCGCGTAGAAGACGGGACTGCTTTGAGCTCACAAATTGCCAGGTCAAAATGTTCGTAAGCTACAAACCCAAGTAAGATCATTGGCTTATTACCAGCCTGGAACTGGCACACAATCACCCGTTAGTAACTCCTTCTAAGGTGAGTCAGATGCATCAACACAAGAAGATGGGTAAGGTTGCGAGGAGCCTAATTCACACAATGAGCAATGCGCGAATTGGACCTACTGAGATTGTTAATGTTCTTGCTGAACAGGCTGGGAGAATTCAAAATTTGAACTTTAACACGACAGACGTTCGTAACGCGGTCCGAACCCTATTCACCCCCCTAGGGTTATCTTTTTGGTTTCATATCTTTTTAAAATGAGAGAGAAGGCAATCAGATATTGTGTCATGGTCATGAAAGGTATTACCCATCTCATCCGAGTGGGATGAGATTTTGTTATAGTTACGTCGAATAATGGTTGATATATGAAAGAAGCTAGTATTCTTGTCACCAAGCTGTAGCCAACGTATATTTGACTTTTGTGCCCAGAAAGTTTCTTCACAGTCAAGTAACCAGTCCAGTGTGACTCTTAGAGTTTGCTCCATCATCTGGGCATCTGGGTTTGGTAATTGACTTTGAAATGGAGAAGCTTAGGTAGCGTTTGAAATCACTTTCAGTTTTAATTTTCTGTTTCCAAAAAAACAAAAACCAAAATCAGTTTAGTTTTACTTTCTACAAAAACAAAATGGGTGTTTGATTACCTAATTTTATTTTTGAGTTTTTTCTTTGGTGGTGGTTTGCGGTAGCGGTGGCCGACGGTAGCTGTTGGTCTTCGGCGATCGTGGCCAGCGAAAGGTGGTGGGCGGTGGCTGCCCACGATGGGAGGGGGGAAGGGTGGTGGTCTCAAATAAAAACTAAAGCTGAAAACCCAAAACTCCTAAATAGAAGTTTTCAAAAACAGCCCCTGATTTTAAAACTGGTTTTCAAAACTGAAAAAAAAAAAAAACGAAAATTGTGTGACAAACTCATTTTTTTCTTTAGTTTACAAAACTGGAGAAAAAACAAAAAACCGGAAAGGTTACCAAACATAGCCTTACTTTTTTGCATCATCAATTTGAGCCCCTAGGTTTCCAAATCTTTGCTTATTCCACGCCTTCAAAAGATTCCTCATTTGTCTCCCCCAAACAGTAAGTTTGTAGAGCGGTGAGCCATCACATGCCATGGACCAGGCCTCTTGAATGATATGTTTACATTGTTGGTGTTTAAGCCACATCGCTTCGAATCGCTGTGGGCGAAAGAGGAATTCTTGATGCCCCTGCAAGCAGACCATCTAATACCGGTCTTGACATGCAAATATTCAGGCTGATATGCGATGTTAGCTAGATAAGCTGCCTCCTTCAGCTGTTTGGAGCCGCAGTATTAACACAAAGGGGGTGGAACTTCGAAACAATATTGCAATTAGTCAAACATAACAAGTGCTACGAAGTCAAATATATCATCAGCTCCAAATAGCTGAGAAAAAAACTAGAATTTCTTCATGATATGCTTCGTTCGGTTGATGCGCTTATGTGCCAATGTGGTGAGATGCAGCAGGGAACAGGCTTGGGCTGTAAATATGTCTGATGCACCCTTTCATTTGCAACTGCTAAGGGTTTAAACAGAGTCATTAACGGCCAGATTGAGTTGGGCACAACCGACAACATACTAAAAAGTAAATCTTCCAAAAGATAAAGATGAACACACAAATCAAACATGGAGACGACCATGATGTGATCTCCGGATAGAAATATGCAACGCATATAGCTGAACACCCAAAAAAAAATAGAAAAATTAGAAACTGCCTCATGCCATTTTTAATAGGAAGAATTCACCAGGATCGACATTTGAGTGAGAAACCACTGGCTTGATCGCCACGGTCCAAGTATCCAAGTCTGGAACCACCACAACCTTGAAACATCTCAAGCTTACTAGCATTAACTCTGATTTTCCATGCGATCAGAATGCATATTACGATCATTATGTGTACATTAAGCCCTCAAAAGTTGCTGGCCATAATATAAGTTTTTCCATTGAAACACTATCATCCCAAATCCAGTGTCTCCATACATTTAGAAGTTTTTCCATAGAAACTCATCCCAAATCCAGTATCCATACATCTAGACTAATGACGATGATACTAAGATTCAATTAAAGACCATCCACCAGTTTTGGTGTAGTTGATGAGCTGCAAGGTAACGTCTGTTTGGTTATCATTTGCATTCCTTAACTTCTTCACAGTGGCTGAATCAGTTTCGGGACCTTGAAGAAACCTACATTTTGATTCAACCCACGAATGAGTTTATTCATAAGAACCTAAACTGGATTCATACACCATCAATCAGGAAGGTCGACATATAAAGACACCTTACACGTATGCAGGGTTGAGCTTTAGTTTTTGTAGTTCTTATTCCATGATGAAGATCCACCCTCCTGTTTGTTCCAAGATGATCCGCCATCTTGTTTGTTCCAAGACGATCTACCCTCCTGTTTGTTCCAAGATGATCCGCCACCCTGCTTGTTCCAAGACGATCCTCCATCCTGTTTGTCCCAAGATGATGCTCCACCCTGTTTGCTCCAAGACGATCCCCCATCCTGTTTGTTCCAAGACGATCCTCCTTCCTGTTTGTTCCTAGGTGATCCTCCATCCTGTTTGTGCCAAGATGATCCTCCATCCTGCTTGTTCCAAGACGATCCACCCTCCTGTTTGTTCCATGACGAACCACCCTCCTGTTTGTTCCATGACGAACCACCCTTGCTCCCACCTGCTGCATCTTCATCACCCTTTTTCATACTACCCCAGCTTACAGGTTTTTCTCCCAATAAACCTGCAGTACTATTCCAAGCAGGTGTTTGTGTGTCATCTTTCTTGCCTCCATCAAAGGGTTTGTCTTTGCC
Organism: Escallonia herrerae; assembly: GCA_033070095.1. NCBI lineage: Eukaryota > Viridiplantae > Streptophyta > Magnoliopsida > Escalloniales > Escalloniaceae > Escallonia > Escallonia herrerae. The sequence goes on from JAVXUP010000014.1 coordinate 132,757, forward strand.
CCACCCACCAGCTGCTTGGCCACTCTTCCAACTAGACAGTTTACACGAAGATGTTCCATCACTTGTCCCATAACTTTCTTGGCCACCTTTGCTCCAACCAGAAGATTGACCCTGATCAAAAGAACTTCCTCTGCCGAAGTGATCCCTACCACCTCGGCCACATCCTCGTCCCCTTCTCCCACCAGAACCACGCCCCCCTTCAAATGCTTTTGGCCTTTCCCAGCTAGCATGTTGATCTGCATCATCATTTCCAGTCCGCCCTTTAATCCAACCACCAGATCCTCGACCACCACTAAAGCTATTAGGTCTCTGCCAACTCTCATTTTTATCTTTCCTTCCTTTGGACTCATCTTCTGTATTACCAGCAGTTTGCTTATTCCAGGAAGATCCTCCTGCTTGTTTGCTCCAAGAAGATGCCCCATCTTGTGAAATCCATGATCCTCCCTCCTGTTTACTCCATGAAGACCTCCTGTCAGAATCAAAGGTCTTTGGTTTATTCCAACTATCTGACTGGCCTTCGTTACTAGAACCACCTTTCCCCCAGCCTTTTGCATTTTCTGTCTCTTTCATTTCGCTCCCCCACTTTTGAGTTTGATCTTCCATCACGTCAGCAGCTTTCTTCCAGCCACTTGTTTCAGCAATTGGTTTACCCCAGTTACCACCTGCATTACCCCAATTCCTAGTTTGACTCGCCGGTGAAGCTGAAGAACTATTCCAATCTACCTTGCTTCCACTAGGACCATCTTTCGACCACGAATTTTCAGCAGATTTACTCCAAGCGCCTTCTTGAATTCCCTCACTAGTGCCTTTATCTTGGGAACCAAGCCTACCTGCTCCCCAGCTTGTTGCATCTAGCACAATCTTTTTCATACTTCCCCCATTGTTTGTCTGGCTTTCATTTACACCTGTTGCTAAGCTTCGGTCTACATTACCCCCCCATCCCACACTTTGTTTCTTAGGTGTCGCTGTACTTTTGCCCCAAGAATCTTCTTCTAGTCCTTTACCAATCGACTCCACAGCTTTTCCCCAAGTGGATGCACCACTTCCACCATCTTTAAAAGAGCCACCCTGATCACCGGTGGACATTTTTGCTCCCCACTTATTACAACTAGCTTTATTCCAGTTTCCTTCACTTTTTCCCCAGCCGCGAACTTCTTCCGTGCTGGCAATAGCTGGCTTATCAGCTACAGCTGCACCCCATGATGAACTTTGACTTGCACTTGCTTTCGTCTCCCAGGCAGTTCGTCCAAGTTCTTCCGTGTTAGCAACAGCTGGCTTACTAGCTACAGCTGCAACCCATGATGAACTCTGACTTGCAGTTGCTTTCGTCTCCCTAGCAGTCCCTCCAACATCTTGCCTGTTAGCAATAGCTGGCTTATCAGCTACAGCTGTACCCCATGATGAACTCTGACTTGCAGTTGCTTTCGTCTCCCAAGCAGTCCCTCCAACTTCTTCCATGTTCATAATAGCTGGCTTATCAGCTACAGCTGCACCCCATGATGAACTCTGACTTGCAGTTGCTTTCGTCTCCCAAGCAGTCCCGCCAACTTCTTGCGTGTTAGATATAGCTGACTTATCAGCTACAGCTGCACCCCATGATGAACTCTGACTTGCAGTTGCTTTCGTCTCCCAAGCAGTCCCGCCAACTTCTTCCGTGTTAGCTACAGCTGCACCCCACGATGAACTCTGATTTGCAGTTGCTTTTGTCTCCCAAGCAGTCCATCCCCCATCTTCACAATCACGTAAAAAGAATAAGCAGCAGTACCACATGAAGAAGAAGTAACAAAGAGAAAGACAATGTGATTTCAATAGCAGGTCTCCCTGACATACCTTTTTTGATATCGTTGTCGAGAGACTTAGAAGGATTTGCAGACCCAGAATCTGGCGGAAGCTGTACCAGAAAAAAGTCTGAGAATTTTCTATTGGTTTCTTTTGGAATCACACAGAGAGAGAGAGAGAGAGAGATGCATGTTGCAGCACTATACACAGATGCCTGTTGCAGCATAATCTGACAACAAATTGAGCAAGTTATGAACTAACCGATAAGCCTGAACCAGGGAAATCAGGCCAAGAGGTCCTGCACAGGAGCAAAATAAGATTAAAACATCAACCATACCAATATCGTGACAACACATGCATGGCAAACCAGAATTCAACTTTTCATGCAGTCAAGTCTCTTCTAGCAAGTCCAAACACGACAGGCAAATTGTGATCCAGGTACATGACAAAAGACAACGGCTCAACAAAAAAGAAGTTACATTACAAGTTAAGATGTATATGTGCAACACAAATATGTGGTTTTCGCTCTCTCTCCCTCTCTCTCTCTCATGGAAAAAGATTATGAGAAAGCAATTTTAGCAAATCCAGGTCAACGTTTTAGAGCAGTTCAGAAGAAAGATCATTCACTAGTTCTGTTCAAACAATGACATTACAACTAACAATCTATAATAACAAAAGATTCTTTTGAATTATGATCACAATGATCACCCATAGACGTGCAATTAAAGTTCAATTCGATCATAAGAGCTAAAAGTCCTAAATCCAGAATCATACAAACTATAACGCTTGCTCTTCAAAGAAAATACTTCTTTTTTTCAGCTTCTAAAACAGATAGACCACAATACACTTGCAATAGAAGGTCATTACTTTCCTATCACTACAGTTCAAAAAGCAGTCCAACTCTGGACAAATCCATCGGATAAGTAGGCTTAGCAAACATTACGTCCAGGCCGATAAAAAGACCATAAAGGACAAAAAGTAGCCCAGCCCACTAACTCGGGGTACTGCAAGAAATAGACTGGTCTTAGACCTGGCCTGCAGTTTATATTTGCATATAAGTGGGTGGTCAGACATGGACAGTATCCTGACGTTTAGCATCAAAGATCTTTCTTTATTTAATGCATGACTGATAAGAATAATAAGGATATCTAATCAAGCAGTAAAGAAGAGAATCAATCACTTCAATACTCAATAACCTGAATAATCAAACTTGATGTCAGCAGACATTTGTCGTCTGTCACAATAAAACTAAAAAGCCCATGAAATGTGAACACAAGAATAGAAGGTGCATGGAACAAATTACAATAATGGAAAATTAAGATTTCTACCTTTCAGTTGACAGGCCTCCAGTACCCCACGTTACACCCTCTGTTGAAGTCCCCGCTCTATCCGTCCAATCTGCAGAAAAATTGGTCACTTGTTATTAACACCAACATGTCCAGCCAGTCGCCCACAGAATACGTGATGATACAAGAGTTTAAGAAAAGAACAAAAAAACAAGTAGAAAACAAAACAACAAAAAATTGGACGCAAAAGTTCCTGCCAGGATCACAAATGAGGCATTGATGGCCACAGGCAAATTGAAAGTAACCATGACCCCACGCCCACAAACAAACGAATATAAATGCCGATCAAAAATATGAAACTCATAAAGGTATGAGAGGGGAAAGATCCTAAATCCTGTAGAAGTTCTGGGAACGTGACTCAAAAAAGATCTGCTTTGATGACCTGTCAAAAACTAGCATTACCTTGCAATGAAGGAGAAAATACTGGTAGCAAAATCTCAGTGTATAAGGTTTAATGAGTTCATGAGCAATCGGCATGTGAGTACTGTTTTTGGGTACACATAGACTACAAGTAGTAAATTTTTAAGAAATAAAATTTCATCTAGGTGGCCACGAATCCTTACAAACAGTTTCCCTTCACACAACAGAATTTATCTGTATCTAAGCTGTCAAAGTGAAACAACGAGTTGAAAGTTCTTGCGGATATTCAACCTTCTTTTAGAGAATTTCTGCTCTGTAAAACACCTTTTCTTATCTCCATATGCAACACGTCTGTAATCACAACCACTTCCCAGTAATAAAAAAAAAACTGGTAAGTAATCAAGTGGTTGTTGGCAAACTGTTTGGGTTCAATCGTCTATAGGCTTAACCGCAGTGCTCCCTGGTTTTTTTCAGGTCAAAATGGTAAGCTTCTGGAGTTCCATCGATTCGTTTCCTTGAGAGAATAAGGGTCCATCAGCCAGCACGTTCCGCTCTTTGCATTGGCTGGACGAATATGTTGAAACTACGTTTTTCTAGTTTGTGGGGAGCCACGAGTTGATATTCACAAGACAAATTGCAAAGGGCATTCATACAACCTCACAACATGTGCATTCTGAAGAAACTGGTTTCATGTGAACAAATTTAGAAACTTCATATGCAGCAGTTGATATCATTTCCTACCTGTGGAGCCGTCTTGAGTTCCAAGCAGATCAAACGGTTTTACAGACTCAGGATCATCACTTAAGAGAAAAAGCAAACAGCATATCAGAACAAAATCAGGTTCTCAAAAACCAAGATAATGATCAGTAAAGATTCACATAATACCTTGTGGAAATGGCAGAAGTCTTCCCACGAATTTCAGAAAGATGCTCAGGTTTAACTACCAAAACAAAAAGAAAAGAACTCATGAGCGAATGTATGACAAGACGAAACCAAGCCCTGGCATACAATACCAAACCTGTAAGAATCTTCTGCTGCGAATCAAGCTTCACTGTGACATCACAATGTCGAATTGCCATTACACGACAAAGGTATCCCTTTAGAGGACCGACTCGTATCCTCAAACACTGACCAACAGAGAACATTCCATCTTTACCCTCTCGGTTGACTGCAATGGTAATGATATATTAGTAGGCAAAAATAGAAAAAAGACGTCTTAGAAGTTGAGGGTTGCAAGCAACAATTTGGGAACATACAGTTGCGGTTACTCTCTCTCGCTTCCCAAGGCTTCTTAGATGAGAGAGGGGACTTAGGGGACGCGGAGAAATCATCAAAAGCCAGGGGACCCGATTTACCACCCTAAATCAATAAATATTTTTCAATAGACAAAAGAAAAAGATGTCAGGTGCATAATCGATGGAAAGAACCCTATCTCTGCATGTAAGTGGCCAGAAATACAAACCTTATCACTGCATGCATCACCACCAGAAAGTATAATTTTTTCACATATGCGAGCTTTAGAACAGAAATAACCACTATTGTCCTGATCAGTCTCATCATGTATAAAGATGGTTCCTCTGTAGATTTGTTTGACGATCCCTTGCCTGTCCTGCGAAGTGTGATAAACCAAATGTAAAGTAACCTACAGAAAACAGATAGCTGGAGGCTTACATGAATAATTACTGTCAAACCTCTAGTGGACCTTCCAAAACCCTAACAGTGTCGTTAATTGATATGATCTTTTTGTGCTGGTCTACTGCTGTGAATCTCTTATCACATGATGCCTTCTTTAATTCACGAGGTTTAAGAGTCACAACTGCTGGCCCTTCTGAACCCTCCTTCAAAACCTGGAACGAGGAACATCAGATAAGTGGCCAGTATGGGACAGAAGTATACCGAATTAAATTGCATACCTTACAACTATCATCCTTCTCTTTACATATGATCACACCATACCCCATCCGGCTGCAATGCAAAAGAACGGAAGTGCAGCACATTATCAGAAAGAGTTGTTACAGATCTACGGCACAGTAAAATAGGATCTGGACTAACCCAAAAAGCACTAAATCATGCACTTCAAACTCATTTTCAAGGCTAGAGCTTGACGAAGCCTCTCCTTTCCCACCCCCTTTACTGCTATAAATTGTGCGCTTTTTGTTCTCTTCACCATACAGCTCAGAAAGCCAATCCAGATCATTAGATTCATCGTTCTTAGAAAACTCAAACTTCAGTAGCTCATCTTCAGAAGGCATTACGCCCCAAAAGCTTAACGAGTCAATGGGCACTCTTTTGTACAAGTAACCATCCTTGAGCATCATCCCATTAAGAAACTCAAACATTTTGCCAGTTTCACGATCACGTCTATATTGAATGAGCGGTCGGAACTCCCTACACAGTATAATATGAACCAAAATAATCATCAATCGTGTTGCATCCAGAAAAATGGGCTATGAAGGGAAGAGTGTATACTCGAGTTCACTAGAGCTGAGTATTCTTGGTGCTGGGGTAGCAGTCTTCTTAGCAGTAACTCCGCCACCCTACGTACGGAAACATTACACAATGATGAAATGAGTACGTTTGCAGCCTGCGGAAGCGTACCTTTTCCACTGACACTTGAAGGTAATCTTACCATGGGTGAGAGGGCAGATAAGCAATCCTAAGTGCAAACCGATTATCAACATTTGTTTATCAATAAGGAGAGGCTATTTCCACCCCCTTATATGCTATTCCATCCCCTCAGTTGTCACCAAAAAGTTAGCAATTGCCACTAAAATCCATTTTTTAGCGATAAAAAGAGAATGGAAAAACATGAGGGGTGGAAATAGCATTTCTCTTACCCGTATACAGTAATTACTAATTAGCATCAATAGAACAAGGCACAAACAATGTGATCAATGAGACAACCTAAGCTTGGTTCCTCAGCAACTAAAGCTAAGGACTTTTACTTAATTTACCTGATGATGATGGGCTACCAAAACACGGAATATGCGTTATTTGCAACATAATTGTTAGCATCCAGTTAACTAAAATATATTCTACAATATTGACTATAATATGCTTAAAAGTGGAGACCAGAAGATTCAAAAGGTACAGCAGTATGTCAAGAAACATGCCTCCTGAGACAGGTCCGAAAGTACATGGTAAGCACAAAATCAATCAGGAAACACAGGCTGTTTTTTGCAAGCGAGCTCTTGTAACATCACATAAAACATGCTAAGCACAAAGTTCCTGAAAAGCATCCTCATCTATAAGCTGCATTTTGCAATCAAGCTCTAGTAACATCTAATAAGAAGAAATTAAAAGCTCAATGAAGAAATTTAACCTCTGTACCCAATGTAGGCCACCAGACAAGCTAGACAAGTAAGAGGTCAACCAAAGCCCAAAAACCTATTACTAAGGTGCAATCAGCACTGATGAATTAATTGAATTTGAAAGAGAAACCTGTCTAATGGTAATTAGCAGATTCACAAACTAGAAGAAAATTTCACTTTCCGAACATCTTCAAAACTATATAAGTTTGTACTTCATATTCTTGCTGCTTCGCTATGTGGTGGTGGACGCCCGGGGGGGAGAGATTGTGAGCCAGAGGTCCTAATTACATGCCTACCTATGTAAGATCAGCAAAATGTTTAACAAGAAAACTTCTATACCAATTTTTCAGCCATGGCTTGCAGATCAAGTCTTGGTATCAGCTTCACAGTGGCTCTTTTCCGTGCATCATTCACATTCACAACCTACAATAAGTAATCGAAACATGCAAAAAATATATTAGAAGGGTAGAACAATATGACGCATCACACACCCAACACGCACGTGCGTACACAGGCAAACAATCACAAGGAACCAGCTAAACTAGGACAAGAAAGAAACAACGTACTTCTGCTAGGTCTCCTTTATACTTCCCATTCTTCACACGGGCCCATGTGCCTACAGAAACTCCATTGCTCTTACTTCGGATGGTAAGCAAATGGGAAACTTCATTGATTGGAACAGGAGTCACTCTGGTCGAGTATATACCAGAAAGTCCATTACATGCCTATGCTTATAGTTCAAGAAGACACCCATTAGCTTTTGGTCAATGTAGTTGGAGTTAATACGACAATAGTACTTCATTTTGATGGTCTAAAACTAAAACAAAAACAAGTAAAAAAGAACCACAAGCAATCAGTTCCCAAGCGCCGGGGGGGGGAGATCACCTCATTAACATCACATTGCTTGTCGGCTTCAATATAAATAAAACCCTTAACGTGCTCAATCGCAAATGCAGAAATAATCTGCAGCTTAGTTCCCAGAGACTTGAAGTCAACATACTTCTGCATGAGACAGAAAGCTGAATGTCTCTCACGCCCAACCTACAGGCAAGGAAGTAGATTAGAAAAAGAAGCGAAGTTGAAAAAATAATAGCAAAAGAAATGTTTGAGAAATTGCATAAGAAAAACCATTAACAAAATACCATGCATTTAACTTTCCAAATAGTAGGATCTTTAGCAGAGGCTATAATTGCGTCTCTTTCAATCAATCGTTTAGCTTCATATCCATCCTCTGCATATCTAATGAAATTAGAACCTGGCTTGTAACGTTCTTCCAGCATTTTTTCAAGCTCTTCTTCGGTCATCTCCTCCTCTTTAGGTAACAAGGGAAGGTGAGGAGCTTTTACAGGTTCATTCTTGACTTTCACCTCTGAGCCAAATTCTTCTTCAACAAAATCTGTTTTCAGAAAAAGAGCATAAATCACAGCTAAAGAACAGAGTAGAGGGAGACAACACTACTTCTACTCTACCTAACAATCGGATGTCATCATCCCATTGTCTGACCAAAGTGAATGAAATTATACCCCAAGAACCCAAGAACCCAATATCGTCAAACACAAACCATACTAAAAGCAGACTACAAATTAAAACTCCAGCATAAAGAATCTTCATCCACCATGGGAAAAGAACTATCCTCACGACGCACAACTGCAGAGCATTCACAAGAAAATAGAGCAACGTTATCCACCGATAGACCCCGCAAAATTCAAGAAATGTAAAGTAGCAGTTAAACATCTCCAATTCCCCATAACATCCCTAAAAAGATTGGGAGAAAGGAACCACTTCATCCATGTATCAGACTACCAATACAGGATATGGGGCACCTCAATTGGTGCAAGTACGCACCCACTTTCTTCTCATTAAAAGTAAAAAAACTCACGTTGCACAACACAAGCGACAACCTCATTTTCAGTAAAAGAAGCCTGAAAGACAGTGAATTCAATAAGTAAAATTTCCCACATTTCTTCAGATATACACAAGCAACAGATAAAATATTAAAATCAAGTAAAAAGAACCTCGATTTTTCCACAAATTGAGTAAATCAGCCTCAAAACAGAAGAAAAAACCCTAGAAATAAGCTCATGCAGTTTTCAAGAACGTATAAAAATCGGGGATAACTTATATCTTGTGAGAGGAAGCACCACTTTCCTCTCATTTTCAGTGAACAAATTCATGTAATAACAGCAATATAAAAGAGGCGGTGTAGCACAGATAACCCCATATACTGTTCAGCAAAGAAGCTCAAGAAACCAACACAAACCTGTGTTCACACATTTCGTTCAAGATAGTGGCAATTCCCACCCTCCTTACATGCTAAAAGGTCAGCAATAGTCACTGAAATGTATTTTTTAGCAGCAAAAGTGGGTGGAAATAGCATTTTTCGCCTTTCAAACAACTGAAGCACAACAAATCAAAATCGCCTCAAAAGATCCCTAATTTTTCTAAAAGTTTTGATTAACAACTCAATCATAGAACAAAGATGTGGGACCCAGGAAGTAATCCGGACATTAAAATACACGTCAAAAGAACACTAGTACCTCCAAACATTGTCAATAAATCAGCCAAGAATAAGCTCATAAGACACAAACACAAACCCACAATTTCCTTCATTTCCTCAAACAACATGTGCAGCAAACAACAAGCAAAAATTCGACAACAAAAAACCCTACTTTCTCCAAAATTTCGACAAACCCGAGATATAAGCTCATGCAGAACACATACAATGTGGACTATGGAGATAATCAGGAGATTAATAAGGGGCTTCAGTGAAAAACTAAAAAAATAACAGCACAAATGCACAATACACAATTTTCACCAAAACAACACACACAACCAACATTAACCCAAATTCGGCTTGAAAAGAGCCCTAATTTGGTCAACATTTTGATAATCGGCCTAATTACAGGTGAACAAAACCCGAGAAATAAGCTCATGCAAACAAACAAAACGTTAAAAAGTAAAGACCAGTAAATGACTGGAAAGATCAGAATTAAGGTTATTCTTTTACCGTCATCGATAAAATTGTCGCTATCCTCCTCGCTACCATCGACCTCGTAAGCAGCGTCCTCGAAGAATTGGAGCACGCCGGGGTTGCCCCGCTTTCGGTGGCTGGACTTCTCGCCTCTTTCATCGCGCTTTCTCTTTCCCGACGTGTCGTTGCCGCTGGCGACCTCTTTGCCTTTCGACGCCATTTTTACAGGTGAAAAATTGGGGGTTTTTCACCGGAGCAAGGACATGAGACCTTCTAGATAGAGAGAGTCGAGTGAGTTAAGAGGGCAGTTGCACAATCGAGGAGTTGGATGCAACAAGTGCTCGATTGCTCCTTTTTAGAAATTTCTAAAATTATGCCAACCTTGTCAAACATCCTTTTGTCGCTAAAAGTGAAATCTAAGCGTGCCTTTTGTCACTAAAAGTGAAATTTAAAAAGTATGTCTGCCCGATCACATTTATGAAATTTTACAACTTTCTGTTTACATCTGGGCACCATAGTTTAGTTTAGAGATAATATTTTTGAAGGTCACCTTAGGAGTAAATTACAATAAAATATATCGTTTTCAAAAAGTTGACACCGTAGTCAAAATGTGAAAAAAAAAATATATTAAATTCTCTCAATATTAAGGTTCCATGACACAAATTAACAATTTTGGCCAAAGTGGTTACTTCTTTGGCCCTAATTTTCAAATTGTCCCTTAATTTCAATTTGTTTGCCATTAGTCTTGTAATCATAGTTCGATGAACCAATTGGCCTATCTGCGATTGGCTCTTCGTTAAATGATACATAGAAATAGGAGGGCAAAGTAGAAACTTCGATTTCCATTAATGACTTGGACGCCACTTGGACGTCATGTGGATGCTGAAGTCATGTCCAAGTCACAATGGAGATGGAAAAACTAGATAACTTTGGACGGAGGTGGAAAAACAAAATTTCGCTGCTGAGCAGATAACAACTTGTTCGTGCTACCCTGCCACGTGGTAGCTTCTGAGTGGTCCACCTATCTGGCCGCCATCTTCATCCCACGTGAGCAACCTTGCTTCAGATAACATGAGCAACCTTGGTTCAAACAACACATCCCTAGTTTATCGGCTGATTTTAGGTAATGAAAAAGCTGTTATGAGGTAGGTCTCTCTCTTTTTCTCTCTATCTCTCTCTCCCACCTCCCTTTTCCCATCTTCTTCCTCCAAATTACTTGTATGGGCATCAAAATTTCATCAAACCAGCAGCAAAATTTTGTCTAGTGAACAATTTTTGTAAGTTGAAACGCAAGGAAAATTGGTTTCCATTAACTTCCTTACCATTCACTATATATAACAGAAGCCCACTCACCCATTCCCATCTGGGTATATTTGTTTGCTTCAGCGGCAACCTATTCGATTCTCATATTTTTCATTTTCCTTCATCTTTTCAAATGGTAGATTGCGATGGATGTCATGGGAGACGGAAGAGTTTTTAGGATCCAATGATGACACCCACCAGATCATCAAAGGGAGGCATACCAAGCACTATATAACACAAACCCACTCTCCCATCTCAGTCGTGGTGAATTTCATTGTTGTTGCTCTAATCAATATAATTTGTATAACGTACTCTCTCTCTCTCTCTCTCTCTCTCATGCATGTAATCTGATACTTACTTCATACATCCAATGAACAAACTGTCAATATACCGAGACAAAAAGTCATCTCGTAGCTTCAATAACATGCATTGAAATTCATTAAAGAACCAGTGTTTAGTTTTTAAACGGGGGTGTATGTGATCAGATACGTAAATCAATTAATTATCAATGAAATTGTACAATCTGTTGATAAATTATATGTGGCTAGTGTCTGACCTGTTTTCCTACACATTTAGTATTAGACTGTTCTATGTTTTCAGTGGACTATACTACCTAATAAAGCCATTTTTTGAATATTGTTCTTTACTTTTGTTTCCTGAGGGTGTTATCTCATGCACTTAAGGTTTCATAAAAGCAAAGGTCTATACGTTGGACCCACCATTTGAAATTCAAGACACTGTGATATGAGTAGAGATATGCTTAGAAATTAAAAAGGATCCTATGGAAACTGGAAAGGTAGTAGCCAACATGAAGTAATTTGACATTTTTAAACTAGTACATTCATAAGCTATTGTTTGTTTGATTGCATTGATGACAAGAACTTAGCTCGACTCTTGGAACACCTTTTCACCTAGAGAAATTACCGTTATTTTTTTTCCCTCACTTACAGTGAATTCAAGCAATATGGACCAACAACCCGATGTCAACGAGCAATAGGTAGATCATGTATGCATTTTGCAGTCAATACAGTTTAATGTGCATGGGGGAATGTTCATGAAGTACCAAAACTTGGAATGGAATTTGATTCAGAATAATATGCTTTTTGATTATTATAGTGAGTATGCCCATCGGGTTGGTTTCAGTATAAGAAAGCAACACGTTAAGACAAGGGCTGGAATCCTGACGAGGAGAACTTTATGTTGTTCAGAACATGGTAAACGGGGTATTGATAAATGATGAGTAAATGTGATCTACCATCGTCCCGTTTCAAGAGTAGGTTGTAAAGCACATATGAGCATTCTACTTCAAAAAGATACAAAATTTAAGGTGATGCCTTTCAATGCAGAGCGTAATCAAGCTTTTGCCCAGTCGCCTGCAAAGGACATGTTAAGATAAAAAAGAAGACTTTCATTTACTCAAACAGCTTTGGCAACCGATGCTGTTAAGGTAGGAGTATCGGTTAAAAAGACTTTTCGTATACTAAGTCGGCAAGCTGGTGGTCGTGAACAGTTGGTTTTTTAGATATGGATTATGCAAATTACCTCTATCGAATACGAGCGACTGAAATGCAAAAAGGAGATGTTGGTGCTCTGTTAGAGTATTTTCAGAAGATGAAGTTACACGACCCATCTTTTTCTTATTCGATACAGCTTGATGAGAGTGACCTTATAACAAACATTTTTTGGACAGATTCAAGGTTAGTTGTAGATTATAAGCACTTTGGAGATGTTGTATGCTTTGATACAACCTATCGAACTAATGACTATCGTCCGTTTGCTTCATTTCTTGGTGTTAATCATTATAAACAAATGGTTATCTTTGGTGCTGCACTGCTTTATGATGAAACTGTAGAGTCATTCAAGTGGTTATTTAGGACATTTCTTGGTGCAATGTCTGAAAAGCAACCAAAGACAATTCTCACTAATCAATCTGACGCGATGGCAAATGCAATTGCAGAAGTGTTTCATGAAACCAATCATCGTTTATGTGTATGGCACATCTATCAGAATGCGGCCAAACATTTGAGTCACGTACTTCATGCTTCTAAGGACTTTAAATCTGATCTTAGTTCTTGTGTATATGATTATGAGGATGAAGATGAATGGATGCTTGCATGGAATCAAATGATCAAGACGTACTCTCTCCAAGACAGTGATTGGTTGAAAGGAATTTTTGAGTTAAGAGAGAAATGGGCTATGGTTTATGGTCGACATATGTTTACTGCGGATATGAAAAGCACAAAAAGAAGCCATTCTATGAATCATGTTTTAAAGTAATATTTAGATCCAAGGCATATCTTTTGCGATTCTTTGAGCAGTATGACTTGTTATTACAAGATCGGCGATACACAAAGTTGAAGTCAGAGTTCAAAATGAGGTAAACTAGTCTAGTGCCAGTAGCTAATATTGAGATGCTAAGATATGTTGTTGAGGTATATACTCCTGAGATGTTCAATATGTTCTAATATGAGTATACAAAGGCTTGCGATTGCAAAATTCATAAAGTTACCAAGTCTGAAAATATTTCAGATTACAAAGTTGTTTTTGGCGGCAAGGGAAGAGAACATCTTGTAAAATTTGAAGCCGAGACAACTAGTGTGCAATGTAGTTGTATGAAAGTTAACTTTGTTGGAATTTTTTGTCGTCATACTTTTAAAAGTTTTGATAAGAAAACATCAAGAGGATAAAATCTCAATATATATTGAAAAGATGGACAAAAGATGCAAAGGATGCAATAATAAGTGATTACCGTGGTGCTCAGGTTCAAGGCAATCTCAAGAATCTATTAGAAAGCAATATTCATATTTAAGTCATGATTTTCAAGAACTGGTCACACTTGCAGCAGAGAATGAGATATGTACATATATGCGCATCAGAACGTAAGTAAAATACACAAGGATTTGGAAGAAATGAAGAAAACTTATTGTTTTAGTACTTTGGATCCAGATACTAATACATAGACCTGGCAACTTTCTGCCCGTACCCGTGGGATCGATCTGTATCCGGTCAAAAACCCCGGGGTTCGGGTACATATATGCACTACTCGCTGAAAATAGATTTGTACCCGAACCGAATCGTAATTTTCGGGTCGGGTCGGGTCGGGTGACGGGTTACCCAGTTTACCCGTTTTTCAAAATATATATAAAGGATGATTGGTGCCCTAACCCTTCACTTTCATTTTTCTTATTCACTTTTCATATCCTCGTCACTTCTCTGTCGCAGCCGCGGTGCCGTTCTTCTCTGTCGCCGCCTCCGCCCTTCACTTGAGATATATTGTCACCCCTCACTTTCTCGGATCTACCGCAACTCCACCGTCATCAATCCGCCACCACAGCCACCGTCCGAGTAAGTGACCAACCGCAGAGGTTCCAAATCGTCGTTTCATCCTCCGTCGCTGACCAAATCTATCGTTTACCGTTGCCGACCAGATCTGATCTTGAACTTTTTTTTCCTGTTTTATTTTGTTTATTTAAGAAGCCTAATCTTGATTTCCAATCTTGTGTTGTGTAGACTTTGTGATTGTTCTAATGGATCTCCTACTGTTGACCGCCGCCGACCAGATCTGATGACCTTGAACTTTTTTTATTATATTAAAAAAGATTGATTTTATTTTCAATCTTGTGTGATTGTTGTGTAATGGATCTTAATGGATAGATTATTGTAATGTGGAATGTAATTATGAAGATCTGTTGTGTAATAAAAGAAGGAAGAAAGGAAGGAATATTTATTAAAAAAATTAGAGACCCACATGGATTGGGTATGGATCCAAAAAAAATCGGGTAAAATATATCCGCTCCGTTTGTATCCAGACCCGATCGGGTTTTACCCGTACTCGACGGGTTTACCCGTTTGCTAGGTCTACTAATACACAAGATGACCTTCTTAAGAATGTGCCCCAACTAAATGATGGGGTCGTGTCATAATGCCCTCGGGGAAAAAAAAAGAAAAGCTACAGTTGGACGCCATGTAAAAGGTTCAAGGATCCACTAGAGCAACCTAGAAGGTACAAGTCACAAGTAAAAGCTACACAAGTACTATTCTGTCTCTAGGTTCCCAAAAATTGGTTATACATATTTAGCTTTTCATAGTCATATGGTACCTTACAAACATTTTTCTATATGATATGATATTTTATAGGGTACCTCCAATAATGGACGAGGCTCACAACAAAAAAGCCTGCAAAATTGGACAAAGTGAATATCAAGAAGAGCATTCTGACAAGGAAGATGAGGTCCTTTTTGATTCATTTGTCGCCGTACTCTCACAATCTAGTTTATAGTGTAGATAAGACTAATTCAACATTTTTGTAGATATTTATTGATGTATACAGTAATATAAATGACAAGCATGACATTACTGATGATACATTGCCCCTTCAAAGTCAGCTAACTACAAATGTTGGCTAAGTTCAATTGTTATATTGTCGTTCTAATAGCCAAATTAGACCATCTGGTTATTCTCCCCTTCTTGGTGAGTGTTGTTTGTACAATACCCTTTTATCTCAACGGAATCACAAGAGTGTTCAAATGATTACGTCTTACCTTCCATCAATATTAATTCTGGCCCAAAGATATGGGCATGTCGTCATATGTCCTTCACTGAGTTGCTTCAAGTAAATATGTGATATACAAGTACTTGTCTTTAAAACTTTGTTGTAACTTTGTGTTGCTTTTCTAGGCATCTTCAATTTCTTATGACATTATGCAACAACATAATCAAGAGGATAATAACTCAGACAAACAAGACGGAAAAGGCGGCGACTAGAAGAAAACCAAAAATGATGGGCCGATCCATTGGTTTAGATCACTTGTATCCCTCCATTGAAACAATGTTTACATTATTACTTCTTATTTTACTCCTTCAAAGGCTTTGGAAAAAATTAGATTCATCAGTGCTAGTGATTATTTGCTTGTTGTGGGTAATTGATTGGCGCAACGCCAAAAATGACTTCGCAAACATTTGTATTTACACATTACTTGTGCTTAATTATTTGACTATTTGATATAAGTTTCTTAGAAGTTTGTCGATATTGATATAAGTTTCTCAGAAGTTTGTTAATATTGTTAAATATCATGTATATGGACATAACTAGAACTATCTTCTGAACAAATGTCAAGGCAGTTTTCATCTGGAATGAATGTGCCACTACATGCTGCAACCATAGCATGGAGGAATAGGCCGGTGCAATTGGGACGCCATTTTCCAAGCATACAAAATGATAGCACATGCAGTATATCAACTAAAAATGATCGCCATCGCTAAAACTTCTGTTAGCAGCATAGTCTACAAAGTTGTATTGGGGGAACATCTTCTCACCATTTTACAAAATTTTGCTCAAGTGAATGGAGTTCGTAGTCCTTGATATCTGCTAAACAAGTTAACCTTAAAAGTCCTCTCCGAGTTATGAGTGTGTTAGACTTGCTTCTTGAGATCCAGAGAAGGTTTAGTGTTCGTGCTCATGGTATAATGCTCTTCTCGTTGCATGATCAATCCAAAATATGTAGCACCTTGATGTCTTTGTCTGATTTGTTTAGCTTATGATATTCTTTTCTCCCCACAATTTATTTTGTCATTCGCTTTTTACTATATAGGGGAACACCCTCTCACCATACTTCTCTTAGCCTTGGCTCTCAGATCCTCTACCACTTCTATAGCCGTCTCATGTGACCGCCCAAAGCTTGGCCTGATGAGAAGAGGGCGCCATATAACGAACACTCATGAACTTGGCATGTGTGGCGTTTGGAGAGAGTGGTGGACTCATTTTCAGCATTTTCCATGTACTTTTTCGTCTATAATTTTGGTGGCATCATATACAGCTTTCTTGGAACATGATGCTAACATAGGAATATGGTTCTAGACGTTACAGTTTATCTCTTCTTGCATGCCTTTAGGCTTCTTTTGACTCTCTCTATGTCCACCTAGTGCTTGGAATGAATGGAAGCTCCAGTTACACGTCCTGCCCTCGTAGCTTTCGACTATAATATTCTCTTGACAACTACTTTGAGCCAATAGAATCAGGCAATTCGCCATGTCTTCGTCTTGGTCCATGCTGATAGATATTTCATCTCAAGTTGTAGAAGATGGCAATGAAAAGTAAGCGCCACCTCCTTCAGCACCACCACCACTGCCACTGCCACTACCGCTACCGCCATCATACGATGAACGGGGATGAGGGCGTTTGATGCTTGTACGCTTCCCTTTGACGATCTGGTGGGTGTGATCATTGGATCTTGAAAACTCTTCCGTTTCCTATGACATCCATCACAAACTACCATTGGAAAAGCTGAAGGAAAATGAAAAATAGGGGAACCGAATAGGTTGCTGCTGAAGCAAACAAATATACCCAGATGGGAATGGGTGAGTGGGCTTCTGTGATAAATAGTGAATGGTAAGGAAGTTAATGGAAACCAATTTTCCTTGCGTTATAACTTACAAAAATTGTTCACTGAACAAAATTTTGCTGCTAGCTTGATGAAATTTTGATGCCCAGATGAGTAATTTGGAGGAAGAAGATGGGAAAATGGAGGAGGAGGAGAGAGAGAGAGAGAGACCTACCTCATAATAGCTTGTTCATTACCAAAAATCAGTCCATAAACTAGGGATGTGTTGTTGGACGGCAACAAGCCGTTACTTGAAGCAAGGTTACTCACGTGGGATGAAGATGGCTGCCGGAAAGGTGGACCACTCAGTTGTTGCCACATGGCAGGGTAGCAGGAACAAGCTGCTACCTGGTCAGCAGCGAAATTTTGTTAGAGATGGAATAACCAATCACCACCACCCACGAAACCTGTTAACCCTACGGTTATTTAACCTAGGATTATATTTGATTTTGATGATAACTAACATTGATGATTATGCTGTCTAACATGCATTGAGTTGATGAAGCAATAGGAACAATCTCACACTCATGCAAATGAAAAATTAGACGAGCAAATTGTTCAAAGACTCTCAAACGGAACGCATCAAAGAAGGATTTCGTCGATTGAACTTTACTATGCTTTATTTCTTTCTTTGTAAACTAGACGTAGAGAGATGATCGTTACGATGACTGTATACCTAGAATTTGCCCATAGGTTTCCCTTGCATGCATAAAAGTTTTTCATTCTTTAAAAACTAGGAAATTGCATTTTCTGGAATGCAGTCGACTGCATTGGATTGCAGTCGACTGCAACTTGGGCAGTGAGGTATTACAGTCGACTGCATTGGAATGCAGTCGACTGCATTGGAATGCAGTCGACTGCAATACTTCCAGTAGCCTATTACAGTCGACTGCATTAGATTACAGTCGACTGCAAGTTGGAAATTTTGAATTTCCAACGGCTACTTTGGGAATACAGTCGACTGCAATGGGACATTGCAGTCGACTGCAATAGCCTTTTGGCGCATTTAATGCTCCACCTAATTCCAAACGGTCATATTTTTTCCCACCTCTATAAATACTCATCTTGGGCATAGTTTTGATTCATCAATTGCATTCAAAGCTCTCTTATCTTTCATATTCTCAAAGATCAAAGCAATTGTTCAAATCTCTCTTGTTTCATTGATTTCTCATCCTTTTCAAGAAAGCATTTATTGTGAGCTTACATTTGAGAGATATACACTTTCATAAGTCATCATACACTCATCTCTCTTGTTCTAGTGCTTAAACTTGTACTCATCTACTTCTTGAGAGTGAAATCTTGTACACACTTCTTCATTGAAAGGTTCTTGTATCAAAGCTTGGGGTTGTCAAGCTTTGGAGCTTTGGGTTTGTCAAAGCTTGTTCTTGATGTGGGCATAGCATCAAGGGATTGTAAGAGGTTTGATCTTGACCCGTAAGGAAGATCATACTAGTGGATTCTAGGGCCTTTCAAGGGACTTCCTTGAAGGGGTGGACGTAGGCTTGTGGGTATATCAAGCCGAACCATTTAATTCTCCTTGTCAAGTATCTCTAAACCCTTATCTCTTTGCATTATCGTCTTACATTTGTGTTGAGATTGGTTGTTTGCTTATTTGAGTTATTGAGATTGAGGTTTGTTGTTTGTTAATTTTTTAAAAGTAGTCTTAAAACACTATTCACCCCCCCTCTAGGGTTATTTTATTGGTTTCAAAACCCACCACCACAAAATCGTCCACCCACCACTACCCATTTCTAGATTGGTATCAACATATCCCCGATAACTTCCTCTTGCCCTCGATGCTGACACCAGTGACCCAAGGACTTCAATATCACAACACCACTACCCCACTTCTAGATTAGCATCGACACTAGCTTTGAAAACCTCTTATTCTCCTCTAGCTTTGAAAACCTCTTATTCTCCTCGTCACTAATGCCTGCGACCCACATATACCAACACCAGAACACGACCATATCCTAATCGCTACCACCCGCAGAAGCCAATACCATATTATTATTCACCCACCACAACCACTCCAAATCAGCATCAACACCATTTTTGACAACCTCATATTCTCCTCGAGTCTACAGCTGACGACCCACAGACCCAACACCACCATCAGCTATTAGCTCGGCAACAACAGCATCTTCAACAACTTACTTTTGTTCTTGATACTGACACCATGACCCATGGATCTCAACATGACATACAACAATACCACCCACCACCACCAACTTCTAGATCAACATCAACACCATTTCCGTCAACCTCCTCTTATCCTCGACATTATTTTCAGCCAACCCATGGATCCCAACACCACACCACCGCACCACCAACTTCTAGATCAGTATCAACATCATTTCCATCAACTTCCTCTTATCCTTAACATTTCTTCCCGCAGACCCATGGTTCCCAACACCATAACACCATCCGCCCACCACGTCTCTGACAACCTATTCTCTCCTAGACGCTGCCACTATACCGGTGACCCACAGATCTGAACACTACAACATTATCCACCCACAACCACCCACTTTTTCCTCTATTAGTAGACCTTTGCCATCGTCGTCGCCGACATCACCAATAGCTTCATCCCCTTTTTGTGGCCTACCTCATCGAGCTTACCACCTTCCAATTTGTCACTTATTGTGCTAGATGTCATCCAAGTCATCAATGGATTCCTAAATTTTCACTTTGGAACGTCCATTTAAGTCTATGTCATCATTGAACAAATAACCAATGAACAGAGGGACTAATTGGTCCATGGAACTATAATTAATAATTACAAGAGTAATGGCAACCAAGTTAAAGTTAACGGGCCATTTAAAAATTTGAGAATTAAAGGATGAAAATTGTAATTTACCATTCCATCTTCTACATGCACATTCCGTGGCATCCAAATCTATTTACCACCACCAAACACATGCACAACTTCAATTTTTTGATATTAAATGTTCAAGGAATCCAATTCCCAGCCTACTCCTTCATCTTCTCAACCTCTTTTGCTATCTTAGGACATATCACCCCCGTACTCCCCAATCCAAACCCTATTTTCATGCAACCATTTCATACACTTTTGCCAATTTGTTCTATAATGGTCAAGAATGTGGCTCTTCACTCTCAATTATCACTCGGACTTACCGTTAATCACCACAACCAATCATAGGCAGGTTATCTAACCTCTCAAGTTCTTCCTTGTGTCTGCCAAAGCTTTCCATAGTTACGTAATAAAACTTGTTAAGTGTTTTTAAAGTGTAGACTAGTATTAAACATGTAGTTATAAAAGTACAAGATAATTAACATATAAATAAAAATGTAAAAAATAACATTGAAGCTAGTGAAATGTATCTTTCGGTAGTTTGATAGAATTGTCAAAAAAATGATTTTGCATCTGAATGTCTTGTGTTAGTAGCTCTAATATTTATATAAGACTTTAAACAGTATAATTCATTGTCTCATGTATTAACTTATCTTCACAATAGCCTTTTTTGAGTCCCCTTGAATAAGTGATACAACTTTAAGGGCATTTTAGTTATTTACCAAGAAATAAGGGATAATCAAATTTTCTTTTATTGATAAGTTGAGTTCTGGTTTGCAGGTTTGAGTTTGATGGAAAACCCTTTGTAACCATAAATAAAAAGGTGGTACAGGGTTCATGACTATGCAAAGTTTTAATATAGCTCTGCTTCCAAAACTGATTTAGAGAATGCTTATCAAAAAGGAATCTTTACTTCAATTTTCAAGTTTCTAAGTTTAAAGTGTTTTAAAAATGACACTTTTTCAGTGGGAGCCTTCCATATTTTACATGCACAGTATTATAGTAGCAAAACTAGTTATTATCTCAGGAGTAAGCTGGGGTACTGGCAATGGCAGAAGTGTTAAAAATATTTGGTGACCCATGGATCCCATAGCTAATCATAGTCAAAATTGTTAGCCCCTCGAATATTTAAATTTGTTAAAAAAAATTGACTTCTGTCTTTAAGGGCATTTCTGTAATTTTTCTTTTAGCGCATTGGCCTAAGAAACAATTCATATTTTTTGCATCGACCGGGTCATTATAAATGGTATCAGAGCTGACTCTAGAAAGTTCGGGCTGGACTATCCAGTCGGGTTGGTGATGGTTGGGGAAATTGAAGGTAAGCTGGGGTATATTCCACATTAAGAGGATGGTTGGGCAACGAAGGGTGAGCCGCGTATATCCCACATCAGCTAGAGAGAAAGATTCTGAGCTTTGTCTGATCGAGCCTTAGCAAGGACACTAAGACATAAGGAGGGGATATTGTAATATCCCACATTGGATGTGAGATGATTTGTGATTGACCTTATATAACCCTGTCAAGGAACTCATAAGTGTATACTTGACTAGCCCTTTTGAGGAGGCATCGCCCTGTGGTAGGGCTGTCGATCGAGTCATTACAAAGATACATTCTAACTCGAACTTGCTACCCCCAAAAGCAAGAGATGAATCATTGGTTAACAAGGAGCAAGAAGCTAGAAGCTCGAACTCGTAAGATATTTTGGCTAAATGAGCCAATGACTATTGAGCGTATCCCACTGAGAAGTAGACAATTTGAGGATAATGGTTTATACTTGATTGAAAGTATATATATAGGTTAATTACTGATCGATGCTCTGATCATCATCAAAATCTGAATGAGGAGCATCGAACCATGCAAGCAAGAAGAATATTGGAGGAGTTTTCTCTGTAAATTTAAGCTGCCAGGAAAGACACAAATCTTTGGCTGCGCGTGCCTACTTGGAAGCTCTAACAACAAACAAAAGTTTGATAAATTAAAAAATGTGTCTTGAGGATGTATGTGGAAAATGAGGTGAATTTGCATACTAATTGTTGAAAGAGTACAACTTGGAAAGACATGTATGTGTTTTTTCCAACACCAGCACTTAGAAAAGTACAAAAAGAAATTTTGTGGTTCAGTACATAAATGATGGACAGGCCTTGGTGAGAAGCTAAATCTTGAAGTGTTCTAAAGGGGAATTGTGCTCTCTTGGTTTTTATGGAAGAATCAGAATTAGAAGTATTTCAATGGGATGCGATTGAG
This sequence comes from Escallonia herrerae, assembly GCA_033070095.1. Lineage (NCBI taxonomy): Eukaryota > Viridiplantae > Streptophyta > Magnoliopsida > Escalloniales > Escalloniaceae > Escallonia > Escallonia herrerae. The sequence continues at coordinate 155,263 of JAVXUP010000014.1, forward strand.
AAATAAGCTCTTGACATATGTTCCCACACTTTTCCATTTCTTATACGGCTTTTGCAAAGCTCAGGAACGCAGGAGCAAGGGAGGGCCTTGGGTACCATATAGATGGACATCGCCACACTCAAGTAAGGAAAAATTAGGAAATGAGGGGTTTTAGGAAAAAATATTTGTGAAAGGTGAGATTCTTTTAAAAACTTAAGAAAAAGTGGGGTGGCTTTTCAAAATTTCTGAACAAGGGATATACTTAAGAAAAAATAATTTTTTTAAATCAATTAATTGAACTTCCCAAATTACCCTTCACGCCAAAATTGTTGACCACTGTTCTGATACAAGTTATTTTCTGTAAGAATGCAAGTATGTTTAGACGAAGATACTTGTCAGTTTGTGCAAATATTCAAGTCATTTCATCCCTTCCAACTGATGCAATTCTAACGTTGCCTAAGGGAAGGGCTTATCTAGCACCTAAAGATTTGCCTGGTATGAACATGGTGGGGTACAATATACATAGATCTTAAATCAATGCCAGCATACTTTCTCGCTAATGCCTATCAAACTTCACTTGTAAAACAATCCAACAAAACAGAACCAATATTTTCATACAAAACCTATTTTCCCCCAAGTTTTAGACCACTTCACACTCCAACCCAAGAGCTCCAAAGTCTTCTACCAAAAATATCTTACTAATGATCATTATTGGCACCGTGGAGCACCAACTTTTGTCAATACTGGCGGTGAAGGAAAAATTGAATGGTTTGCTGGTAATACTGGTTTTATGCTTGACATTGCTCCAAAATTTCAACACTATTAGTCTTCATTGAAGTTTTACCACAAAACTCTTTATAGTTTTATGCATCTCAAAAGTATCTCAGGGAATACAAATTTGCAGTTAGAAAGAAAATACAAGTTTAGATAAAACCTCATCTGGGTGTTCTTGGAAACAGTTTCTTTGGTTGAGTGTTGATTAAAAGTAGTTAGAGTGCTAATGAGATTTGTCTAAGTGATTTTTTAGCATAGGTTTTACGGAGAATCAATGTCATTTGGGATTGACTCTTACAAATCTGCCAAGACATTGGGCTACTTGAATTCAAAGCAAGGGTTAGTTTCTGAAGCATCACCTGTTGCGGTATTTGGTGGGTCTTATTAGACCTGGCAATATGAGAACCGGACCCGTTACCCGGACCGTACCCGGTCCAAAATGCCGGGTACGGGTACTTATTTTGAAGACTCGTGAAAAACAGACCCGTACCCGAACCGACCCGTAATTTTCGGGTTGGTCCGGGTCGGATGCGGTTTACCCGGGCTACCCGTTTTTCCTCTATAAAAAGTGCTAGCTAGGGTTTTCATTTCATTTTCTCATCATTTCCCATCTTCTTATCTGTGTGACTGGCTGGCCGCCCTCTCTCTCTCTCTGCCTTCGAACCCACCACACACCGCTGCACTCAGCCACGCCGCCGCTCTCTGCCAGCCACGCCGTCGCTCTCTACCACCCACGACGCCGCTATCTGTCAACCACGACGCCTCTTTCACACCCACATCTTTCTCTCTCATCCACTGGTCAGATCTGCGACGACCACTCTACTCCACGTGATCTCGACGGCGTCCCATCGTTCTTCTCAAGCTCCACCGCCAGATCCGCCGCAACTCCGCCTCATCGACGCTTGTTTATCTCCCATCAGCTCCGACGCCATGACCGAAGTGTCCATCGGCGATGATACCCACTATGACGCCTTCACCATGCTGTTGGATCTGCCGAAGAGTATAATTTGCTAAATAGTTTTTTTTTTCAGATCTACTTGTAAAATTTGTGTTAATTTTTTTTTGTATGTAATAATTATGTTAGTATCTCAGTTATAGGAACTAATTTATAAGTGATTTTCTGGTATTTTTATTAAGATAGTGATCTTATTGTGTTAGGAAATTTGGGAGTTGAGATAATTGTGGTGGAATTTTTGTGATAACCAAATAGAAGGAAAAAAGTTTTCTGACAAAAATATGTTAATAAAAAAAAATTATAAATTTAATAACTTACCCGCGGGTAATACCATACCCACAAGGGTAGGGTACGGATCCCAGATATTCGTACCCGGAAAACCCGGGTATAAATTACCCGACCCGGTTTTACCCGGATCCGCCCGGGTATTACCCGTATCCGCACGGAACGACCCGTTTGCCAGGTCTAGGTCTTATGGAGGAAGTAAGTTAACGAGGGCTCCCTACTTTTTGCCTTCAACTGACTTGACATTTGTAAGTTTATTGTTATTGTTTTATTTGAAGTAAGTTGTGCTAGTGAGGGAGAATTTTAAATTGTCATTTGATTAAAATTTGCAAGAACTAGGATTAATGCAATTAGATGTAGTTCGTTAAATAATACTTGCACTTATGGAACACCCATTAATGAACTTCCTAATATCTGCTAGTATTTGCACATTCCGAAGAGGGTTAAAAACTTGGATCTTTTATCATATTTAAGCGTAGATGCATTTCAAGATCTATGTGTATTGTACACCACCATGTTCATATCAGGCAAATCTTTGAGTGTTATGATATAAGCCCTTTCTTTAGACAAAATTAGTATTACATCAGTTGGAAGGGAATAAACGACTTGAATATTTGCACAAACTGACAAGTATCTTTGCATAAATATACTTGCATTATTGTAGAAAATAACTTGTACGAGAACAGTGGTCAAAGATTTTGGCGGGAAAGGTAATCGAAGACCAAACTATTGATTTAAAAAAACCCATTTTTTCTTAAATCTACCCCTTATTTAGAAATTTTAAAAAATCACTCCACTTTTTTTTAAATTTTCAAAAGAATCTCACATTCCACAAATATATATTCCCAAAAACCCTCATTTCCTAATTTTTCCTTCAAGTAACAGCGTGGTTCTGTTCAAGAAAGACGATTGAATGAGTGTTGGATGGTTGTTTGGGATGATAAAAGTAGCTTCCTTGCTGGGGTTATTCAAGAAAATAAAGTGAGATTTTGAACAAGAGCATGCTGAAGCAGTTACCGCCAATTACTCAGCCACTTTAGCCGCGAAAACTGGTTTTGAGGTAATAGAGTTGGAGGGAGACTGCTCGAATGGGGTAGAAGCCTTGAAATGGGAGGAAAAAATGAGTCAAATATTGGAAACATAATCTATGATGTAAATTTTTTTTTAGCCTTTTAGAGAGTGTATACATTTCACCTGTACTGAAAATAATGACACGTGTTAATTAGAAAATGCTCGGTTTGTACACGATTTTGTGTCTTGGACACTTCAACGCACCTTGGTTCGTCATATCATCCTTCATGAAAGATGTAGACCTCGTTTGAATGAGTAATAAAATTGTAATTTTTCCAAAAAAGGGAAAGTACTTATTCTCCTTACTAGAATAATTTTCGAACACTTCACAGTCATATGCAAAGCTTACTCCATTTTCAGACTAAAAATGTGATTGTTGCACAAATCCAATATTTCTCTAAGAAAAACAATTGGAGTACATACCAATGTATATATTTTTTGGCCCTAAGAAGAATCAATTACACAATGATATGCAAACACGTTTGATTTTTTCAAGTTCTTCTCATTGCCTTCACTTAGGAATAATAAAATATGGAGAAATTTTAGATGGAAAACCTGACCACGTCAATCACAACAATGGTGAAATGGGTCGCCTATATATTTAAGTTTGAACTGACAAATAAATATTGATTATTGTAAAGTGAATTTTTTCCTTGCACGTCAATTTGGAATCTCAACCGGTCATCTAAGATATCTTTCTTCCTCTTACAACTGTTTCTTGACACACTTCCACTTCAGAGATTCTCTCACATGCCCTACTTTCAATCTTTCTAGTGAATCGCCCGTCCACCTCTTCCTTTCATGTACCAAGGTTGCCACCATTAGACCTCACTCGGGATGATATTCAACAAAACATTGACCACCAAACCTTCAAAGAATTGCTTATAACCTGGGCTTCTGCATATAACTTCTCCCAGCTTACTCAGCTTTAAGATAAAACGAATTGGCGTTGTTTTCCAGAACTGAAGCTAGGACCCTTGGATACAATTGCACAAAGAACCAATTGACTATTTCGTACTGTACATCATTCAAACATACTCATAACAAAACCACAACATTAAAACCCAGGGAAAGGTTCACCATACTCACTGCTAGATCTACTCTACCCGCTTCATGTGACTACAATTGCTCAAATCACGAGCCTGTTTCAGTCTTCATAGGTTATAGCCTCAGAAAAAGGAAAACATCATTTTGGCCTACATCTTCTACTATCTCACATGGCTGTTGGATCAATAAACTTGAGGGCATTTTCTCTGCCAACGCTCCTCAGGTAGCATTCCTCAAAAGGATTTCTTGTTGGCATGCTTTGGACTACTATTAAGCTCCACTCATACTTGTCCCCATACTCGGATATTTATCTTACGTATCATATGCAACACTTTAGCTCACCGGACCATAAACGTGCTGGATTGAAACATGATATTCATTTTGCGCTATATCATCGCTTCCAAATATCTAGACATACAAAAGGCTAGACGAAATCAGCTAAGGACAAGGCAAGGAAGCTCATCGCGATAGTATCAAGCGAGATGCCTCTCTACGAAGACAGATGCGAATATCTAGACTTGATATTTTGTAGTTGGCCATTTCTTTTCCTTGTTGTAAATATCTAGATATTCTTGTTTGAGTTTTTTATATCTGATTGTGACAACTTTATATATCTTTTGGTTTCCACAGACAGTACAGTAGGCTCACTACTTGTGTTTTAATGAGAACATAACAATACCTGATATATAACTCTTTTGTTTAACCAAAAAAGGAAAAAAAAGAAGAAGAAATCCTATTTCTAGCTATCTTTTTCCAGAATTTCCTGTAGAGTTGTCAAACGGGCCGGGCGGCCCGCGGGCTGGCCCGGCCCCGTCCATCAACAGTAGCGGCCCCAGCACAGCGGGCTTGGGGCCTGGGCCTGGACCAGGCCTTCATTTGCTCCGAAAAAGCCCGGCCCGGCCCGGCCCTGAAACGGGTTTGGCCCGGCCCGAAGTCGGCCCGGGTCTGGCCCGGTCTGCGGCCCGGATCTGGCCCGGTCTGCGGCCCGGGTCTGGCCCGGTTTTGGCCCCACTTGTTTGAATTTTTTTGTTTTTCCCCCCCTTTCTTCCACCCCTTTTTCAAAATTCCACTTTTACCCCCCCAACAGCAATATAACGGCTAGTTTGGGGGGTATTTTAGTCTAACCTATATTTTTCAACTCCTTTACACTCTTACCCTCCCCAACAACTATAAACGGATAGTTTGTAGGGGTATTTTGGTCTTTTGTGAAGTTTCTAAAATCTATAAATTCACACCATTTCTCTCTAATTTTTCACACCAATCTTCTTACTCTCTCTTACCTAAACATTCTATATTTCTACAAGCTTTGCTACTATTTTCCTCTCCAATTACTACTCTTGCTAATTACTACTAGTATTTACTAATTAGTACTCTTGTTTATTAATTACTAGTCTTGCTAAATTCTTTTTAATTACTAACTCTCTAATATTTGTTACTCGTTCATTCTTTTAATTGTTATTTCTTATTACTACTCTTATACTTGTGTATTTAGTTACTCTTACAAAGTTTAGCTCGAAATATGGCTGGATTATTGAAGAAAATGAGGCGTGCATCGTCATCACGAAAAACATCATCATCATCGCAAGCACCACCACCAGCACAAGCGCCAGCGCCACGGCCATCACAAACACCAATCCAAGCACCAACACAACCATTCGTTCCTGGACGAATGAGTACAGGCTGTATGATAGATACCCAAGCCAATTGGGAGTTCAATCAAAACATTCCAGATTTTGAATACACGCCTGATGAAGACCCCCCGCATTATAGTCAAGGACGCAGCTCGGTTGGCGAAGCTACTACTCCGTGGCATAATCTCAACCCTATGCCTGGTCATGATGAAGAAGGGCCGAGCAATGCCTCCGGTAATGAGCCAGAAGTCCAAAAGGGGAAAAAAAAGAAAGCCGAGTGTTGGAATCATTTCGATGTAGTTACGGTGGACGGCATCCGAAAAGCTCGATGTAAGTACTGCGCTAAATTATTTTCGTCTGGTAGTGGTAATGGACATCTTAACAGGCATTACCCTCTGTGTGCACCTCGACAAGGCCACGTCGAACCTACCCAAACGCAGTTATCTTTTGACGGTAAGTTATTTGTTTATAATCAGCGAGAGCAAAGAGACGGTCTCGCTGAATTTGTTATTCATGATGAACAAGCCTTTTCTTTTGCCGATAATCCTAAGCACTCTAGATATATGAACACATACGTTCAACCTTTGTACAAAAAGGTTCATAGAAACACAACTAGATCCGATGCACTCCGACAGTACAATGCTGCTAAAGCACGCCTTATCGATTATTTCGATAAATTTGAAGGTAAAGTTAGTCTTACTTCTGATATTTGGCAATCTCCTTATACTTTTGTTAGTTATTCTTGTGTGACCGCTCATTGGATTGATGCAGATTGGGTTATGCACAAGAGAATCATCGCTTTCGAGCACTTCCCTTATCCGCACGATGGAATGAACATTGCTATTCTTATATTAAAAGCATGCACCACATTTAAAATTAAGGATAAGATTATGAGTGTTAGTTTTGATAATGCTTCTAATAATAAAGTTGCTGTTGCAGCTTTAAAGGAGACGCTTCAACCTGTACTTAATGGTGAATTATTTCATGTTCGCTGTGTTTGTCACATTATTAATTTAATTGTTCAAGATGGTTTAGCTGCTGCAGGAGATATTCTTCTCAAAATGAGGGGTATGACAGCGTATGTTAATAGCTCGAGTCCGAGAACACAACAATTTAAAACGTTGTGTGTTCAATATAATATGCCTCGCAGGAGAGCAGTTACAGATGTGGTCCACAGGTGGAACTCTACATACCACATGCTTTTACACATTCTGGCATACCGAGAAGTCTATACGCATTTTCTACTAACCCAGTTCCCAGCCGGCTTGCCAACTCAAGAGGAATGGCAGATGGCCACATACCTAGCTGAATTTTTGGAGGTATTCTACACGTCTACCAATTTATTGTCTGGTACGTACTATCCCACCTCTCCTCTCGCTGTAATAGAAATTCTGAAGATGGCTACAATGTTAACAAAATGGAGATATATAGGACCCTTTAAGGAAATAGTAAAAGTGATGGATCAAAAATTTAATAAATATTGGAGTAAACTGCCTGCTATTTTTACTGTGGCTACTTGTTTAGATCCTAGGTTAAAGTTGCATGGCGTGAACGCCTCGATACAAGAGATATCGAAATTAATGTGCTACACAGCAGAGGAGACAACCGCATTCACAGCAAAAGTGAGCAAGAGGTTTGAGGACTTGTTCAACGTCTATCGTAATTCTGCTGACGTGCGCGGGCGAGCTACATCATCATCCACTGTTGAGAGGTATTATGCGCCATACCTTCAGGGCTTTGAACATCTAGTAGCAAGACAACTACCAGGTGAAGGTACTTCTAATTCGGCAGGTTCGTATACTTTTTCCTCTTTTAATGAGATTGGTGTATATGCAAATACTGATCATTATTCTGATTTATCAAGGCAAGAACAGGTTAATTTTAATTTGTTAAATTTTTGGAAACAAAATCAAAACATGTATAAAACTTTATCCCAAATTGCACGGGATGTACTGCCAGTGCAAGCCTCCACGGTTGCTTCAGAGTCGGCATTTTCAGCCAGCGGGAGGGTTTTGGATGACAGGAGGAGTCGTCTTAACCCCGAGTCGCTCGAGCTATGTGTATGTTGGAAGGATTATCTTGATGCGAAATACCGCGAGCAAGATAAACCGATTGATGATAGGAAGAGCAGTGACTCGGATATTGAAGTACTTCTGGATGATTAGGTAATTTGTTTTTATTTTCCTCTTTTGATCCTTTTGGTTGACGTTGCAGATTTCTTGATCTTTGATTGCTGATATTTTGGATAGACATGCATTATTATTTTGATTGTTAGAATTTTAAGAATAAATTTTTTCACAAAATATACTTTTTTTCCATATATATAAAATAAATTTTTACAAGCAAGATATATATTTTTTCGTATATATAAAAAAATAGGTAACTTCGCCTGTTTGTTTACAAGCAGCCGGTCCCAAGCCCGGATAAAAGGAGGAGGGCCTATGAATACATTTATTATTTTTCTATATAAATTGTTATGTGTTAAGATTTTATTAATAAAGCTCACCAAGAAGAGTATGAAAATGTTTAACATATAATAAAAATATAATGGCTAACAAATAAATATGTATATACATACATACATACATATATATGTATATTACTTATAATGAAATAAAAGGATAAAGATTAGGTTCGTTAAATTGTGAATATTACCTAGAGATGAAATTTAAAATTGAATAACAAAAAATTGAATAAAATCGAACAAGTCCTCAAACCTAGAGATGAAATTTAAAATTGCCTAGAGATGAATATTGCCTAGAGATGAAATTGCCTAGAGATGAATATTGCCTAGAGATGAATATTGCATAGAGATGAAATTTAAAATTGAATAAGATTAGGTTACTTTTTTTAAAATTGAATTAAAAAAAAAAAAAAGGGCCCGGGCCCGGCCCAAGCCCGGCCCTAGATATTGGGCCTAGGGCCAGGGCCTGGACTGGGCCTAGGTTTGCCTTCGGCAAGCCCGGCCCGACCCGGTTGGCAGCCCCGCTGGCCCGGCCCCGGCCCGGCCCCACAGCAGGCCCGATGGGCTTGGGCTGTGCCGGCCCAAGCCCGGCCCTTTGACATCTCTAATTTCCTGTCATGGTCGGTTTTGATTTAGTCATAACGTAATGCGAAGTATCCTTCTCCATAAGTTCTCCACAGGACACGTCTTATCATATGCAAGAATTGCTTCGATTTTAGTTTTTGGATGGGGTGCTAATTTGACAAGTTTTTTGGATTTTTTTTGAGAAAACAATATTTAAGCTTCACTTTTATTGTTCAAGTTGTTATATAGCCCCACTTTTAAAGGCTGTAGTGACCAAAATGTTGTCCAAGCACTGAAAAGTGAAATACCATAAGGCTCGGTTTTAGAATTCTCTCTCTGGGTAACATTGAATTCTAGGTTCTGAAGTTTTAGTGACAGCGCCTGCAGAAGGTGTATGTCAGCGTGTGTCTTGAAAAATTGCAAGAAAAGGGATGTGGGAGTGGGAGTGGGAGTGGGAGTGGGAGTGGGAGGTGGGGGTGGGGGATTGTGACAGGTCGAGAAAAAGGTACCGCCTCTCTGTGCATTTTTGTTAGTATAGTAGCGAACCCACCTCAAGCTTGTCTCTCCCACCACCACAGCAGGATTGCTATTGAACGATCAATAGCAATCCTGCTGTCAAATACCTCTAGAACGCATGTTAGAGAATTGAAATGCATTAACAAATGACCGTTTCCAAACAACTACCTATGAAAACAATCCTCTTTTTAGTGTGTGTGTGTGTGTGTGTCAGCTAATAGAACAACTGATGTGTAATTTCAGTATTTGATATATTCCACTTTTGTTAATGGCCTCTATGGTGGTGGTGGCGTTAAAGTATAGGAACGCCCCTTCATGCAACAGTTCACGGTGACTCAGTCCTTCAACGATTTAATGTGACAAATACACCTCTTTGGGTCATCAAAATTGGACAGCGTAAACTCTTCGTTAATGAATTGTTTAAAAAATGCATGAAAGTAAGAGCATGTGCCAATTATAGACATCATTTCAGACAAAATGCCCTTGACTATTTGGACCCAAAACCACCTTGGAACTCACACCGGTAGGATCCCGAAGAAAAAAATTGAATTCTTTTTCCATAACAATAAATTCTATGGCTGGTCATGATGCTTTATAAACAGTTATATACTCTCCAAATCTAGTTGCCTACCAAAACCTTGTACATATTATTTAGGATTAATTACACTCATGTTCCTGATATTAGGGTAAAATTACACGCCTGTCCATAATAAGTTTAGAAAATAGACACTCATATCCTTTGACCTAACGGAATATAAGAATACATAACGGTTTTAGCAAAATGATTATATTGCTCATGACTTAAAATGTAATTTCTTGAAATGCCACCCTTTACTTTTGAAAGGTAAATTTCTCTCCTCTTATATTTTTTTCTCCTCTCTTTCTTCCCATCGCAGAGCCATATACCCTGACTGTGCTTATCCCCATCATACCCACACAAACCACTGCCAACTACCATGCACCATTGCCGTGACCCACCCCTGCACTATCGTCGTGCCTCTATGCCAGAGCAAGCCATACACAACACCACCGCCGATCCATACATTGTACGAGCCCACACAACAAAAACAAGATTTGAATTAAATAATTACAAAAAAATAAAAAAAATAGATTTGAAAGCTTGATGTTGGTGGAAGGCCATGGATATGGTGGTGGTTGGTTGCGGAGATGATGGTGGGCCGCATATACATTATGGTGGTTGGTTGGTCGTCGGTGGTGTACGAAGGTGAGAGAGGTCACATAGGGATTCGTTGGGGGTGGTGGTGACGCCGACTATGTAGCAACTGAGTAGATTTCAGGGTGGGGGTGGGGGTGGGGAGATGGTGAGGGAAGGTGATGGTGGTGGTGAATGAGGGTGGTTGGATCTGATTTGGTTGCGACGAGCTATTGTGGCGGCGGCACCGGGGTAAACAGGGCTACCGCGTGAGTGGTTGAGGTGGTGGGCGACAGTGGGGGGGGGAAAGAGAGGGCGGGGATGGGTGGGGCTGAGAAAGGGGCAACGACGGCTTGGGCTAGGGGGAGGGTGCGGCGACGGCGTGAGTTAAAATTTAGGGGAGAATGAAAATTAAGGTGAAGCTGGGGGATGAGAATTAGCGTTTTTCATATTTTTTTGAAAAGAAAGGTATTTTAAGGAAATTAAAAAGCATATTAAGAAATAAAAATTTTGGAGAGAGATAGAATTAGAAATTAAAGTTTCAAAGTTTTAAATTTTAGGTTTAAAAAATTTTATATAGCATATACCATTTGAAAACCTTAATTTTCATAATTGCCCTTTTAAAAATACATATTAATGACAACATGAAAAAAGTACATTTTTTTGGACGGATACCTAATAGATGGATACAAGTATTACTTTTTTTAATGTTTGTGTTCATCGTCTGTTACTTTTTGAAATTTAATGTCATTGACTGTAATTTCACCATAATCTAACGTCAGGGACATAAGTGTAATAAAGCATAATGTTAATATCGGTCTATATGGTCTTCTATACGTACAAATATACAAATTTTCCAGAATCTTCCGTCTCAAATTTTTACAATTGCCCAAATCTCCTAATCGCTGTCCGAACACCTAGAGTAGATTTTTGTTCTTACGTGGAAGCACCCTTTTAAGTACCACCTTCTTCAGCTGATGAAAGAGGAGCCATCCTGACGCATATCAATTGAAGAGACACAAAGACGTTTCTTCTTAATTTTTAGTTTCTCCTCATTATAAACGGTCGTCGAGCCAAATACGCCACTGTCAAGTTTTTTGCATTGACACTTTGATCATACTAGTATTAATGCCGTTAGTTGATGGAGAATGGCGGAAGTTTTAGCAACATCATGATGTGCTAATTTTTTCAGATTTACAATTAATTGTTTTGATGAGAGAATGGTCAATGATTCTTCAATGTCATACCAAGCTGCTAGTGACAGTTCTAGCATGGCAACACCCAGGGATCGATTTTGTTGGCTTGGTTTTTGGAGGAGATAGAGATGGATTTTGCCAGACTGATGTGCCGTCGCCAGAAGGTGGAGGAGGTGGATGAGCCGCCGTCGCTAGAAGGTGAAACAAGGTGAAGGTGTCATCGCCCCTGGTAGTTGGCAGATGGATTTGTGTGTGTGTGTGTGTGTTGGGGGGGGGGGGGGGGGGGGAGACGGGGTCGCAGTGGATTGAGGATCACATAGCTCGATGAAGTGGCTTGATCTCTACCATCGTCTCACACCAACCTTTATCGAGCGGCTGTAACTAGTCTTACAACATATCTGCTATAACCCTAATCAGGCATGCTGTAACCTTTAGTTACAGGGTGCTGGTTAGTGTAGCAGGGAGGAGATAGTTTTGCTTACATTTGGGGGTTGGTGAGGGGGATGCCACAGCTCACTTAGGCAACTAATTTGGGCGGGGCAGCTAGCTACTCCATAAAAGCTGACAAATCAATCCAGCGAGAGCTCTGAGAGCTCTGTTTAGGGCTGACAGGGTCAAATGTTTCCTCCTCTAGCTAGCATGCAGCTTGTCCTTAATAGAAACTATTCCTTTGTCCAAACACTACCGAAGTTTCTTCCTTGCTCATCACCAATTATGAGTTTGAGTAAGTTGTATGGACTATATACTTGCTTTCAATTATCATATGCTTTTGCAATCAAACATTTCATACTTCCTCAACACTGAGGAATGGTTCCAACGTGAATTCTACTGTTTTACTTTCTTGATCACAAAAAATAAAAATAATTTCAATGTGTTTGTTCAGTTAATAAAGTTTCGACATTTCGCCTTATACCAGGGTCAACGTGTCCATGATTCATCCATGTCAAAAACTTACTCCATTGAGGTACTAATCCCGTTTGCAGGCTTTTATCCCAAGACTTAAACTTAACTAGCTAAAACTTTTTGTCAAAAGTGTAAAAAGGTTGCTGCAATTTGTGGTCTTTGAACCACAAGCCATCGTCTATAAATCGGTCCGGCAGACTTCGCGGCGACGGACTTTGCTTGTGCACACGATGAGAGACAACGCACGCAACCAACACAACTATACTTATAAACTTTGCATGTTTCTTTAAGTTTAGTTAAAGTGTGTAATTTACTCTGCTCTAATTCAATTGTAATGTGTACTAATTTATTATATTTTTGTTACTATCGATCTTTGTGGTTATGTATACCAAGTCAGGAGAATGTCTTGTCCTATCATTTCTGTAAACTCTACAACAAAGCGACTGTGTAACCTTTTAATTATCAATGCAATTCTCTCCCACAATTTTAGAAACAAACTTATATTATTTCCATGTAAAAACCGTCGATACGTAATGAATTGCGTTTGAAAAGGATGTGCTAACTTGCCAAAAGATTGAAACTGAATCACGTATACTGAAGACGAACAAGAGTTCATATACTCGTCCTGCCGTTCTAGCAACTATAATTCAAAAGCAAAAGTATGGATGCCCAGTTTCCCACGTTAACTTTTGTTCTCTTTTCTTCAAAAGCAACTCCCCACAATGAAGAAATTGTCGTGTAGGCCGTCCTATGTTGTATATCTGAAGCTTTATGATTCACAAACTATTTTACACTGATTGTAAGATGCGGGCCTGCAGCGCTTCCTCCAGAGACTTCACTGCACCCTCGTAATTCAGGAATCCCATGTACCAAAATTCATGATTATCAATAGATATGACCTGGATGTATTTTTCGGCCGGATTGGCTCGGCTTGACGAGGAATTAACTGCTTTCAGCTGATGCAAGGGAATAACTACCTATTAAGAATGTAGCATGCGAAAACAGAGAAGTGTCAGTAAAATAAGATATAGATCAATATTTGCAGAAGAATTCATCTATAAATGTCAACAGTTTAGTGACAAGAATAAATCACCACTTCTGCCTCTTTTTTTGAGTAATGGCAAAAAGTATTCAACACACAGTTTCTCATAGATACTAAACCTCAAAAATATTAGAAAGTGGCACAAGCAGTGGAAAAGATATCAGGAAATTGAGTGCCAATAACTAGGGGTGCCATACATGTCTTACAATACACACAGGCAAAGTGTATCCGCATAGGCATAGATACCTATCCAACGAGTTGTAGAAATTAGGAATGTATTAACACGAGATGTTTGTGCGGTTTAAACTTTGTATTATCCTCGACAAAACCATGCACTTGGCAGAATATACTCTATGATGGATTTGGGGAGTGCCCAACAGTTGCTAATTTGATCTCTACTAAATTATATTCTCTTTGGGTTTTTGTATCTGCTGTGAAAGTTAAATTTGTTTCTCACCTAGCATTCAAAGATAAACTTGGTCACTCCCCAAAATAAAAGCATTACCAGATGTGAGTGATAAGATATGGGAAGAAGGGTTACAAATGACCAGCTGGAATAGGAGAAGGAAAAAAGCATTACCTATGTGTATAGAAAGAACCAACTTAATTTCTTTTAGTGCTGAGTAGGAAAATCCAAAATTAGCACAACACCAACTCTATATATCTAAAGTATGCCTACTTCCACACCCTAACGCTCCCCACATCTTCATTCATCAGTAACAAGTGCAATAGTGACAAGAAGTTGAACTCATAGCGACAAAATGAGGTCTGGACAAGCATACCAGGCTGTGAAATGAGATGTGGACAAGTATACGAGGTTGTGGAAATAGACAAATGTTAGTGGTAATGCAAACCGTTTTGGGTCATGGAATAGGAGAGAATTAGAATAGGGCCGTGCTGCTAAGAGTGGAATTAGGGCTGCAATATGGGCTGGTTTAGAATGGGCTTTAACCAACCCAGCCCAAATATGGACAACCTTTAGCCCACCAAACCCAACTAATTTTAAGGTGGGTTGATCCAAGTTGGGTAAATGTTTAAATGAGCTAAATTGGGTCAAGGCCATAAACTAAACTAACCCATCTTAACCAAGAAAAGAAAAACGAAGCCAAACTCTCTCTTTCCTTCCCCGACAGTCTAGCAGAGGCAGAAGCCAATTTTGCCGAAATCAAATTCTAGGGTTCCAATCTGAAAAAAGGCACAGCCGCTGCTCCTCCAGCGAAGACAGTGCCATTGTCAGATCTCCGCAGAGAACTTTCCGTATCTGTTTTACTAGCTCAATTGTTCACCGCTGTTTATCTCCCCAGCTTGAGGTACTTGCGCCGCCATTCTCTCTCACACCGTCATGTCCTATTGCTAATTCAATTGATCAGAGAGCTGATCTCAAATACTAAACGCATATATAGTACATGACAAAATGCTCCCAAGACAGACACTCTCTTTTCAATAATTTTGTCTTTCACTCTTTTCACTCCCTTGGACCTCCCATTCTCAGATCCTAAAAGACATTCTTAGGGAAGCTTCAAACAAAATTAACTAGCATATGATATTTGACACTGCCGTGAATGTGATCATCCCCATTCTAGCAGTGACTCTTTCTTCATTAAATAGTCACTGCCAGAGGTTACAAATACCTCAAAATGTCAATGGCAGTTGTTATAGGGCTTTACACTATTTAGTATGACACTGAAGTAGTCCTGGACATGTTGGGTGGAAAAAATGAACCGGTAAAAGTGATGCATTACATAAGAGAAGTGCAGTAGTTTGGCAATTCACATGCTCTGGGCATTCCAGAAATTTCTACCAAAAAATATAAGTGTCAGCTCTTATCTGTTAACGTGGCCTAAATTACGCTTTTTTGGTAATGATAGATCAGGCAGATAGCTAACGATGTTTCTAGTTTGTTTAGGCAGCATAAGCAACACAGCAATTAAGCCTTTTGGGGTATTTTTAATAGGGGGTAAATTTTGGTGTCAAAATTCTGCAGCTTACAAGTCATTCCTAATGTCGCTTGGATAGTAGAACATTTGCTTTATAGGAAAATGGCATCTAGAGTAAGCAGCATAGCTAGGCCATTCATATAAGCTATGCCATGCCATACCATCATATAGCAGAACTATATGATGGTAACAAAAATAAGGTAACAAGAATATTGCAGTCAACATAATGGCACTTTTAAGCTCTAGTATTCACCACTGTACAACACAATGTCGCATTGAGTCACACTTGGAAGTTTGAGAGTAACACTATATAGCGAGCTTAGGGTTAGGATTTTGTGAGAAGGAAGATGATCGAGGTGGTGCTGAATGATAGGCTGAGGAAGAAGGTCAAGGTGAAGTGCAACAAGGATGACACCATCGGCGACCTCAAGGAGCTGGTGGCGGCCCAGATGGGGACATGGATCGACAAGATCCGTATCCAGAAGTGGTACAACACCGACAAGGACCACATCACCCTCAAGGGCTATGAGATCCATGACGGCATGGGCCTTGAGCTGTACTACAACTAAAGCCAGGTCGTCCCTTTTCTCTCTCTATTTTTTTTTTGGGGGGTAAATTAGTTTTTGGCTGATTTGGTTAGTTGCGGTTACAAATTGGTGGATATTCTTTTTGGATTTTATCTAATTAGGAAGTGTTAATTTGGGATTTAAACAAGGGTTTGAATCGCTGCGTTATTGTACCCTTTTAAGTGTTAATCGTCATATGGTTGATTTGGTTAATTGCGGTTATTAGCTAGTCGATAATTTCAAATGGAGTTCATTTCAGTGTTCCGTGTTTGGCTCATAGATTGGGGAAAACTGGAGATAGGCCCATATTAAAGTATTGAAGTATCTAATTTCTCCTTTCTTTGTTAATATGATGGATTCCTTGATTAGGTTGGCCTTGTCGTGCGTGCTGTCTGAATTTGAAGGCAGTAATGGAAGATGTATTTTACTAAAATATCAATGACTATGCTTTAATTTGTATAACTACAAAAAAATAGTTAAGGAGGCACCTTTTGAATGGCTAAGACTTCAAGAAGTGGTAGTGAGAAATCACTTTGCAGGTAGTTAAATTAGAGTACCAGAGTACTACAGCGGAGTTGTAAGAGTTGAGGGGGTTTTAGAAAGGTGGAAATGCGCACTCAGGTCCCTAGAAAGCTAGACAAAAGAGAGAGATACATTGAGGAAGACTCACTTGAAGAGCTTCTATGGCGATCAGCCGATCAGCAATTGGGACTTTTGAGCACTCTGCAACATCTTTATTATGGTTTCTTGATTGGTCAAAAGTAGCTGATATTTATTGGACGATAGGACATGACATATTCCTCGTTAAATAAGAGGGACCCTTCAACTATTGTATATGTTTGTTTTCTGTAGTTTCTTAGTGCACATAAATATTTGTTCCTTTTTTGTGATATAAGGTTTCCTTTTCTTTTTCTGTGCAGGAGGAGGCAGCAGCTACCGAGTCTGTTGGCAAGGCTTGGCGTCTTCACAATGTGGCTTGGGTTATTTCTGCTTTCAGAATACTAGAACCTTTTGTTAATGGCTTTTGCACTTCTCATCTGGTTTAATGACATGGATGAGTTGAAGTGGGAGGGGATCAACTGTATTAAGTGTTATAGCTTATTGCTTGTTTGCCTCTTCTACACATGTTGATGTCTATTCATCTTGCTGGTTTGAGGAAGACTATAGCACTATTTAATTGGAATGAAGTTTATTAGTTGTCTTTAATGTCCAAGCTATGTGTTTGTTTAGTTATTAATTCAAAAACATTTCTTTATAATATTGTAATTTATCTTTTGACTAGATAAAATGAAACTTTTCATTTATCAAAGATTAAAGTACTATGTAATAAGTCAAATGCGAGTCATGATAATGAGACGCGTTGAGGAAAATTATTCATTCATAAATGAAAGACAAAAGATTAATCAGATGTGAGTCGGGTTGAAACCCAACCCATAGCATTTTTACTTGGGTTGGGCTGGGTTGGGCTTTTTTACAAAAAGCCCAAGTTGCATCGGGTTGAGATGGGCTTTTAAAAGGTTGGGTTTTCTTGGGTCGGGTTGAAACCCAACCCAACCCGTCTAAGTTGCACCCTACCCACCTGGAATAATGAAGGGAGGCAAACATGAATCACACGGCTGAGACGAGCTAGGTACTTCTGGACACACAAAAGATGAGTGTTACTACATTGCGAAAGCTTAGGCAGATGAGAGGTCAGACAAGGAAGCATCGATGATCTACAAGAAGGTGGTTGGCACCAATTAAGGTTAAGATTAAGATATCGGAGCTTTGTGTAAGAAAAATCTTCATGTTCAGCGTGTGCTAGTGAGCATAACAAGGGGAGAGAAATTTACCAGATAACCTGTTTCAGACGTGGTTTACATGAGGCGAGTTGAGGTACTTGTAAAGAGGCGAGCAACTATGTTTAATAACTGATGACTAGCTAAACAAATACATGCACGGGCTCCAAAAGTGCAGTAGCAAAATGAAGAATCCACTCATCAGTATATTGGCTACTAAAAAGCCGCATGAGACAATTTGTGTCTGGAACGATATAATTCCCTTGCCGACAAAAGGAAGGCTGGCGAGGATGTAAAAAGGAAGCAGACATTCACGGGCAATAAAACAACCAAAAACTCCACTAACCACGGTGAATAGTACAAGGAGAACACCAGTCCCCTCTTAGCCACAGCAGGCTTTCTATAGTCTCTTCCAAGCACAGTTGTGAGAGGTATACAAAACTTCAGGTACAAACAAAACTGGACTCACGCGCACAAACAACAACGCAGTCCAGTCCAAAACACAGAAACGATAGCTCAGAAATATATTCATTTAAAAGCCATGAAAAGCATCACATCAGATCAGGTTAAATTGGACAAGACATGCACAATGTAAGATGACCTATCTTGCAGAAGGAAAAATTGAAAAGGCTGGGGAGTTGCAGTTGTCTGCAACTACAAAGAATAGTAAGATGGAGAACCACCATCAACTTAACAGGAAAATGAGACAAGTTTTTTAAATTCTTTTCTTGCCCCTTTCGATATTAAGAACTCTCTACGTTCTTATGAAAGCACGTACCCTACAAAACGCTACATGGGCATCAAACATGTTCGATAAGTACGTGGTGCTCAAAGTCAAATATGATCAGATAGTTTTTATTAAAAAGTAGAACCAAATGAGAATACTACTGTCTTGAACTATAAGTTCATCGACACATACCTTATAATAGCTCCATTCAGTCTTGTTATCAGCTTTATAAGAAAGAGGATTGTCACTACAAAACGCAAGCTTTGCTGTAGACACATATAAAATCCCCATAACTGGACCAGCTGAGGTGGATAAGTAACAAGCATATGAATTTTTGAGTTGTTCCTCAGGAATGGTGTCAAACGTCTGTTTGAAAATCTTCTCATAACCACCTTCTGCTAGAACCTTTGTTCCCTGAGCAATTCTTCCCAAAGCAGCATCAGTAAGACTGGGGGCCGTCTTCACTGATGTAAACAAAATGCAACGATTCATTGTTCAGTAAATTTATGAAAGAAAAAAATGACATTTATAACTCTCTGAAGACTGAGATAGGGAGAGAAAAACAAAAGAAAAGGACAAAGCATTAACCGATGCACATTCAAGGTGTTACCTCATATGTTACAAAGAAAAACCAGAAAAAACCCAAACACGAAAAAGTAGACTTTATAAATCAAACCACAAAGCCCATCAGGGAAGAACTTATTAATATATGCATTCAGTAAGAATGGGTAAGACCAAAATCTTAACTTCTGACATCACTTGCAAACAATTACCAGCCAACTCCTACTGTACTTCATGCCTTCCAAGTTTAACTTAAGGTTATGTACAGATTATGGAGTTAGGTTTCTGTTGTGTCATCATTCAACGTAAGCAAGTTGAACGTATAAGGAAATATTTACTGAATATGATCAGAAACAAAAACATTATTCTAGTTGTGAGTCAACGTAAAAATAAGTTAAAGCCTATGATGGCAATAGTTACTACTGTCACTAGATTACAACAATCTAAAGGATATCATAAATATTCTTTGCATTCTAAAGGATATCATAGGATACTTTCTGAAAAACCAGAAAGTACCAGAAAGTAGAAGCATGGGAAGAATTTGTACAAGACCCATCACCTAGAAGGTAATTCTTTTTAACCGATCATGGATGATGTCTGTCACACTTGATGTCCTCCTTCCACCATAATCCTTAATAGGATGTTTGTTTAAGGTTTTAAGATCAATTTCGTGGTGAGAGTTGGATTCACCTCAATATTGTGTTTGAGGTACAAACCATCATCACCTAAGCCTTTGTCCCAAACTACTTGGCACTGGCTACATAAGCTCATATCTTCCAATAATACCAACCGATCAAGTCATTTCTCATTACTTCTCCCCCATGTTAGTTTCGGTATATCCTACCTCGTCTTACCCCATCAACTTGGCACAAGCCACTTCTTATTACTGGAACATCTAAAGCCTACATTGAATAAGACCAAACCACCTCAAGCGATGTTCCGTCATCTTATCCCGAATTGGTGCTACCCCAACTTGTGGATATCATCTTTTTTAAATCAATAGCCCTCCTTGTGGGGCGACTAACCTACCTAAGCATTCGCATTTCTGCTACACATTTTGCATGCGTAATCTTTATTAGTCAACATTCATCCCATGCTCCAAAACTTCCCTTTCAAGTTGAGAGCAATACTGCAATCACACAAGATTCCAAAAGCATCCCTCCACTTTACTCAACCAGCTCTGATCCTATGAGCAAAATCATCGTCAATCTCTCCCTCGTGCATTTCTAATCCAATACCTAGAGCTCACCAATATTTACTTCACCTCAGACCTCATTCTTGTCTTACTAAAATTATGGCGTCTTACTAAATTTATATTCCTAGTAGTCTTTCTTGGTCCTTCTTAGCCTGAGGCTTTTGGCTTCTAAAGTAGTTCTCCACAACTCTAACATGGCATTTAGTCCGACCCTAGTCTCATCCACTCACTATATCTCTACATATAACATACACCATGGGATCTTGTCCTGAATATTTTGCTCATCTTTGGTGAAGTCCAATAGTAATAGGAAATCGATTAGTTAAGACATCGGTTGTTCTCATCCTTGGGGAAGGCATATTTTTTAAGGATCATAAGACAACAATGGCTTCAGAAGAAAGGCCAAAGGAAGGAATTAAGCATTTGTATGGACATAAGGAATCCTCAGTTGTGGGGTTCCCAAGCTGAACGAGTTTTAGGCAATGCAACAAAATTAGGCCAGCACCCAAAAACCAAAGATTGTGTGCACAACATGGGAAGGGATTAAATACATCTAGGCTCAATGTGCTACGTTCAGCTTGCAGCAATGTAACATGGCTAGTCGATGAAGCACGGACACCTCTTATAGGTCGAGGTATTGTGTGCAACAAGTCGCCTATACCTCCGGACGTGTCGGACACCTCTAAAAAGGTTTTCGTTTTTTTTTATAATCTTTTAATTATTGGACACTGAGTCAGACATTCCTTGAAGAAGTGTTGGACACGTATGGGCTGGAACATACTATTTAAAGCGTACTTTGGGGGTTGGGAAATAATACTAGGGACAGTTGAGACTCTTTTGAGTAGTTAAAAAGTTAGGCAAGCCCTAATATATCAACCGTCTACCCCTTCGTTTGTCTGCTGCTATGCTGCTGCCTAACCAAGAAGGAGACGAAGACAAAGGAGACAGAGGATCTCATCTGAGGATCTCACTAAAGGATTGAAGCCAGAGGTACCGCTTCTTCTTCTTCTTCTTTCTCTCTCTTTTTCTTCCTCATTTTCTTTTTTTCTTGTTCTAATAAACTGCTGCTTCTGTTTTCTTGTTTCTTATCTTTATTTTTATTCTTCCCTATGGTTTCGTTTCTCTCTCTATTCGTTCTTTTGTAACTAAGAAGAAAGACAACTCCTCTGGTAATTGCACTGCAATAAACTTCTCCCAATTGCTGCTTCTCTTCTTTCTTCACTATCAAAAGTGATGTTAAAAATTTGCTTCTTTCTTGAATCCAAATGGATTCAAGTGAAGCTAGTAGTGCACTACGTTCAGCAATGGCTGATGACCCACGTAAACCGTTTAGCAAGGCTGTACACAGAAACTTGACTTGGGAGTGCAATTTTAGAGGTGGAATGTGCTTGAAACTTTGTAATACCCAAAACATACAGTAAAATTTAGAGGTCTCCCCTGCTGTCCAAAATTTGAATTTTCGAAAATTTGCACAGTCCGATATCTCGGTAGATGCCGATGACGGACGTGTTCCCCTTGTCTGTGCTATCTATGTGTGTACCAATGATAGAGTAATCCGCTTCGACATTAAGTTGATGTCATAAGGACAGTTTGCAAATCTACTGTCGTTCCACATATTGAAGAACAGTTGAAGCCAGAAAGTGCTATTTTTAATCTATATATCTGCGTCAAGCCTATGATACCTTCTGGCAAAGTGTGTTATCAATATTAACTTGGAGACAAATGCAATAGAAGGCAAACAATCATCTCAGGCATGTGGCAAATGTCTATGCCAAACTAAGGGCAATGAGAGGTATAACTGCACTGCACTATGAAATCAAGCTTGGTTGGTCCAGGATAACAGCAGAAGTTGGATATCAACTGCCCAGCCATTTGGTTACGCACTTTCTGTTAAAGCCCCCAACTTCGGGGTCATGTAATGAGGAATCTAAGGGAAAACTTATGCTGCCATATAGTGCTCCTTTTACATGGCTAATCCCGAGCTTGGATAAAGGAGGAGGTTTGAGCTAGGCATATAATAGCCAACCCAAAACGTAGGGGTTTGATTATACAGTTTAAACAAAAGGGGCACATTGAAATGCATTGTAAGTTAAGTCATCAGCTCTGATCTGATTGATACACTTAGTATTAGGTACTATCGAGGGATAAACTTGGTGGTCAAATTAACCTGGGGCCAGGACAAGAAACTTATATAGATTAAGCTACTAGTAATACGTAATCACAAACTTTATGGACTGTAATGGAAGTACTACAGGTGATTTAGTTATCTTTTTGGGCTTCATTTAAGCCATGAGCTCGTCGAATTGAGCCGGTCTTTTTGCTGGCAATCAAAGATTTCTAGCATTTCCTTTCTAGAAAAAACGCATTACTATTTGCTGTTGTAGATCTTTTGCATGCAGACTTTACCCTTTTTTTAGGGCCCAACTTTACCCTAGACTTTGGATTTAAAACCAGGTTGCATACATTTTGTTCGCTTTTGGACCTCAAACTCAGATTTGGAAGACAAGAAATAATCTGAACTAGTGTGACCTAAGATGACTACCAACAGTGTAACAATTGCTATTCCCTACATACATCTAATCAGTCGAAGCACGGAACAAAAAGTTTCTGTCATAGAAAACAACAGCAATTTGCTTAATACAAGGCAACTGTATCCCTCTTAAAAGAATGATTTATTGAAACCTACCCCGAAGAAAAGACTACTCGAATAACACATAATTTAAATGTGCAAAGCCCAGAAAACGATTTATAAGATTAAAAAGGTCAATAATTTGCCCTGATGAAATAGGAACTATCAACTGCAGGAATTCAGACAGAAACACAAAGAAAATAAGAACTTACAGTGCTGCCACGTATTTCCAGCAAGATCCTCAGCCTTCCTCGTGGCTTCTCCCACCTTCTTTCCCCATCTCCCTAGCACATCTCGGACGTTATTCATCGAATCTGATAAAACAACAAACCCACAATTCCTCAACATCGTTTCCACATTCCAACAATCCAATACTGTCAATGCTTGTCTGTGTGCGAGAGAGAAACATTTAGAATCTCAATTCCATATCTATCCAAATAATTTGTGAATTTCAATTCAGAGCCAATGCATTGAAAACTGTCCCCTCAATTTGAATGTATATGTTTGTTCAAAGTAAATTAAAACTGCAAATCAGGGATATGGACGTTATCAAAATGAGTGTGTGCCTGCGTGTAAAACCTAATCATCTCTCTCTCTCTCTCTCTCTCTCTCACACACACACACACACACACTCACTCACTCACACACACACACACACACACTCATTCTCTAAAATCTGTGCTCTTCCAATGGAAACAAAACCTCATATCTCATTGGCTGTTGTTGTGTATGTGTGAGAAAGACTCTGCAATCTTAATTTCCTATGTGTTACAACTGGATCATGAATTTCAAGTTAGACGCCAAGTCACACACACACACACACACATTCTCATGTTCCAAGCAAGAAGAAATGTAGCGCATAGATGGATACGGAAACGAACACAAATCAGTGCCCGTGTGTATGACTAACCACAATAAGCAATTATATACACGCACTCATTGGAAATATCTAACAGCAACGAAAATCTATGTTCTTCCGTTGAAATCTAATCACAAAGCTCAAGAAAGAAGATTCTAGAAACCTAATACGCACATAATCAATCTCTGTGTGTGTGCGTGTGTGTGTGTGTGTGAGTGAGTGAGAGAGAGAGAGAGAGAGAGAGAGAGAGAGAGAGAGACTAGCCTTTGAAGTTGAAGGGGGGCCGATTGGGCGGAGCGGGTGTATAAGCGATGTACGGATTCGATCCGTCGTCGTCACTCCTCGAATACGTGGATTCCATCACCAGCTCCTCGCTCCAACTAACCGATTTCTTCACGCGGTTCGGTGTCGAACTGGTCGCTTTATCATCTTTACTTGAATCCGCCTCTTGCTCTCCATTGGCACCGCCATCCACTTTCGAATCCGGTTCCGGTCTCGGATCCTGACCCCGAGTTTCTATTTTCAGCTGGTCCAGCTCCGGTTTATTTGCTCCATTTTCCTCCTCCTCCCCGCCACTGGGCCGGTCCATGGAGGCCGAGGAGTTTCTGGGCTTGCAATTGATTGGATTTGGGCTTTTCTGAGCGCGGCGCGTGAGGTGGCGCGTGCGGGTTCGGATCGGACTAGTTTGACAAACTCGGATGTTGGAAAATGCAGTCTTGTTTCAGAACGTGGGAAGGACGGGGTTTACCGGTAGGGACGGTAATGTCCGTAGACATATGAGCGTGGGGGTTACCGGCTTTAAGCGCGGGAAACGAACCAATGTAACGGCCCAAGGTCCGATCTCATGATTCGTTGGAGATTGGGTGGCGTTGACCGTGGGGGCTTCGCTATGCTGCGGTAGTGTTCACTTCAGGGTCATTTTTGTAATTCGTATTATGAATCATGCAAAATCTCTGTTTGAGTAAAGGCAAAAGCTTCCTCGATTAAGGGCTAATTACACATGTCCCTCAAGTTTGAGGGTAATTACATGTAAGGATAATAATTTGAATAAATTACACTTATGTTCGTTGATCAAATGAAACCCTAAAAATCTTAACGATTTTGATGAAAAGACTGTATTACCCCTCAGTTGGAACCTTATTTTTTTTTTCTAATGTCATTACTTCATTAAAAAAAAAGAAAAGAAAGACTTTACTTTACTCTCCACCCCCCACCCCCCGACCCATCTGCATCCCTCTTTGCCGTCACCCACCCCAGCGCCGCACCCCTTCCCCTTCACCAACCTCACCCCAAGCCAACATCTCGGCCAGATTCTGGCCGCCGTCGCCGACCTGCCTTATCCAGAGACCCTTGTGTTCCTCCACATCACCAACCTCACCGGAACAACCAACTAACAATCAAAGAATCGAGCACCGCCGGCGAGGGAGCCTGCCAAAGACATCCCGGCGTTCATCGAACACCATGGCTGTTTCATCGAACACATCCACACCATCTGAGCAAAGTTTGGTGGTCCTTGTCACAGGCAACTAGCAAGACATCCCGGCGTTCTCTCTCCTTCCCGATCTGAAACAGCCACTACCGTCACTTCCCCCAACGCCGCGGGGACTCCCCTCACCCAGTCGTGGCCCTTCTCTCACCCCGCGCCCCCTGAAATCCTACTCAGTCGGTGGGATTAATCCGCCACCGCCTGCGGCGCACCTGCAAAACCCCAATCTCCAAAGCCGAAATCATATGCCGACGGCTGCCCTACACTGCGACATGCTAAGGACCACGTCACCCCTTTCATCGCGAGTCGGCACCACTGATTGCCTTCTTGCGATGTGACCACCACTTCGCTAATTTCAGATTGGAGAAGAAGTTTGGAGAGAGAAACCCTAATTTGAAAATTAGGGTTTTGAAACCCTAATTTTAAGGTTTCAAAACCCTAATTTTCAAATTAGGGTTTGAAATCTTCCTAATTTCAGGGTTTGAAAAGTCTAAATTTCAAATTAGGGTTTGATATCCTAATTTGAAAATTAATAAAATTATTCATGATATACTGTACAAGGGCAGTGTTGTCATTTTTAAAATACGTAATGATGAAAATTATACTTTTTGGATGGAACCCTAACGAATGGATACAAGTGACTTTATTTAACGTGTTTGGTCACGTATGTTACATTTGTAAACTTAGTGTCATTGACTGTAATTACCCCTAACCTCAGGGACATAGGTGTAATTATCCTAAAGATTAAATATAAGAGAAACAACTTCATTCGGCTTTGGGCAAAAGCTCCTAACCAAAATCGAGCCAAGGATATGCAAAGCACAATAAAAAGGCTGTTGGAACGCCCTAAGTCTACCTTTGTATCAATTAGTATTGGACACCTCGTGACATTGAACTATTTATAGACTTAGATGGTGTTTGGGGTTGATTTTGGGATTGTTAAACTTGATTTAATTTAAATTAAATCAGGTGTGTGAGTGTTTGGAAAAAGAGATTATGAGATTTAATTTGGCTGAAAAAGCTAAAAACTGATTAAATTCATAATCCTAAAAAGTGAAGATTATGAAATACTCACTTTTTTCCATAATCATGTTTGACCTTTTAATTTACCATCCTATCCCTATATTTTTCACAAAAGATATTTCATACCCTTTTAACTAATTATTATGTGTGACTTTTAATTAGCTTCTAGAGTTATATTCTCTTCTACGCTAATAGAGAGAGGGAGCACAACAGTTCATCAACAACCACCTTCTTCTTCACCACCATTTCTGTACGGTCTTCTATTTTCAATTCAAAATAAAAAGTGATAACTTTTGTAAGCGGTTGAAAATATCTTCTTCAATAAATTTTTCGTATATTGCAGCTACTTTCAAATGAAAGTTATGTTAACATTACTTCACTAAATAGATATTAGAAATTTTATTTATGTAGTGTCCTTTATGGTCATTTTGTCATATCAAAGCTGATTTAATCACTTTTTATCCAAACACTTTTTGTAACTTTAAACTAGTTCACAGCTAATTTTGCCAAACAGCAAACTGATTCTGCTTAAAGTAGATTAAAACCGATTTTAAAAATTGATTCAGATTTAAGCTGAAAACTGATTTAGATTTTTCAGAATCAATCTCAAACGGCCTCTTAGCATATCAAGAAATTAATCTATATCTAGACCAAAAAATAACCAGCCACAACCAATTACACATCTCTAATGCCACACAACTGCCAAAGTCCAAAGGCTGCACCATTGTATCTTGCCAAACACCAACCAAAATGAATGGGTGCATCGTGAAAGGGTACGACCCAAATCTATTAGGCACGATGCTCTAAAAAAGGCCAGAAGATCTAGAATTTCTGGCAATTTAGACATATGAGTTTTGCCCATCTCCTTTCTCTTTTTACCTTCAACAGATCTTCTATTCTATCGACTTTCTTCAAAATTCATTCTTGTTGGTACATTATTAGAAAATCTACACATCTCTTTGGAGTGTTCATTGTCTATGCAAACATCGTTGTGATTCGTTGTAACATGAAGGGCAATTATTGGATACCACTGCATACCATATTTCTAGTGGAGGCAAATACAAACCTAAGGAAAGCTTTACAACATCCCTCGAAGTCATTTTAGTTTTTTTTATTAAGAATCATTTCCCTAACACTTTTACCCTGTTATAGTGTTGTTAGGCTGTCTCAACCGAGGAGAGGTTGTCTTCTCCAGTCATTCCGTTTGTTTTTTGTCGGATCTTTTTTCATTAAAGGATTCTCTACTTGGTCCGTTTTACTATAATACATTTTAGATAAGTCTAGTCAAGGGAGAAGTTCAGATCCTCATCATAATTCTCAAGTGTATCAGCTCATTTGTCGAGATTATAAATTTTCATCATCCTTACTTTCCTTGACCATAAGGGTTGATTTTGAGCTTCCACACTTTTTGTGCCATTTTTGCTTCCTTTGATGGCGTTTATAAATGCCAGGAAAAGCAGTGGTGATTCTGATCGATATTGTAGTAACAAAATTCTTTGACAGAGATGTGTTAGTAGGTGTTTTATATTTTTTCCACATTTTAAAGATGGTTGTGGAACCCTTATTTGTTTTGCTGTGTCTCCCTTCTATGGATATGGTTTTTGTTTCATCGTCTCCAGACATGATTACCGTGACTGATGGTACCTTGCCTGATTTTTTTATCATAACATTAGCAACGTGAAAGTAACCCATCCGAGGCAAACCAGAATTCATTAAACCGTAGTACATTCGTGATGGCAAGACATAATTAGTATATGGGAAAAACTTTTGTATTGCTGTGCAATAGAAAAGTTTTCTATGGCATAACAATACAAAGACCATTTTGCCCTTATATCTCTTCAAAATGCAGCAAATCATTAAGGGTAAATGCGTAATATCCATTTTTAATTTTTACAATCTTAAAAGTTCACTATCATCTCTGGCCGTCACCACCACCAACAGTGCACGGCAGCGGCGGCAGCCGCGATGCACAACAGCGGTGGCGAGGAAGGGAGATGGCCGAAAATCTTGCAAGTGGTTCGTTGCTGCAGCGGTGGGTGGCCACAGTGGAGAGGGCTGCGACTTGTACGATTGCAGTGGTGCGGGCTATAACCGTGGAGGCTGTCATGGTGGGTGGGGCGTTGATGGGGGGCTAGCGTGGTGGTCGAGCGACGATCTTGGCTTGCCGCCGAGATGGTGGTGATGGTTAGGGGTTGTTGTGATGGCGGTGATGGGGCAAGGGCGGTGGCGACGGCAGTTGGGTATGGTGGTGAAGGCTAAAGGAGAAAGAGATGAGTATTATAGTGTGCTTGGAACCACAAAATTGATGAGATTTCATTTCAAATACTCAAATTTTATTGTTTAGAACATTAAAAAATGGAATTGGATTTCATGGGATTTGACTAGATTTGTTTCTACAGTGTTAAATTAGATAAAAAAAAATGATCGGATTTCAAGGGATTTGAATTTACTTGAATTAAAGGTAATTATTTACCCATCTTACTCTTTTCTGGATCTCTCCAACAATGAACATGTTACCACCATCTTCATTGCCGCTACTGCCACACACTTTACCACCACTACCGCCACCACCGCCAACACTATTACTACCACCGTCTTCATTGTCCCTACCGCCTCACCACTTTACTAGTACTGCTACCACCACCATCACCACCACTACCACCATCACCACCACCACTACTACCACTACCACCACCATCACCACCACTACCGCCACCAGTGCCGCCACCACCACCTTTATTGCCACCATTGCCACCGCTGTTACCACCACTATCACCATCGTTGCCATCACTACCACCACCATCGCCACCACTATCGTCACCACCATTGCCACCGACGTCACTATTAGCGTCACTTGACCACCACCAATTAACCTTGTTACACCTCAATACCATCACCACCACCATCATTACCCTCATTTGACCACCCCACCACTTCCATCGTCAATGTCGCTACCCCTTGTGGTGCCGCCACCACCACCATGTTGTAGCACTAGCACACATGAAACCACTTACTGTAGTTCGTAATTTCATCCTAAGTCAAGCATATAAATGTCTAAAGATTTATTACCTTTTTTATTTTCTTTGTTATCCAAACACAAAACATGCATTATGTGATTTGAATTCTCTTTCATTCCAAACAAAAAAATCTAAATTGAATTCTAAATCGAACTTCAGATTTGAAATCCAAATCCTAAAAGAATTGGTTCCAAACAAGCTGTAAGGGTTATGAATTTTGAATGAATGATTGCTTTGCCCTTATTGAAATAGCACATGTGAGTTTTAAGAAGGGCATAGTCTTTTATGCTAATTGCCATAGAAAAGCTTTCTACGGCGTAGCAACATAAAAGACTTCCCATCTCCCTTCCTCACCACTGTTGTTGTACGTCGCAGCTGTCACTGTTGCTGTTGTGTATTGCGGCTGCAGCTGCGGCCGTGCACTGCCGGTGGTGGTGAGCATGGCCGGAGATGATAGTGAATTTTTAGTGTTTTTAAAATTGAAAATGGATATTATGCATTTACCCTTACAGATTTAATACATTTTGAAGAGATATAAGGGCATAATGGTCTTTGTACTGTTATGCCATAGAAAACTTTTCGACGGCATATCGATTCAAAAGTTTTTCGTTATTAAATATGCCATATAAGTTGATATGACTGTTGATTAAGTTAACATAATCTAGGGGTTTTTTCTTTGCAATTGATTATGATGGATGCCATATATACGTAATTGAGTTAATACTATGCCATGACGATTTGACTTTAATAAATCAACTCCATCCTTGCTTTTGGGTTTCTATCCACAAATCGGTGCCATAGAATTCTATCCGTGTCAAATGCATTGATTTTATCAAAACCTTTTAAAATTTTCAGATATTGTGTCTTTTATCAATTGATTGATCAACAATCCATTTTTGTAGACCAATCCCTTTTTATCCAATATCTTGATTTTCTCAAATCTTTTTCAATAGCTTAAATAAACATTTTTAATCATTCAGTTTGTTTAAGGACTCAATATTCTAAACAAACACTCGAAGAGGTTCTATGATATCAAATTTGGTAAAAAAGAAAAAATCTAACCACCGCCGTAGTACTTAGTCAAACTGCATAGGATTTAATTACTATAGTCCGTTAAATACGTAAGCAATCTAGATCCTATTCTTGGCTCGTATCCATTTTTTGTTCTCTGCTCGTATCCATTTTTATGTGCTTTCCTTCGAAGTGTCAAATCATTTACGTTTGTCATCTGTTGCTTATATATTTTTGTTGCTATGAGACTGTTAGGGTGTGATGTAGTGTCTCATATCTTCCCATTCCATAATATACATATATATATATATATATATATATATATATATATATATATATATGTTGATCTAGGATTTTCAGATGCCAGATTGGCTAATAATGTTTTCATAGTCTAAGTTAGAGTTTTTTCGACTCTAGAAAAATTAGATGGCGAAATTCTTCTTAGGAGACAACGGTGATTTTTCACCTTCAAATGCAGCTCATAAAAGTTCCAAGATGTAAGATTGTCAATTCTTAAGGTTGCATGACTTAGCGTCTCACACGCATACAATTTAGTGTTCATGGGATAACACCTGCAATGATTCTAATAGATTTGCTATTCAACTGTATGAAGATTGTACCTAGCAGACTCTAGTGCTCATCAAGGGATTTACGTATGCTTGAAGGCACTTCAAGTTTAATCATTTTAACCAATTATGAAGTATGTACGTATATATGTGTGTGTGTGTGTGTGTGTGTATCAAGTATGTACGTATGTGTGTGTGTGTGTGTGAGAGAGAGAGAGAGAGAGGTGGGGTGGGGGGAAGCGACACTCATCTTCTGGTGGAGAAATGCTTATATCTCTAGCTGTCATCTGGCCATCCATGTGTGATGGTGGATGGCTGAGATTTCCTTTTTTCTTTTTTTCCACGTCTAACCGCTACTCTTAGAAGCAGTTAGGCCTTTTCCTAAAATGGCCTCCTGCAAGCCAAGTACATACAATCTGTAATTTTTCTCCATCTCTCTACAAATGGGTCACTGTCTCCACCGTCTCCATCCTCCACTGCCACCGTAACCTACTCATCACTCCACCACCGGGCACAATTGATGGCCATCAACAATCCTCAATCACCGTTGCCGTCACAGCTTTTCCACTACCTACCGTCACACCTTAACCTCCACGTACATGGATCTATCACTGTTCAAGCGTCGCCAATCATCAGGCCCATCATAATACCGCTATGGTCGTGGAACCAATCACGAATTTGCCACAACCTGTTAGAACCAAAACATCGACCACCATGCCTAAATCCACCTCCATACCAAGCTTTACCATGTAGTGATTTTGTGATGATTAGCACCTAAAGAAACGGTGTCGATGCTGTAGGGTGTCGATGCTGTAGGGTGACAACGCTGCAGACACCACCATTGTGCATCGACGCCGTCATTGTCGGAAGACCACGCCGATGGATGTTGCCACCAATTTATTTCAGATCTACTACATTCCTATCTTTTCTTTGTTTTACTTGGATTGCTGATGAAAGAATTTAATTTCTTCCATCCTTTTCAGATCTATTACATGCATCTTTTGTATTGATATAATAATTGCATTCATGATGAATCTAATTGATAAAATAAAGGTGGCCATATAGTTTGATAATTCAGAATTGGTGATTCCACCATGTCCATTTGGCCCAATTACATTCCCCCTGCTTGATTGATGACGATGGTTGCACCATGATGATTGTGGTGGGTACAGGTGGTACCGTTGGCTTCAGTTGGGGTGGGTTATGGACATGGTGATAGAAATGAGTTTGTGGTGTGGTGGTGGAAGGGGGTTGTGTGTGCATTCATAATAGACGGAAAGAGTAGGAGAGAGAGAATAAATGAACCTGTGTTACAAGGGCAATTTGGGAGCAATATTCATTAGATGCTAACTGCTTCTTGGTAGCGGTTAAGCGAGTTACAACTAATAAAAATGTAATATGTGCCGTCCACAATCACACATGGACGACTAGATGGGAGTTGGATAAGTAGCTATTTCTCCATCAGTAGAGATAGATCATCCATATATATATATATATATATATATATATAGGAGCTTATCCGTTGATAGCGCTAGCAAAATAGGAGAAGTTGTCAGCGCGATCTGGCCGTCCACGTGCTATCTGTGGACAGTCCAGATCTTTTTTTTTTTTTTTACGTTTTTTAAGTACATCCGCTACATTATGTAGGAGATAATTATTTGACAAAAGTACCCTCGAACTTGAGCACAGTGCCCATCCGCTACATAATGCAACAGATGACTAGGCTCTCTTCTGACATTTTTTTTACTCTCTCTTTCTCTTCTTTCACTCATCATTAATCTGATATATGTTACTTTTTCTCTCACCTTTCTCTCTCATCCTCCTCATTCTCACGCACAAACAAAGTTCTCTCTCTCTCTCTCTCTCTTATTTTCTCTCTCTTTTCTCTTACCACTTTTTTTATTTTCTCTCTCATCCTCCTCTCTCCTCCTTTCTTCTTTCTCTCTTTATCTCTCCATCTCTCAAGATTTGTTCCTCTTATATGGGTCTATTCTCTTTAACATGTCTAAAATTGTTGATGTGACTGTGAAAGAAGCAGAAAGGACTTCAAAAGCATATGCAATAGTCATCCATACGTTTGAAGCTCTGGAAAAACATGCCATGGACGAATTCGCATCTACTTTTTGTCGTGTCTACAACATTGGCCTTCTTCCAATGCTTCTTAATCAGGTGACAGACCACAGCTCGAATCTAGTTGGAGGAAACATATGGCAAGAAGAAGAAACATGTGTCCAGTGGCTCAATTCTAAGAAACCTAACTCGGTGATTTAAGTGAGCTTTGGTAGCACCACAGTCACCACGCCGGAACAGATAACCGAGTTCGCATGGGGACTCACAAACAACAACGTCCCCTTCTTAGGGATAATCTAACGGATATGATGAGGGGTGAGTTGTCCAGTATTTTGCCACCCAAGTTTATAGAAGAAACGAAAGAGCGAGGCTGGGTCGCGAGCTAGTGTGTACAGGAGCAAGCATCTGTGTAGGTGTTCTGATGATTTGTTGGCCATATTTTGCGGAACAGATGACAAACTGTAGAGCATTAATGAAAGGAGACAAGTCAGAAAGAAGATAAATGAGAGAGAGAAAAAAAAAGTCAGAACATTAATGAAATGAGTGAGAGAGAGAGAGAGAGAGAGAGAATGTCAAAAAAACTAGTCCGCTACATAATGTAGTGGATGAGAGAAAGGAGAGAGAAAGAGAGAAAAAAAAGTCAGAGCATTAATGAGAGAAAGGAGAGAGAAAGAAAAAAAAATGTCAAAAAAAACTAGTCCGCTATATAATATAGCGGACGGACTTAAAAAAACATAAAAAAATATCTGGACTGTCCACTAATCGTGCGTGGACGGCCAGATCGCGCTGGCAACTTCTCTTATTTTGCTAGTGCTATCAACGGATTGGCTCCATATATATATGGTTGTACAAGCAACTTAAAGTAAGTTTCCAGCGCCATCTAACCATCCATTTATTACAAATGGACGGGCTAGATATGTTTTTTTAAGTAAACTTCGCCACAACCCGTCTTTAATCATATGATTTGATATCTTCAACAGTATTACAGAGTAATGTCAATCAGATCACAAGTCCTGTAAATAGATTATAAACATTTCTAAACTACAAAACTGTAAGTTTCGTTCACATTCCCCAGTTGCATGTGCTCACCAAAATAATCATTTGAAACTGGAAGGATAAATAGTGGGGGTGAGTCGGGTAGCCCAGTAAGCAGAATAATCATATCACCATAAGATCATGT
Organism: Escallonia herrerae; assembly: GCA_033070095.1. Classification (NCBI taxonomy): domain Eukaryota; kingdom Viridiplantae; phylum Streptophyta; class Magnoliopsida; order Escalloniales; family Escalloniaceae; genus Escallonia; species Escallonia herrerae. The sequence continues at coordinate 189,448 of JAVXUP010000014.1, forward strand.
TCAAATACACTAAACAATTCAGGATGAAAATATGCGATAGTCAAAACAGTCAATGCAACCATGGCTTAGTACCTCGAGCAATTAGTAAACCAATTCAATATCCAATTTGCACATCAAACATAAAACTTCAACATCTTGCTTTCGCTATCCTCAAAGGGATCCACCAAAGCTTAGCTATGTCATAACATATCGTACACATAAAAAAATCACTGGAGCACTATCATTGATCAAAAGTACTTAAGCCACGTCACATAATCGTATTTCGAAACAAGATATTTACCAATATTCAACATAAGCATTGGAGCAAGAATTAAGAACAATAGTGTTTAGGGATACAATGAACGTTAAGAAATAAATAACCACGTGGCAAAAACGAATAATGATATGGACTATTCCTTACCTAAATCATGAAGAATCTACTTAAAAGTTTCCTCCAAATTAGTCCTTATGATCCTTATTTCATAATCACGACCAAATTTCTTCTCTCACTCACTGTCTATTTATTTATTGATGGAAGTCAAAGATAACTTGAAATAATTAAAAAGAGATCAAAGGTCTATTTATATTTTTAGGAAGCGCGAGGTGAAAAGAAACACAAGATAGAAAAAAACACAAGGTGGCGAGACAAGGTTGTGCCACCTAGCCACACGACTAGGCTAAGCAAAGCATGTCGAGACTTAAAGCACGATGTGTTGCGGCAGTATGGTGACATGTTACAAGCATGACGATGGTAGATAGCACGATATATTAATCATATAAGTAATCAACACTGACTCCTCAATAAGCACGAGGTGTCACGATGGCATGATGACACCCAACAAGCACGATAATGCCAATCCCAATTGCGACTGAAAATCATCATCTTCTGTGCTCTCAACCAACCAGTAATTACTTTGGACACCTTTAAAAAGTTAGAGTGTTATACACATAATGTAGCGGATGTTAAAATTTATATACTGCCCCCATCTGTCTGTGAATCCCTCTAACTCATTAAATACCTTTGAGGCATTTTGGTCAAAATTACTGTCCGCTAGATAATGTAGCGAATGACTCGTTTTTCTTAAAAAAAGTTAGATATGGTCCGTCCACTATGGATAGATGGCCAAATCGCGCGGACAACTTATTTAAGTTACCTGCGGGGGCAAGACAACTAAATTATTTGCCAATGCGATCTGGCAATCTATCAGTGATTTATGGATTGTCCGGATAGATAACTCTAATACTTTAACGTATTTACAATCTAACCCTAAAACTTTAGAAAAATATAATTTTGGTCACCCTAATACTTTGTCACAAACAATATAAAATCACAAGGTTATTTTAGGATATGATGTTACTTACAGAGACATTGTTCTTGGTCCTTGAATGTACACCCTCATGCTTCTCCTGTTACTTTTCGATATCCAAGTTTTTCACCAAGTGGACACACAGCTCGACGCCTTACATTTCTCAGAATTGGCTAATGCTATACCCAAATCACTCTCAAGCTTCCAAGATATTGGTTTGAAAAGTGCAGTCCAAAAACGTCGTACTAAAACCAATACTTCTTTTATTTATACTAGAAAAGAAATTTTACATAGAAGCAATAAAAAGGAAAGGTTCCTTGTTGCACCCACTAATTCTTTGCACATTTTACACTTTCTCAAATTTTCTCTGCCTTCTAACTCTTACTTCGACCCTTTTTGTAGATAAAAAGACACATAGGATCTTTTAATAATGAAAATCCTCTATGATTTATTGTGAGGTCATCTTTTTTTTTATTTATTATGGAAGACATCTTTAATCTGTTCCCCACTTGGCTTTGTTATTTTTCGCTGGCTATTATGTCTATTTCAATCAGTGGTCCCGAACCCTCTTGTTTAACTCAAAGGTTTGCCTAGGCAGATCAGGTTCTTCATGTCCTTGGCTGTTGAACTGTTTATAGAGTTTGACTACTTGATCTTGACCCTATTTGGAGGGCTCTATGAATGCTCTACAGAAACATGCTTATATGGGGTCGGCTACCGTGTTTTCAATGGTTTGCATGAACAAAATTGATTCTTTCAATTTTGTCTTTCTCCGCATTATATGTGTTCCATAATTCATCTTGGCGTGACCGGTAGAAACTCATTAACCTTTTATTAGTGATCGATAAATGAACCAAATCTGGTATGGCTAGTAGAACTTTGTTTCTCTTCTTTCTGCCAGGGTTGACAGTATCTGGGCTGTGATAATCTGTTGACTGAATCCCATAACTCCAATAGCATATCGAATTATAACTGGAAGATTATCAATGAGTTGTCAATCATCTCGGTCTATTTTGAATGTGTCTACGAGTCCATGTTCAATTCATTTAAGATCAACCTTGTCTTATGGTAATGTAAGGCTTGGCCATCCATAATCCCAATTCAGGAATGCTTTCGTTTCTGGTTTGCAAAGGATCTCTTCATGTTCATTTTCCTCCTGGTTAGTCTTTTATTATAGTAGTGATATTAACTAGGAGCAATGATTCTAGTTCTTCTAGCAATCAGATTTTTTCTTCTTTTTTCTTGGAGGACTATCATTTCTTCTTTATCATTTAAATTAAGCCTTTTTCTAAGTGCTTAACATAATCAATTAATTAGCTAACGGTTCTTCGTAACTCTTTTCGGTAATTTTCTCTCAGATAGTACTAGAGATTCCAAAGATATTTTTGCTCTCTTCACATAACCCAGAATCATAAGATGATTTTGTTTTATTATCGTTGGTTTGTGTCGAAGATTTTTAATCTTCATCAGTTGTAACTTTTTTTTAGATCCTTGTTGTTAGGATAGCAATTTCTTATTTTCTTGCCCACTTGTTTAAGGCGCTTTATTGTCGAGGTTTCAGCGTTACTCTCTTTATTCCAAAACCAACGCTTTGATTTTGAACGCTTAATTTTGTATTGTCCTGTTTCTTGGTAGTTCCATTCCGCTACTGGGGGAGGATTTGTGAATGACAAGGAACTGTCCTATTTCTTTTTAGGGTAAATAATGTAGTAGTCAAATTTTTTTGATGGTTCTCCTAGTAGATCGACTTCAGGATCCCTACTTCGTACCTTTTTATAAGGCCTTCTGAGTAGTCTTTTTTGACATTTTAACTCCTTGCATCATAAAGCACAATTTGCTTATTATGCAATCTGCAAGTGCATTTTTATTTGATGAGATGTATTGTATATTAAAAGTATAACAGCTGAACCATTATTGCCATCGATAAAGTCTTGTTTGACTAACATCTCTTAGGTCTCTCTTAAGGAAAGCTTTAAAACATCTATTATCTATTCTGATAAAGAAGTCTGAAACTAGAAATATGTAAAATAATTTTATGCCACGTTTTATAGTTAAAAACTCTTTTTTGTTTTTGCTATACTGAGTTTCTGCATCTTTGAACGTTCTATTCCAGTATCCACATAACTATTTTTCAGTTTGATCAGGGTTTATTTCTTTCAATACTGCACCCCAGTAATTTTCAGAAAAGATCGGTTTATAACTAGCTTATCTCCTTGTTTAAGCAAGCTTAGTTTTGACAAGGTCTTAACTTGACATTTTATCTAAAGAACATTTTAAGTATCTTCATCTTCCCATATCCACTTTCCTTTTCTAAACTTTCTACTTAAAGTTTCTGTTAGGTTTGATAAATGCGAGATGGATTTCTCACGTAATTTTAAAATCCTATAAATCTTTGAAGTCGTTTTACATCATTGATTTATTCTGAAATAACTTTATTTTTTCAACTATGTGATCTTGAAGGACAATTTTTCTCCTATCTTCTATTCTCAATCCCTAGAAAGTTAATGGTAGTTGTTTCCCATTCATATTTCTTTTGTGATAGTACTAATCCATGATTAATGAATTCTTATCGTATCTTTTTTAGATGATTTCTATGTTCTTCTCTAATTTTGAGAATACTAATATATCATCTATGTACACTATACAGTAGTCTCCGTGCTTTTCTAAAAATGTTATCCATCCTTTGTTAAAATAGATGTGGAGCATTTTGGTAATACCATCCATTCATAGTGTCCTTGTGGTGCGCTGAAGACAGTTAATGGGATTGATGATTCTTTCATATTGATTTGCTAATAGCTGCTTTTTAAATCTAACTTTGAGAGAAAGTTGGCTAGCTGAATTTTGTTTATCAACATATCCTTGTTTCGAATTTTACAGCCATCTGTGACTGTTGCTGCATTTAAAGCTCTATATTATATGACTAATGTAGCTTTTCCTCTAGCCTGTTCTGCATGATTTTTTTTTTACCATGAAAGTCGAACTTGAATGTGGATTCTCGCCCTTATTTTAGTATTTCAGGAATTCGTTGTTCAAATTTTAAGACCATCTCAAAATTATGTTGCATTGGTTTTACGTTAACCACATAATCTTTGTACATGAGGGTCAATGTTGGCCAAGGGTTATCCTTTTCCCATAATTTAGCGGGTCCTCTCTAAAATTATTTTCTAACATCATTTTTTTGCTATGAAGATTAGGAATTTCTTTTCTTTGTTCGCATTGATAATTGTTGGTTTATTTCTTTAACCCAGAGTCGTCTTCTTTGGTTACTTCTTCGTTGAGTAGCTATTCTTTGGTTACTTCTTCTTCAAGCAACTTTTTTCATACGCTATTTTGTTCTCCTTACTATGCTAGGCTGCATAGAGAGACTCACTCTTGATATGTTTTTAAATTTCTCCTAGTTTTTTTTGGATGAAAACCAAAATTTCAACTTTGACAAGCATATTTTAACAACGAAATTTTTTAACGTTGTATTTCAATATGAAACTCTTCCTGAATAAATGGTCAATTTTCAGCTTATTTTAGGAAAGCATTTCCTATTAGAAAATTGCCATCTAAAAAGTCAAATTAAATTAATCGCTCTATAATGAACTGTTTCCGGTTGATTGTGACCAAAATATGATATGCTTTATATTCGGGCTCGAAATCATCGCCACTTGCCATTCACATACTCATGAGTTGATCTGTACTGATCCATTTTTTAGAGGATAAAATTTCTGCTCGTGCCAGGCAATAGGATGCTCCAGTATCTACTAAAGTATCTATTTTATAAGGGCGGTAACCTTAGTAATTAAAATTTAATTCTATATAAGAATTGCTTAGACTTATCACATTCCGAAATTATTCATGTTTTCAGATGTTCTTTTACCCTTAATAATACTTATAATGTCTTGAATACCCTTTTCAAGCTCATTTTCTATCAAGCCCTTTTCTTTTAATATTTGCTTGATGGTATTAGGTATAGATGTTGTGGTCATTACATGTTTAGTTTCTCATGTGATGACTTACTTTGTCTGATTGGAATGGTAACTGTTTTGTATCATATGATATCTTCATAAGAACTTTCTTCTTCTTTGGTAGAGTCTTCTACCATTTTTTCCTTACCTTTACTTTTTGTATTTGTAGACGTGGAAGGTGTAGAAGAGACGGAATGTCTCCTTAGTTCTTCGCGGATGGCAACACCTTTATTTTCCCTAATCTACGTATGTTCTAGTTGTTTACTAGCTAATTCTTCTCCTATCACCTATTTTTAAGCCACGACAGTTGCTTTGGATTTATCTCTGTGCTTTTATTACTAAGACATTACGATTTGTTTTGTTTAAATAGTTCTATTTCTCTATTTAACGTTTTACTTAATGGATTTGTAATATTTATCACTCTGTAAACTAGACGATATTGTACTGCAATATTTTTGCAGAATTCTCATAATTCAATCATGCCTTGAATCTGAATCCTCAGTTCTAATGCTTTGTTTAAGGATCTTTTAAGGACAAGAAGTAATTTGGTGTAGTTTGAAATCAAACTGGTCCGTTATACAAATTATTTTGGATACCCCTTATTAGGGCTTTTTCAAAATCTTTCCACCTATTGTCTGTTAAACAAACATATTACTGGTATATCTCTATCATCTAAGAACTGTGGACAAAGACTAATTCGTATCATACCAATGTGGACATATTGATATCCTTCTCTAAGGTATTATTTTACCTTATCTGTCTCAAGGAGAGGAATGTCTAGTATTCTTTTTTCGGTTTGACCTACAGGATTTCTCCTTTGGAGATCTCAACATTCATCTTACTTCTAAATTTGAATATGAAGTTTTTATATATTTCTCTAACCTTGATTTTAGGCATCTCCCAATGGTTTATAGTAGAACCAGTAGGTTCTTCCTCAATTGATTCACTTTGACTAATTATGTTATTAAATAAGGGTATCATCTCTTCTTCATGATCATAAGTATCTGACATCATAAAGATCGTGCCTACACATTTTAAAGTTTTATTTAAACTTTTTTCGTCATCTGATGTTGTTTCATCATTAGACTCGTAGTGGTATTCAGAAATTAGCCTTCTGCTTCGTCTTCATAATCTAATCGTATTCCCATGCTGGCTCGTATCTTTCTTCAGTGAATAAGAAAGATTTATATATTGTTTTCTTTTCTTACATGGACATTTATTTGCATAATGTTCTTTTTCGCCACATAACCGATAATAATCACACCCTTCTGGTGGGTTTCCTTTTGGACATGAAAGTTTTTTATACGGAATATTAGATTTCTTTTTAATATATCTTTCCCATAGTTTTTTATTTTTCTCTTGATGGATTAAATTTTTTTTTTGAATTTTTTTTCTATTTTTTCACATATCTTTTTTCGTTTCTAAACCTTTTCTTCTATAATTTTTCCTTCGTGAAGTTTGGCTTCTTTTCGCATCCACAGTTGTTTACCATGTCATCGAACAGTCATAACTCATATGAGCTTTTTTCATATCTTCTATTGTTCGTCCTTCAGTACAATATTTCCTTAGAACTTCTTCTACAGCTGCTCTCCTTCCTCCTAAGAAATCGCAAAGCATTCCGTCAATTAGAAGTTTATCAAATTCTTTTTCTGCTAACTCGTCTCATGGTGTAGGAAGTTTGGTAATAAATTACTTTTGCGAATGGAGGCTGTCTTTGAGTTCTAACTTGTAAAATATTTTTTAAATTCACAAGTGTAATTTTTAAAATAACACATATTATATATATATATATATATATATATATATATATATATATATATATATATGTGTGTGTGTGTGTGTGTGTGTGTGTGTGTGTGTGTGTGTGTGTGGTTTTGTCAAATTTGTGAAAGCAATTTTTTCTTGAATACCTATATTATTTATAGATATTCCGTAGAACTCTCGTTTGAGATTTATCTGCATAAAATATTATTCATTCTTTAAAAATATTAAGCTTGTTCTGGGCTTCAATTATCATTACGTTATCTGCTATACTATTCCATAACCAAGCTGTATTTTCTCGTAGGGTTGTTTGAATAAAACGTTTTATAGCATGCCTTTCTATTAACTTACCACCTATTATGACAATTCTTAAGGCTACTGCCCACTTATTGATTATTTCTTTACTATTTGAAAGACAATCGATATCAAGATATATGCCGTATTGATTACGGGCTCATTTCTTCCATTCTCAAATATAAATTCTTGTTTTAAAATTTTCTTTATAGGGGTGTTGTTAAATTTAATTTTTTTAAATTTAATTCTGGATTCCACGCTCCTATATTATTTTTGGATCGGTTTCTCCGCTCCATAAGTTCATGTGAGCAAACTCTCTATTTACTTCTGATATGACTCTTTTTTATTTATTTATGTTGTTCTTCTAAAATAGCTGAATCTATGTCATCCGTCATTTTTTTTCAATGATTATTCTTTTTCTACTTTGTCTAAATAGTCATTTATTAAATTTTCTATTTCTTCTACACCCATTCCTTTTATGGGATCTTTGGTGTCTTTTGAGCCACTCGAAGAGGGTTTTCCTTCTTTCACATCTGCTACTATGCTATAACATCTTCAAATACATATGAAGTTTCGTTACTTTAATATTTATTGGTTGTGTAATAACTTTTAAGGTTTAATAAGAAGTTATCTGAGTGTAGTACGTGGTTTTCATTTTCTAACCCTTTATCTGAATTATGTAATTCTGTTAATATCTGAGATGTTATCTTGTTTAGATTTCTGTAGATATTTAAAGTTTAATGATATAAATCTGTTATTTAATTTAATAATCGGGTTATCTCAAATTTTCCAACTCCATGGTCTAAATGTATATTTCCAGTCATATGATTTAATAAATAATGGATTTTCATGATTTTTGGGTTGGATCTTGCCTTTGATTAGGCTCTGATACCAGTTTTGTATGACCAAATTCTCGTTTGATCAGGAATGACATATTTAAACTTGAAAGGGGTCAATTTTAGATTTTTGAGAAGTATGAGGTGCTTAAATAAACGACTTAAAAGTTAAAGGGTTGAAAATGAAATTGACAAGAGAGTTGGCAACTTGTCAGTGCTGGCATTTTAAGCCTTAAGGGCCAGATTTGCCAATTCTGACTCTGGCATTTAGAAACGACATTTATTCTTAGAGGCTTTAAACCTTTCCAAAACTTGTTCTGCACTTTTTCCTGAGAATTGTTTCAATCTAGCCAAATCAGTCATAAAAATTTCTAGTTCCATCTTGAAGAATTGTCCATGAAATGGTTCTTCTATATCTCTCCAAGAGAAAACTGAATTTGAAAGTAGATTTGCAAACCATGAAAAAGTTATTCCAGTCAGCGAATATTGAAACCATTTTAATTTGACCCATTCATGCGGGCCTAAATCCCCACATTGGAAGGTGAACCTTGCGACATGCTCGATAGTCAACTGGTTCCCTTCTCCGTGGAACAGGCTAAACTCCAGAATTTTAACTCCCCTAGGTATTTCCATCTAGTCGATTTCATCAAGGTATGATTTTTGTAAAGAGGCCTATTGATAGGCCTATACCCTTGACACGCACCTACTTGGTGAAATTCATAACGAGGTTGGGCCCCGAACCTAGGATCCAACCGTTCTCTATCACCTTGATTGTTTGGTCAAGTGATACCAACTACTTCTTCAAACATAGGGTTCTCAAATCGAGCGGTCTCCTCTTGATTTCTTCTATGAGGAGGATCATATATACTCTCGACTCCATGACCACTGCCATATTGGTTAGCTCCATTCCTAGTAACTCGAATGTTGTTAGGTGAAGTTACATTGCTTTTAGGTCCGTTTATGTGTAACACCCCAATATTTTTCAGCTTTAACAAGAACATTTAGCGGTGAATATATTTTTTTAGCGGCAAGTTATTTGTTGGCGTTAGTGTACTTAGTAGCGACTTTTATACGGAAGATTTAACGTCGATTTCGATGAGTTTAATTTTATCGGTAATTTGAGTGACGATACTTTTAACTTAGGATCAGTATATTTATTAGTAACTTTTAACGGTAAATTTTTAGTATTGTTATATGTTTAGTGACGATATTTTTAGAAAATACTTAGCATCGGTATACTAATAGCGACGATTTGTCAAGCGAGATAGGCGTAATTAACTTTTGATAATTTTTTAACGCGTAAACTATCATTAATGTTTATTACTGGACCATTTTTTCACGATAAAAAGTTTCGGGTAAGAAGAATTAGCGACAAATAATTAGGTAGGGTTTTCTCTGTCTAACTAGGGCTTTCTTTTAACCTATATAAATATATATACATATATGAGGCATGGACTGGGCAGCCACCCCTTAGCCGTCATGCATATTTTCGAGAGAGAAGAGAGAGATTCAGAGAAAGAGAGAGAGCAAAGGAAGGAGATCGGAGAAGGATTTTGGCAAAGTTTTTCCCGGCGAATTCTTTCGGTAAGTTTCTAACCATTATTTTTCTTCTAATGATTCAATGATTTATGGGACTAAGGGATCTATGAACGGAAGAGTGCCTACCATATGATTAGTGTGCGATTTGTGGGTGAGTTTTCTGTGTGTATGTGAGATGCGTGAGTGCAGGTTACTATATAGTTAGATGCGAGGGCGTCGATATTAAAGTGTGGTTTTTGCATGTGGGTTGCTAAAGGGGAAAGAGGACAAGCTACTGCCATGAGGCAGTAGCTATAATGGGGGTGGGGGTTTTTGTGTTTTTAGGTATATTGTGTGTGTTTGATGTGTTTCGTGGGTGCTCATAAGAGTGTGGAATGTGTGTGAAGAGGGTAACAATGGAGATTTCAATGTGGTGCTTGATAGATGGCATGAAATGGGTCTTGAAACCTGGGTGGAAACAGATTTGTATTGTGTACTATATGTGGGTGTGTTGGAAAGAAAAACAAATGAGAAAAAAGATGTGCAAATGGATGGGTGTTTAGTGCTGTGTATAATGAGAGAGAAAGAGTGGGCTGCAGGTTGTGGTTAGTGAGAGAAGGCAGCCATGAAGACTACCAAGTGTATGAGTGTGCTTATGGCCTGTGTGTATAAGTGCCTGAAGATGGAGAATTATTGTGCCTGTGTCATTTGAGCAGCTGGGCATATGAACAGGAGGTATGGGTGTGAGTTTGTGGTGAGTGTATGCGAGGTGTGTGCGTGTGAAGGCGGCTGTGCAGCCGAGTGTGGGGGGCGGGGGGGGGGGGACTGAACTGGGTTCATGGGAAAAAAATGAGAAGAAGAAGAAAAGAATGAGAGGGGTTGATGAGGCAGCCGCCATGCTGGTGGGTTTGCAAGGGAAGCAGCACAAGCGTTGTGCTCAGCAGTGTATATGGCTTTTTGTGTGCGTACATCTGGATGGGTAATGTACACGGGTTTGACGTTAAGTTTGTATGTACTTATGCTAGTGCACGCTTATCGTTAGCATGTGAACATTTATAGTATAATACGTTAGACTATATTAGAATTCATGGCAAAATTTTATAATTTTCTGAGATCGTATGAACTTATAGTATTTTCTATAATTTCAGATTTGGAAAATTCTTTTGGAGTCTTTAAATCCTGAAAATGTTTTGGAAAAAATTAGAGTAGTGTTTAAATAGTATAATAAAGACTCAGTATAAATTTGATGATTTTTGGAATCGATTTGTTATCATTTTCAGTATCGCATTGAATTTAGCAAAATGAAAAATAAAGAAATAGTTTTTATGTCTTTTAAATTCTGATTTCAATTTCTATAATTTTTATATATATTTTAAAGTTCTTATAAAAATTATGAGACTTTTTTTGCCACTGGAAGTAATTATGGCTATTATTGGGTTTTTATTGTATTTAAAGAAATTATTTTAATTCGAAAATATTCAAAATTTCAGAAAATTCCTATTTTGACTCTTATTAATGTTTTCAGCTTTAAAAGTATTTTATTGAAATTTATTATAAATTTTGGAATATAATTAATCGTTAAGTAGCGTACATGATTTCCGGTTAGCTACGTTGGTCGTGTGTGGAATATGTTTCGAGTCGCGTGATTTCGGGATTAGAAGTGAGCATCGTTTGGGTAGTGGATATTAGGTTATAGTATATTAGACATAGATTATGTTCTAACAAATAAATTGTCAATCTAGGTTCATTCAGAGATTACTGATCGAGGTTTGGTAGCGTTGCTTAGCTTGGACCGAGGTAAGGATTTCTCTCCGAACCCCATTTCGTTATTCTGTTTCAAATGGTTATAATAACAGTTTTACAAAATATATTGATTGTTGATTTCTAGGATTGAAATAAAAACGTTTGCCTTGAAATTGTCCATGAAAGCCTAACTTGAACCTTAAGCGATCGTTTGGAATTCGTAATTTGTTTATTCTCATCTGTTTTATCGATTCAATTATCATAAAATGTTTTGAATTCTATGTATTGTTTCTCGATGTTGACATGAGTTAGTAACTTGGGAGCCATAAGGATGGTCTGTATTGTTTGCGTTATAAGGTTGGTCTGTTGGATGGGTTAACTAGTACCTAGATGGACTAGTCAGTGTTACATATGCATATGTAAAGCGATCGAGCACTGCCGGGGTGGCTTTGCTTCTGTACTGCTCATGTTCAATGTTTCCTGTTTATGTTTTATTTCACTTGAAATGTTTTGAATATTATCCATTCATGCTTTATTATGCCCAAAGTGTTTCAAATGACTATTATTTAAGGGAGTGAGTTAAATGCTCATCCCTATTTTTATATCGTATTGTAGTGATTTCATCGAAAGCAAACCTCTCAAAAAGATGTTATTGGACTTAAATGTAAAATCGTTCGTTTTGTTTATCTTTGTCTAAATGCTGTATTTCATTGAAAATACTCTTCAAAAGTTTTATATGAAAACTCGTCCGAATCGTTTTGTTATGTTTTAAATCTTTGATCGACCTTACTGAGCTCTCAAAAGCTCACTCTCCTTTGACTTCCTTTCTGCAGGTAGCATTAGCCGTAGATTACCTAAGTATGGATTAGAGCCGAGCTAGCTAATGAATTTAAATTTAAGTTTAGTATTGATAGTTAGAACCCCTGCGTGGGTAAATTAATATTATTGTTTAAATTTTCTTAGACTTAGCCTTGGTATTTCAATTATGATAGTTGATTGAGAGTATAGTTTGATTGCAAATAGTTGCTCTGACAGATTGATGGTATTATTTGATTGCGTTTGAGGTAATATTATCTTAGTGAATTGATCGATTGAGCGTTAACGTTCCGGAAAATTCTGGGATGTTACAGTTGATATCAGAGCTTAGGTATATGATTCTATAGACTTTAGAAGCAAGTGAGGGAAAGCCTAAGTTTTGACAAGAGTGTTAGAGATAACTTTAGTACCTCAGTTGAACCGTAGTAGTGGCTAGATCGCAGAGTGCGCAGTGAAAGTATAGTGGTTACATTGTTTGATTTGAGGCATTGATTTGTAAGTACCTATAGGAATTAGCTAAATATTCGAGGTACGACTTATCAGTGGGTTAAAGAGTGTTAAACGTGTCTCACCCAGTGTGATGCTTTAGGGTCTTTAGTGCACGTACATGTAAAAATCACTTGAGATTATATTTGGCTTTGGTTATCAACTATTTAGATGGATTTAGTTGTGTGGCACACTGCAGGTGTTATGTTGGTGGTTATTTGAGGTCAAACATGATTAAGATCCTATGTGTAAGGAATACTAAATTTCGAGGTTGAGTAATTGCATCCAATTGGTTGGATTATGAAACGCTAGGTTATAATCAAAATATTATAGTACAATGAAACGTTCAAAGCTGCTATTGATGTTCTCGACTCATATTTTGAGGTTATGTGAGAGTTTTGGTGACACTTTCGTTTGGGAGTTACATAGTGAATGCATAGTGCTTGGATATCATAGGTTTGTGAAATTTCGAGGACGAAATTTTTATAAGTGGGGGAGAATGTAACACCCCGATATTTTTCAGCTTTAACTAGAACATTTAGCGGTGAATATATTTTTTTAGCGGCAAGTTATTTGTTGGCGTTAGTGTACTTAGTAGCGACTTTTATACGGAAGATTTAACGTCGATTTCGATGAGTTTAATTTTATCGGTAATTTGAGTGACGATACTTTCAACTTAGGATCAGTATATTTATTAGTAACTTTTAACGGCAAATTTTTAGCATTGTTATATGTTTAGTGACGATATTTTTAGAAAATACTTAGCATCGGTATACTAATAGCGACGATTTGTCAAGCGAGATAGGCGTAATTAACTTTTGATAATTTTTTAACGCGTAAACTATCATTAATGTTTATTACTGGACCATTTTTTCACGATAAAAAGTTTCAGGTTAGAAGAATTAGCGACAAATAATTAGGTAGGGTTTTCTCTGTCTAACTAGGGCTTTCTTTTAACCTATATAAATATATATACATATATGAGGCCTGGACTGGGCAGCCACCCCTTAGCCGTCATGCATATTTTTGAGAGAGAAGAGAGAGATTCAGAGAAAGAGAGAGAGCAAAGGAAGGAGATTGGAGAAGGATTTTGGCAAAGTTTTTCCCGGCAAATTCTTTCGGTAAGTTTCTAACCATTATTTTTCTTCTAGTGATTCAATGATTTATGGGACTAAGGGATCTGTGAACGGAAGAGTGCCTACCGTATGATTAGTGTGAGATTTGTGGGTGAGTTTTCTGTGTGTATGTGAGATGCGTGAGTGCATGTTACTATATAGTTAGATGCGAGGGCGTCGATATTAAAGTGTGGTTTTTGCATGTGGGTTGCTAATGGGGAAAGAGGACAAGCTACTGCCGTAAGGCAGTAGCTATAATGGGGGTGGGGTTTTTTGTGTTTTTAGGTATATTGTGTGTGTTTGATGTGTTTCGTGGGTGCCCATAGGAGTGTGGAATGTGTGTGAAAAGGGTAACAATGGAGATTTCAATGTGGTGCTTGATAGATGGCATGAAATGGGTCTTGAAACGTGGGTGGAAACAAATTTGTATTGTGTACTATATGTGGGTTTGTTGGAAAGAAAAACAAATGAGAAAAAAGATGTGCAAATGGATGGGTGTTTAGTGCTGTGTATAATGAGAGAGAAAGAGTGGGCTGCAGGTTGTGGTTAGTGAGAGAAGGCAGCCATGAAGACTACCAAGTGAGTGTATGAGTGTGCTTATGGCCTGTGTGTATAAGTGCTTGAAGATGGAGAATTATTGTGCCTATGTCATTTGAGTAGCTGGGCATATGAACAAGAGGTATGGGTGTGAGTTTGTGGTGAGTGTATGCGAGGTGTGTGCGTGTGAAGGCTGCTGTGCAGCCAAGTGTGGGGGGGGGGGACTGAACTGGGTTCATGGGAAAGAAATGAGAAGAAGAAGAAAAGAATGAGAGGGGTTGATGAGGCAGCCGCCATGCTGGTGGGTTTGCAAGGGAAGCAGCACAAGCGTTGTGCTCAGCAGTGTATATGGCTTTTTGTGTGCGTACATCTGGATGGGGTAATGTACACGGGTTTGACGTTAAGTTTGTATGTACTTATGCTAGTGCGCGCTTATCGTTAGCACCTAAAAATTTACAGTATAATACGTTAGACCATATTAGAATTCTTGGCAAAATTTTATAATTTTCTGAGATCGTATGAACTTATAGTATTTTCTATAATTTCAGATTTGGAAAATTCTTTTGGAGTCTTTAAACCCTGAAAATGTTCTGGGAAAAATTAGAGTAGTGTTTAAATAGTATAATAAAGACTCAGTATAAATTTGATGATTTTTGGAATCGATTTGTTATCATTTTCAGTATCGCATTGAATTTAGCAAAATGAAAAATAAAGAAATAGTTTTTATGTCTTTTAAATTCTGATTTCAATTTCTATAATTTTTATATATTTTTTAAAGTTCTTATAAAAATTATGAGACTTGTTTTGCCACTGGAAGTAATTATGGCTATTATTGGGTTTTTATTGTATTTAAAGAAATTATTTTAATTCGAAAATATTCAAAATTTCAGAAAATTCCTATTTTGACTCTTATTAATGTTTTCAGCTATAAAAGTATTTTATTGAAATTTATTATAAATTTTGGAATATAATTAATCGTTAAGTAGCGTACAAGATTTCCGGTTAGCTACGTTGGTCGTGTGTGGAATACGTTTCGAGTCGCGTGATTTCGGGATTAGAAGTGAGCATCGTTTGGGTAGTGGATATTAGGTTATAGTATATTAGACATAGATTATGTTCTAACAAATAAATTATCAATCTATGTTCATTCAGAGATTACTGATCGAGGTTTGGTAGCGTTGCTTAGCTTGGACCGAGGTAAGGATTTCTCTCCGAACCCCATTTCGTTATTCTGTTTCAAATGGTTATAATAACAGTTTTACAAAATATATGATTTTTTATTTCTAGGATTGAAATAAAAACGTTTGCCTTGAAATTGTCCATGAAAACCTAACTTGAACCTTAAGCGATCGTTTGGAATTCGTAATTTGTTTATTCTCATCTGTTTTATCGATTCAATTATCATAAAATGTTTTGAATTCTATTTATTGTTTCTCGATGTTGACATGAGTTAGTAACTTGGGAGCCATAAGGATGGTCTGTATTGTTGGCGTTATAAGGTTGGTCTGTTGGATGGGTTAA
The DNA here is from genome assembly GCA_033070095.1 of Escallonia herrerae. NCBI lineage: Eukaryota > Viridiplantae > Streptophyta > Magnoliopsida > Escalloniales > Escalloniaceae > Escallonia > Escallonia herrerae. The sequence continues at coordinate 205,314 of JAVXUP010000014.1, forward strand.
CTAGTACCTAGATGGACTAGTCAGTGTTACATATGCATATGTAAAGCGATCGAGCACTGCCGGGGTGGCTTTGCTTCTGTACTGCTCATGTTCAATGTTTCCTGTTTATGTTTTATTTCACTTGAAATGTTTTGAATATTATCCATTCATGCTTTATTATGCCCAAAGTGTTTCAAATAACTATTATTTAAGGGAGTGAGTTAAATACTCATCCCTATTTTTATATCGTACTGTAGTGATTTCATCGAAAGCAAACCTCTCAAAAAGATGTTATTGGACTTAAATGTAAAATCGTTCGTTTTGTTCATCTTTGTCTAAATGCTGTATTTCCTTGAAAATACTCGTCAAAAGTTTTATATGAAAACTCGTCCGAATCGTTTTGTTATGTTTTAAATCTTTGATCGACCTTACTGAGCTCTCAAAAGCTCACTCTCCTTTGACTTCCTTTCTGCAGGTAGCATTAGCCGTAGATTACCTGAGCATGGATTAGAGCCGAGCTAGCTAATGAATTTAAATTTAAGTTTAGTATTGATAGTTAGAACCCCTGCGTGGGTAAATTAATATTATTGTTTAAATTTTCTTAGACTTAGACTTGGTATTTCAATTATGATAGTTGATTGAGAGTATAGTTTGGTTGACAAATAGTTGCTCTGACAGATTGATAGTATTATTTGATTGCGTTTGAGGTAATATTATCTTAGTGAATTGATCGATTGAGCGTTAACGTTCCGAAAAATTCCGGGATGTTACATTATGGCTGTGCCCTTTTTACTTGGCCCTGGCTCCCCTTCATCGGCAGGCACATAGATGTACCAACAAGACTCATATGGGTGATTAGAACTCAACCCATTTGACTGTTTTATAGCAGTCTCGATCCTCATGATGCCTCCATCGTGTCAGTTTGGTAACTGACAACAGCTTTTCCCTTTTGTAGTTTCAAATTCACTATTTTAGCAATAAAGGATGTCTGTTTTTAGATCTCTCCAGGCATATCTTTACGTATTTTCCTTTCAAAGGCACCCCTTTGCTCTGACAGTCGTTTAACTCTGTCTACGAAATCTTAGAACTGGATTGATTTTGGGTACTAGCCATTTGTTCAAAACCATGTTTTGGTTTTGCATGACAGTTATAAAATGAGACATCATAGTTGTAAACGCTTGCGTTGATGAACTAATCTGGCTCATCAATTGGTTCAAAGTCTAACCGTTCTAATCGGTAGTCTGCATCTCAACTCTAGGACCTACACCATCGTTGGAACTTTCTCCGTTAGTGCTTCATGAGTTTTGAACACTAGTGTTCATGTTATCACTCCCAATCATGACATTAGTGGCTTGAATGTTTCTTACTTTGCCCAAACTTCCACCATTATTGGCAATTTGAGTTTCGGTGCCATTATTGGCATCGTTCATTCTTACAGTATTACTACGCGTGCTTGGCATTGTTTTTCATTTTAGTTATAAGGGTCCCACTAGGCGTACTAATGTTTGCCCTGCTCGACAAACTTACAATCAATTTGTACACCCATGGTACACGATTAACAGTGTAGAATCTTTTTTGCCTCTAGGACTTGAGAACTTCACTAAAACGGAAACTTACTAAATATAAGATGCTAAACAAATATGTAACTGATGTGCCCACTAAAACAAAGATTATCCCTACAATACAATGAATACAAGTTCGACAGCGCATAAGATTCTTTATCAATACAAGACAAATTATATGAAAAACTTGACAAAGGTAAAAGAAAAAAACAAGTGCATTCTTGACTTCTTTAAGTCAGGTTTGGTTTGTGAATTTGACGACCCTTTCTTCGTTGTCCTTCTCTTTCTTCTATACTCGCTTGTCTGCACCGTTTCTTCAATTTTTCATAACGGTTTATCTCTATCCTTTGCTAAGGGCGGTTTATCAACCGTTATCATTGGCCGCTTAATTCTGTTGACAGTTGTATTTTTTTAATGCAATCTGTTTGCTGACCACTTTCATTGATCACTCTGCTCGTCTTGATAACTATTCTCCCTCGTACATTTGTGAGAAACGTCTATCAACTGCTCTTGTTGATCATCCTCTCCTTTGTTGACACCTGCCTTGCTTCGTGTACTTTTATCAATTGTATTGCCAATTCTCTTGTTCTTGCTAACAGCTGTTATTCAAATCTCGTTTCCCCATCAAACTGATTCTGTCACATCATTATTGACGACTGACAGCATTTTAATAACCGTAACAATTTCAGAGGAAAATGCATTTACAAGGACATGCGGTAGCCTAATTTACCTAAGAAGTGGAGAGATGGGCATTCAATTTCAGAGGAAAATGCATTTTCAGCCAGCTTCGGAGCAGAGAAATGGCTCCCTCCCAATTTACCTCCTGCTATTATTATGACAAATTTAATTTTCTCACTTTTAGTGAGAGCCTCGCCCTGCAACCAAAGAGTCAATTACTACACTAGTGAAATTTAAAGCCGCACGCTGCAACCAAAATGTCCATTACAATTTACAACTTCTAGAGCATCACAAGCAACTACAGTGTTAGAGTAACAGTACTTTATTTGATAGAATGTCACGCCCTACCTGTGCCTGCATTCCTGGTAGGGCAGCAGTTAACATGGCACCCTGTTCCCCAAAAATAGCAAACATGCATTACAAATTGAGCTTATTAGGGACTTGGATATATAGACTTGAAACATGAGTGTGTGCAAATATACGTGAGAAAAAATCTTTTATGTTCATCTTGTTTCTTTGGATTGAATAGAAACGGGCTTAAACACTACAACGTGCGAAGAGAAAACCAACAGAGGTACTAATCTATATATGTTTGTATAATGATGTTTTGGAAAAAATACAAATGATGTCTTTTCGGAGTTTGTGAATATGGTGTCTTTGAGTTGTTTTTGAGAGTAGAATGTGAATTAATAACCAAACAAAAAAGAAATGAATCTAGGAAATTGAAGACAAGAAAAATGCTAACCATTTCATATGTTGTTTGGTTACCAGATTGAAGTTCTATTGTTCGGTTATCACCCATTGGAAATTCTTATCATGGTCCAAATTATGAAGTAGAAGTCTCTCACCTGAGAAAAGCCGAGCAACCCATCAAATGGTCCGTACTTAATCATGCAATCCTCAATGTACTCAATACACTTGTTAAAATTCCAGTATACCTTGAAATCCTGCAGAAATTGGATCAATATTGTTCACCTGATTCTAATGCCATAAAAGAAGATACTTGTCTGCAGAGAGGGTTCAAATTGGTCAGAAAATCAGACCTCATTGGCCTGGAACCATTCAAAGTAAGGAGGATCATACTTCCCCTCCACGCCCGATTTTCCTTGTGCAGGAAATGGCGCATCAATGAAGACTAGATCCATCTTTCCCAGAACGACCTCTGGCCATACTTGTGTTTCCTTTTCCAGAATTGCACCGCTTGTTCTGAAACCATGAAGGCAGAGAATTTTGGGTTTCTTTGTAAGTCGACTTTCCATTTTGTTCTTCTTTACTTGCGTCAGCTATTGATGGTTTGCTGGACTAAAGTTACTTGTTCTGCTAGCTGGATAAGCTTATAAAGCTTATCAACTGTCATTGCACACATAATAAGTGCGGGTGGTTGGTTGCTATCGGCATTAGGCATTTGGATGGGGGCCAAAATCCTGCTTTCCATATCAGAAGTCTGGAGAAAATATTGAATAGGCTGCCCAATTTGGATAGGCAGAATTAAAGTCATTGTCAAAGGCATGGAGGTTATCAGTAGCCTTGTGCATTGACAACTACATTTTTCATCTTAGGCATCAACCTAATGCCAAGTAAGAATTAGGGAGAACCCTCAAAGGCTATGCCACTTTTAGGTTCCTTCAGAAGATTCAACTAACCATCACGGCTACTTAAATCGAATGAATTTGTACTTCCTTTTTATTCGATAGGCTGAAGTCTTCAACTTTACTGGTCCTCAATTTAGGCTAACAGCCTCTTCATGCAACTTTCAGCTATTACAATTTTGAGCAAAAGACGAGTTGGACGAGGCAAAAACGGAATCTCTATTTTAGTTTAGCAAAGGCTTGTTCCTCGGGAAAAATTTAGGGGGGAGATTTCCTACTTTCTTCAGGCCATCAACGTGCAAAATTTGCTAAGCTTGGCTAAAGGTGGACCCCCTTGAAGCTTGGGCGGACAATGGCGAGCCTTGGTGCATTACTAAGGTTCAGTTGGGGCCTAAAGGTCACGAGCTTAAAATGTGGATAAGTAAGTCTGTACAATAAACCTTACCTTCAACATAACCTGCATTGGCCAGAGCCATGTGTTTTGGGCTGCTGCAATAACTTGTGATGAGCATGATATGTATTGCTTGTATACCTCTAAAAGCAAGATAGAAAGTTGTTTGATTTTTGTAGCTTCATCTCAACAAGATGAGAACCCCACCTAACTCTAAGAACGAAAGCATTACCAAGCATGCCATGCACTGTTGACCATAGCGAAAGAAAATTGAGGGCCAGTGCGTTGTAACGGACAACAGGTATCAACTCTGAAGGCAACGTAAAGTGTACCTGAATCAATTCGTGGTTTGGGTATAGATGCTTGATGAAGATCTTCAAGGATACATAATTAGGCAGTGTGAAACTAATTTGCATGCACAAGTAATCACGTTTCTGGTGAAAGACTTGCAAGCCCATGTTCTCATTGTCGGCATTTCGCACCTCATGGCAGGACGTAATAGTGGTAACTTCTGGTTCTTCAAATAGAGAGTTGTCGGAAACGGAAGCTTTAGCCCTTCCCAAATGGTCAAGCATTGTGGCTTTAGCTTCATGCACTCGCATCATCTAAGCAAAGGAACTTATGAATGAGTGCAAGGGACGTAGTTAAAAGTTCTCCCAGTTCCATTGATGGTCTAGAATTTTTGTACCGCCAGCCCACCGAACCCTTGTCATATAAAGGGTATGATATGCTTGTCGCAGGCGCGAATCCGGCTCTGTGGCCTGTCAATCACTGTGTGATACCCGGGCATCAACAATTAAGCAGACTACGAGTACGAATCATTATCCGACGAATCAAACATGGGACTCCATATTGAGGAAGATCTGCTTTTAAAGGCACATGGCTAGCACTTGGTTTCTGTAGGATAACATTCCTATATTGTTCCTAGCCAGCACAGTTCAGACGCATGAAACTCCACTCAACCTTCTCCAACCTCAATTCCATTAGCCGGTGGGATTTTTCTCAGCTTCGTCTCTCTCCCTCAGAATAGTTCTTTTGTGTCCCAAGTAAACTTACCATTTCCATCAGGCATCCTTTTATATTCTTCAAGCAACTAATGTCTACCTTGTATTCTCATCTTATGCATATTAATTAGCCCTTCACATCAAATTAGTCGCAATGCTATTTACTTTCATCCCTTCTAACAGTAGATTATATTTTTGTTAGCCATTTTTTTTCCAATTCTATTTCATAAGTGGTTTTATGCTAAGGTCAATTGCATTCGGCACCCCCAAATTTTTATGCCGTAACTCTCTGCACCACAAAATTATTTTTAACTATCTACTACGCCAAACTTTTAAAAGTATGACTCTCAACAACCTCCGTCCAAAATTTGACCAAATCCCAAACAAAAAGTTTTAATCGGCTGAACTTAGGAGGGCATTTTTGGAATATCAAGTGAATGGAAACCCTAATCTCTATCACCCCTGGGCCGCCAACCCCCTAGTGTTGGCTCCCAACTCTCCGCCGGCAGCGCCCCTCCTCCCCATCGGCGACCCGGCCTCCCTCTTTCTTCCTTCTTCTTCTCTCCCCCGCCCCCCACGGCCACAACAGCCCCTTCCCCGCCGCTCCTCCTTTGGCATCTCAAGCTAGCGCCCGGTATCTCCCTTCCCCCCGTCAGCAACGCCGACCCCCTTCCTTCCTTCTTCTTCTCCCCCCCCCCCCATGGCCGCAACAGCCCCTGCCCCGCCTTCGGCATCTCATGTCTGTGCCCCACTCTTTGCTGGCAGTGTCCCTCCCACGTTGGCGACGCCGACCCCCCCTCTCTTCCTTCCTCTTCCCTCCCCCTGCCCCCACGGCTGCAAGAGCCCCGCGCCGCCGCCCACCCAAACCCATGACAATTTTATCTTCTTTTTTTAGTCGACTAAAACACACTTTTAGTCGACTAAAACCTCTTTAATTCGACTAAAACCTTCAAAAATTAATTTTTTCGCAATTTAAATACTTTTTAGTCGACCGAAACACTTTTAGTCGACTGAAAACACTTTTAGTCGACTAAAACCTCTTTAATTCGACTAAAACCTTTAGAAAACTTCCTTATCAAAATATTGAACGCTTTCCATTCGACTAAAAACTTTTTAGTCGACTAAAAACTATTTTAATTGACTAAAAACTATTTTAGTCGACAACTTCCCTTCGACTGAAAATTTCAAAAATTATAAAAATCACCTTCTTAATATTCTCAAAAAGACCACAAGCTTATTTACTATAAAAAAAAAATTCACACAGGGATAAAAAGAAATTTCGGGATATTACATTCTCCCCTCCTTAAAAGAATTCCTTCCTCGGAATTTAAAACGTACCTTAAATGTCAAAAAGCTAAGGGTGCTTTTTGCGCATGGCTTCCTCGAGCTCCCAAGTAGCTTCCTCAATCTCGTGATTCCGCCACAAAATCTTAACTAACGGAATAACTTTCGTCCTTAACACTTGGTCACGACAATCTAAAATCTCAACCGGTTGCTCTTCATAAGAAAGGTCCTCCCGAACTGGTAAAGGCTCGTACGGCACAATATGCGTCGGATCGTAAACATATTTTTTCAAATTCGAGACATGGAAAACGTTATGAACGTGCGAAAGCTCTGGCGATAACGCAATTCTGTAAGCCACCGGGCCTATTCTTTCTAAAACTTTGAATGGACCAACAAACCTAGGGCTAAGCTTGCCCTTCTTACCGAAACGCATCACCCATTTCCAAGGTGAAACCCTCAAAAACACGTGATCACCCACCTCAAATTCAAGTTCGCGAAGACGATTTGACGTTTAACTACGCTGTCTATCTTGAGCAGCCTTAAGACGTTCCCGAATCAAATCAACTTTTTGAGTGGTCATCTGCACCAATTCTGGTCCTAATAACCGTCTCTCTCCTACTTCGTCCCAACATAGTGGTGTCCTACCTCTCCGCCCGTACAATGCCTCAAACGGTGCCATCTTAATACTTGCCTGATAGCTGTTGTTATATGCAAATTCAACCAAAGGCAAATGACTATGCCAACACCTACCAAGGTCTAGCGCGTAAGCTCTCAACATATCTTCTAACGTCGGAATGGTGCGCTCAGACTGTCCATCTGTCTGCGGATGATAAGCCGTGCTAAAACGAAGGTTAGTGCCCATAGAATTCTGAAAGCTCCTCCAGAACTTCGAAGTAAAATGCGGATCTCGATCTGACACTATAGATAATGGTACACCATGCAACCTCACAATCACATCAATATATAATCGAACTAATTCAGATAAGGGTGTTGTTGATCGGATCAGAAGGAAATGCACAGTCTTAGTCAACCTATCATGATAACCCAAATGGTATCAAAACCCTTGACTGTCCTTGATAAGCCTCCCATAAAATCGATGGTTACATGCTCCCACTTCCACTGCGGAATCTCAAGTGGTTGAAGTAGTCCGCTAGGCTTCTGATGCTCCATCTTCACCTTTTGGCAAACTAAACAATGAGAGACAAATTTTGCTATATCCGATTTCATGCCACTCCACCAGAAATGCTCTCTAAGGTCATGATACATTTTCGTCCCTCCGGGTGGATAGAGAAACCAGAACTATGAGCCTCGGATAGTAACTTCCTCTTTAAGGATAAATCACTTGGCACACAAAGTCTACTACGGAACCAAACAACACCATTCTCGTCAATTCTAAACTCAGATTGTTTCCCATCGTTAATGTTCTCAATTATGTGAGCTATACTCGAATCTCCATCTTGGGCTTCCTTGATGCTGCCGATCAAAGTAGGTTGTACCTGCAACGCTGCTAAGTATTCTCCACCATCTTGCCATCTAACCTCCAGACTCAAGTTCATCATATCCTCCAACAGTTGAGGTTGACAAGTGATTAGTGCTGCTAAGTTCCCGCTACTCTTCCTATTGAGTGCATCCGCTACAACATTCGCCTTACCCGGGTGATAATGAATTGTGCAGTCATAGTCCTTTAAAAGTTCCAACCAACGTCATTGTCTCATATTTAGCTCCTTTTGGGTGAAAATATACTCTTATGATCAGTGTAAATCTCGCAGGTCTCACCGTATAAGTAATGCCTCCATATTTTCAAAGCAAAAATCACGGCCGCTAACTCCAAATCATGGGTGGGATAGTTCTCTTCATAGGGTTTAAGCTGTCTCGACGCATAAGCAATCACCTTACCATGTTGCATTAAAACACAACCTAAGCCCTTCTTTGAGGCGTAACTATAAATCATAAAACCTCCGGAACCAGATGGCAAAGTCAAAACCGGTGCAGACACTAACATTTCTTTCAGTTCTTGGAAGCTAGCTTCGCACTCCTCGCCCCAAACAAACTAGGTGTTCTTCTTAGTCAACTTAGTCAAAGGCACAGCAATTTTTGAAAATCCTTCAACAAATCGACGATAGTAGCCTGCCAATCCCAAAAAGCTTCGCACCTCCGTGACAATGCTAGGTCTCTGCTAGTCAATCACTGTTGCAATCTTAGAGGGGTCAACGGTTATTCCATCTTTAGACACTACATGCCCTAGAAATGTAACCTGTTCAAGCCAAAACTCACATTTCGAAAATTTAGCATACAGTTTACTATCTTTCAAAGTCTGCAAGATAATCTGCAAATGCTCACGATGGTCCTCTTCCGACCTAGAGTACCAAAATATCATCAATAAAAACAATAACGAATTGATCCAAATACTGTCTAAACACACGGTTCATCAAATCCATAAAAGCAGCAGGGGCATTAGTCAGCCCGAACGGCATTACCAAAAATTCATAGTGACCATAACGAGTCCTAAACGCAGTCTTTGGCACATCCTCCGGCTTAACTTTTAGCTGATAATATCCAGAACGCAAATCTATTTTCGAGAAAAACTTCGCTCCTTGAAGTTGGTCAAACAAATCATCTATGCGCGGCAATGGATATTATTACGGATGTGATCTTATTCAACTCACGAAAATCAATGCAAAGTCTCAATGTGCCGTCCTTCTTCTTAACAAATAATACAGGGGCACCCCAAGGTGACACACTAGGGCGAATGAACCCCTTATCAAGTAGCTCTTGAAGCTGTTCCTTTAGCTCCTTCATTTCGGAAGGTGCCATTCGATACGGTGCCTTAGAAATAGGTGCCGCACCGGACACTAAATCAATTGTGAATTCTATCTCACGATCAATGGGTTTTCCAAGCAACTCCTCGGGAAACACCTCAGCAATATCACAAACTACGGGTACTTTTGATATTTCAAGACTTTCATGACTAGTATCATGGATGTGTGCAATGTAACCCCTACAGCCCTTATGAAGCATGCGGCGAGCAGCAATAGCTGAAATAATCAACAACCCACTAGGTTTCGAACCCTTAAACTCAAATTCAGACAGATCAGATAAACGAAAAACAGACTCGCTTCTCAAAGCAATCAACTAAGGCATGATAGTATGTCAACCAATCCATACCCAAATCACATCAAAATCACGGATATCTAAAGGAATTAGGTCCCCCGGAAGGTCCCTATCACATAAGTGGATCTTACAATTTCTCAATACTGAATTAACTATCACAGAATCTCCAACTGGAGTACCGACAGACAACTCATAATCAAGAAACTCGGGTCTCACCCCAAGTCGACGTGCAAACAAAAAAGAGACAAAAGAGTGCGTGGCACCAGAGTCAAACAATACATGCGCGTCAATTGAGTCAATCTGAATCGTACCTGCCACCACATCCTTTGAACCCGATGCATCCTTAGCCGTCATGTTGAACACCCTGCCGGTAGCCTTAGGTTTCTGCCCTCCTACTGTCTGACTTGTACTCTGCCTTGGGCCCGAAGCTGTACTCGCTACAACTGAACCTTGTGGGCCAGACTGCCCCGACACTAGAATAGGACAATCCCGGATAAAGTTACCCTTTTGGCCACACCTGAAACACGCTCCCGTATCCCAATGGCAACTCTGACCGCCATGACGCTTGTTGCACCTCGGACAAATAGGATCAGAACCTATGGATGGAGGCCTCTGAACAAAGTTCTGGCTAAAATTCCTACTCGAATTACCTTGAGCTTGGCCCTGCCTACCAACAGTAGTCGACGAAGATGCCTGTTTTCGCTTCCCATCACTTTGTACTGTGCGTGACTGGGATAGCTCCGGACGATCTCTCTTGCCAGCCCTGGCGTCCTTCCTCTCTCTAAAATCCCTTGCCTCAGATTCAATAGTCTTCGCAATGTCCACGCACTGAACATAGGTCTCTATCGGGACTGGAATAATGCGCTGTCTAATGTTAGACATCATACCCCAAGTAAACATCTGCACCCTATCCTTTTCATTAGCCACCAACTGCTTACCATACCGGGATAGTCGCGTAAACTTTACCTCATACTCGGCAACACTCTCGTTATCTTCCTGCCTCATATTAAGAAACTCACGATACATCTATTCTTTTACACTCCTAGGAAAATAGCGGTCGAAGAACAAATCCTTAAACTGATCCTATGTCATTGCCAAGTGTTGTTCCGCCTCCCCATCTAGCTTGTACACTGTGAGTTCTATCTTTTCCTTATCGGTACAATCCATAGGCCTAAACACCTTTTCAAGTCGAGAGATCCACTTTTCCGCCACAATCGGATCATCGGTTCCTCCAAAAGGTTCCACATTTCATCTTATCAAACTGTTCTAACAAACTACGGGTCTGATTCTGCCCGGGATTTGGATTCTGAGGTGGGTTAGGTTGATTCTGCTGATTTAACTGAGCTTGCTGATTGGCCAATAATTGAGTCAACTGAGCTTGCTGAGCTGCCAGAAGGGTCAGAAGATCTGTCGAGTTCTTATTCTCGGTGACGTTCGGTTGCTCCACATTCCGATTGCGAGTTCGCCTATTATTACGACTGCTTGCCATTGCTACAAAAGAAAACTAGAATCAGACACTAACTGAAATATTACGCTTAATTCTACCCATCCTACCCATCTCACAACTTATCTGATCCTAAGCATGAATCTACAGAATCTCATAACCTGAGCTCTGATACCAACTGTAACGCCCCGGATTTATTTCCCAAGCGTTAATGCCGAATACACAAGGATCAGATAAAATCTTATAATTTCATAAAACTCCAAAATGGTAAATAAGAGCATATACTAATAATCCCCAAAATACATCAATGTTTAACAAAAATGACTCCAAAGCTTTTATAAAAGTCATGTTCTCCAACACGGAGTTTCCAAAAATATACCCAAGTAGCGTCAGGACTAATATCTGAGACAAAACAGCTAATTCTTGATCGCTCAGCTAGCCCTCCAATACAAGGTCCCACCTACTGGTCTCCTGAAAGGAAAGAGCGATTGGTCCATCGCTGATGTAAATTTCAAAAATAACCCTTACCTTAGCCAAGCCTTTGAGAAAAGCAAAACCTTAAGCTTCACCTTAGATCTCCCAAACTTCCAAGGCTCTCTCTCTCTCTCTCTCTCTCTCTCGCACGCAAAAGAGGAAGAAACAGAGAAACCTGAAAAAAAACAAGAAAAATGAAATAAGACACTATTTATATAGATGGACAAAAATTTAAGTTTACATTCAACTAAAAACATTTGAGTCGAATGAAAACACTTTAAGTCAACTAAATTTTTTTTTTAAGCCGACTAAAACACACTTTTAGTCGACTAAAACCTCTTTAATTCGACTAAAACCTTCAAAAATTAATTTTAGTCGACCGAAACACTTTTAGTCGACTGAAAACACTTTTAATCGACTAAAACCTTTAGAAAACTTCCTTATCAAAATATTGAACGGTTTCCATTTGACTAAAAACTTTTTAGTCGACTAAAAACTATTTTAGTCGACAACTTCCCTTCGACTGAAAATTTCAAAAATGATAAAAATCACCTTCTTAATATTCTCAAAAAGATCACAAACTTATTTACTAAAAATAAAATTTTCACACACGGATAAAAAGACATTTTCGGGATATTACTTTAATAGCTATGGAAGAGGTTCAAGTTTTTACCTTGCTTTAAGGCTTTTATTTTGACTTTGGAAACTAAGAACATTTATAATAGATTCTACATTTTAGTTACATTTAATCTCTGTGTTAAAACTCTGCGTACCTCTTTGTGGTTTTCTTTTGTAAATGCTTTGGCATTACATTTCTAGTAAGCAAGAACGTTTTGAAAATTAATATGCAAATGTCTACTTCCGCGCGGTGGGTTGATACTTGACGGTTATAAGTGTTGGTAATAAAAATTGAATGGAAGAAAATGAGTGAAATACTTCCAACAAAAGTTAAAAAGTGGACCTAAACCACCCAATAAATAAACTAAAATCTTAAAACTCCAAAATAAAGTTTTCAAAAACAGCTACAATTAGAAAACTAGTTTATACAAATGAACAGAAAAAAAAAAACTGAATCTGTCTACTAATCGCCTATGTTTTCTTTAATTTTTAAACTGGACAAAAATTTGAGAAAAAAAATTATTTCAGACGCTGCCAAAAGGAAGAGCAGCAACATTCCACGGGACTAATAAATGAAAGAACTGATTGCAGAGGTGAACTCGCTCCTCACCTTCCGGGTTCGAGTCACACCCATAGACTAAAATGTGAAGAAACCTAACTGCATATCCATTTTACTTGCACCCAAAGGACGAAAAAAGAAAAGGAATTTAGCAATTAGTAATTGTCACTAGTTTTAGGCATTTCTAACAGTCAAAAAATATGTCATGGCGTAGAAATTGAATTTCCAAAAAACAAAAAAAAATAGAAAAAAAGGAAAGAAAAAATAAAAGATTATAGATGCATGATAAGAGCATTAAAAACTATTACAATTTAAATTAACATATCCTCGAAAAGGAAAATCATGACTCTTAGAGACCATACGTTTTCAGCATGTGCTTTGATCTCATCAGCTGAAGTTATTGCAAATTGAGTTCAACCGTCACCAAGCACTTCTTCAGGCAAAACAACCCTGAAAACAGCATAGTGGTGATTTAAGCTTTTCTCCCCTTGTAATCTGTGAACACTTCCCAGCGCACCCGCAAAGGAATTTGGGAAAGCGTAGAATATGCGCTTTACCCTTTGATGGACAAGTGCCATAGCACACCTATAATCAGAAGCAAATGATGAAATGAGGATAGTAGTCAGAATCTGTTTCCACACGCGCACACATGCACACAGCTCTCGTTTCTTGATTGATCAATACCCCCAATAAAAGCACTAGATAAGTCGAAAATGATGTGCAACATCAACCGTTGTTTCGGCATTAGGCCATCACCCAGTTTGATCTTCAGCCGTCAAGCCATTTGTATTATTTGCATTTTACATTTATCCAAAAGAATAAAAACGTATTCCCAAAATGTAAATGTTTGCATTTACATTTGCAGTTTAGCTCAAGCCGTTCAGCTAAAATAAGATGTGCATCCCTCGATGTTTTTCTGCATTTCGTTTGTGTATACATTAACGATAAAATCAAAATAGAAACACGCAGTTCCACACCCCCCAATTCCATGTATTCACATACAAAGAATACGCATGCCTAAAAAATTACTACATAAAACTACCATCTACTTCGTTTAGCTTTTTGTACTGGCAGCATGGATACTATAACGCTGCAACTCCCAAGTTTTCACTAAATGCTAAGCTGCTTAACCATAAACGACACAGTTACACATTTAGAGATTGCAAACCTATAGACAAAGGCAAGTCCCAGCTTGACGCAAACCTTACTCCATTTATCAAAACTCTATTTGGTGAATAACAGCTTAAAATAAATGTTATGTTAGTGTAGGAAAAACTGCTGCGAAAACAAATTAATAAATGCAAAAAGAGGCCGAAGGAAATAATCCAGGTTGAAGCACTTACATTGTGCATGGTTCCCATACAAGGTAGATGTCAAAACCAGTGCATAAGTAAGGTCTGCCTGAGTCGGGATGACAGCCATTTTGACAATTTAATTTTACATCTTCATCTGCCTGAAAAGGCAAAGAATTTCGAGCTCAGTAGCCATTCAAGAGAAACATGAAGCACTCTTGTTTATCAATATCTAGAAAACATAATATTAACAGACTTGTGATGCAAAACTAGAAAGATCTCAAGCTTAACTCTTGAATTCCCTATTTCATATTAGCCACGCTCTTTGAACGTTCACATTCGGTCTACAGCATCAAGCAAAAGCTAGGAGCTTACAATTGCAGCATTGGTCTTTTGCCTCTTTAAAGGAGAAGAGCTGGTAAAAGGACACTCCATACAATCCGCTTGATCAAACTTATCGCCAGTATTCCCACTGCGAGGAAAAAGGCGTAAATCCCTGGCAGCAGAAAGTTCAATAGCTACAATAGCTGCATGCCTCAAAGGGTGCCAAGGACTAGAACTTGTACATGATTGTAGGTTGGTCCATCGCCAAGGATGTAAGCAAGAAACAGAGCTATACATCCTTTTGGGTCCATTTAACGAACAATTTAACAGCAAATTTCCATGGTCTTCTACTCCATTGGTGATGGAATGAAAAGAAGTGGCCTTAGGCTTTTCAATGCAGCTTGTTTCTACACCGATCTTGTTTATGGGAGTATTCCAGGAGAGCATCTGATCAACTGCACTCGCAATCACCTGATTAGTTGAAGGATCGACAATAATGGCAGCATTCACCACCTGCAGAGAAGGAGAAGGTTGGTAGTATCAACACCCACAATTGGGCTCTAATGGCACTCAAAATGGTAAACTCCGGCTCACCTTCTACAGTTGACTTCCTTTTCAAAAGAGCAATCATCTGTCTATTACCAAGAGAAAGATATCTAGAAGCCTCTTACCGAAAAAAATCTTCAAAAGTTGGGTAAGTTAGGCACAGTCATGGGTTTAAGAAGTAAGGTTTAATGTATGTTAAAAAGCCTTTCAAAGCCAACCATAAACAGTCAACTCCCAGAGACTTATACATTGGACTGCAAGGCTTGTTCACAGCAAGCATTATGTGGCCAATTTAGGAATAGAAGACTACATCAAACATACTGCCCACAAGGCACAATGCTGCCAATTTCAAATACCACGTTAAAGATCCAACCATCCGCACCGGTTATTGTAGGTGGAGATATCTGCAACTGCTGAATGAATTAAGGCACATCTCTTTGAGACTATATTTGCCCCCACCGATTGTGCTATGCACCAGGGTGCTTGGTGAATTTGTCCCTATGATACAACGAAGCAAATCTACAATTTCATATTTGCCTGCACAGTGCACTCTTGAAGACAACCCATAATCTATGGCATTATCAAGTCTGCCAGGATGCCTGGAAAACTATAGTGCATAAACGTGCACAGTATTCGTATGCACGAAATATGCATGCAGAGAAGCAGCAGAAAATGCCCAGAATCCCGAATATTTTGTGTTTAAATGACACTACAGTGGTTTTTTATGCCCACTGCTGCCTGTCAGGGAAGTCACCCCCTTATGATAGAGTTCATTTATTTCTGGTCATTAGATCAGCAGTCCCTGATCCAATGCTCCAGAATGTCAGTCACCAGTTTATGTTGACTGAGAGTCAGGATCAAGGGTCCGATCATTTCTGATCAGACTCGCCTGCTCAATGATACCATTTGCAATCAAGAGTCCAGGTCAACTGTGAAAAATTAAAGGGGTGCAATTGCGTCTCGAAACGATGTGCACATCCGAAGAGCAAAGTGATTCATCAAAGCGCCACTGATGCACATGCATGCATACATGATCCAGGAGATCGTGGCTCTCATGGTGCTTTGCACCAAGCTCGGTGCACTTGTATACACCTTAGCAAACCACATACACCAAACTTACATGTTCTCCCACATAAAAACCCATTTCCCTTTCTTGTTCTCTCCTAAGTTGGACATCAAGCTCCCAAACCATTTCTAAGGTTCAAAACAATGACATTGAAGATGATGAAAACCCAACAGCTTTAATACAATTATGGGTTAATTACAGTGAACCTCATGAGGATTGGATCTACTACACTTAACCACCTGAGGTATTTAAAATTACACTCCACCCAAAAATGCTACTAAAATCTACCCTTTAATCACGAAAGAAAATATAAATGCTGTTATAGGGCTAAACCCACGTCTTTTTCTTCATTATCAAGCAGCAGCAGCAGGCTGAAGCCATACACCACCTAATTTAAAGATAATCACAACTGTCGACATCACCAATCACAGCCATCACCCAACCTCCGCCATTTAAATCCTTCAACCACTCACAAAACCCAGAGTGACGACTGACAGACACCAAATACTCGATGATCAGTATAGATCGAAACGAGAGCAGGTTTCAAACGAAGAACTAGATGCATATATATAGACCTGCATCTTTACACAACACTATTGGGCAAAGGCCTAATTTTCTGAAACAGTAAAGATGGGTCTAGAAAAAGAAGAGGGAAGGAATTAATGGACTGGTGGAAAAATGATTAGGTGGTCAGAAAATATTTTCTAGGGATTGATGTTATTTCAGAGTTCAGGAAGGGCTTCTTCAGTTAAGTGCCAGCTTGGGGTTGGACAGTGGAGGGGGCTAATGAAGAGGATGATGTGATGTAATCCTTTGGACACTAAGCCTGTCGGTTTCGGATGAGCATGTAATTGGGGTTGGTCAGGGGTGGGGTGGAATATGGATGTATTGGGATCTTCATCAGCAATGGTGAAGGAGAGGAGTTTCTTGGGATAGCACCGGGTTGGGCAGCAGTGGCAGTGGTGAATTCTCGTTGGGGATTTTTGAGTGCTGGTGCTGGTGGAGGATGTGGGGATGGGTTTTGTGGTTGCGTTGTCTTTGTTGACGGTTGTGGTTGCGGCCTTTGGTGGCCATGCTCGGTCGCAGAGGTAGTGATGGTGAGTGTTGGTGGGGATTTTGCAGCGAACTATGAAGCACGATTGTGCCAAATTGGATGAAACAGCAGCATCGGTGCTCATCGGGTGTGGGTGCAGGTCGAATGCAACATGCGTGCACACTGGACGCGGATCCTATTTTTTAGAATTTTCTGACCATCGGGTATGTCTTGGATATGGCTAGGACATGGTATGGGTGCACACTGGGTACTTGAGGGGTGCAAACAAAATTTTCAATAGAATGTTTGGGGTCAAAACAAAGACTATTCAATTCTGGAATCAGACCTGCTATTAATGTGTGCATCTCCGTTTCACTTACCTCAAAACTAACGGCATTCAGATCTAGGGCTTGGAAATCTTGAACCGAGAGGGGAGAAAGGGGAAACTATAGCAGCGGAAAAGTTATGAAAGAAAGAACCCAAAACCCCAACCGCAAAAATTTGGTCTACAAGCAGCATATGCCTACAACATAGAGTACTAAGGCAAGAAGAACGAGAGAAGCTAGAGCTTGTCTGAAAGAAAATTAGAAAATAGAGCAAACGAGAGAGAGGAAGACAAATCAAAAGACTTACCTCTCGGCTAGGTAGCACGGACACGGTGTCGGACACCGACACCGGACACCGCAATTTTCAAAAAATCAGATTTTGGACACCGCATGACACCGCTATTTTTAATATATTTTTTTATTATATATATATATTTAATAAATATCAAATATATTCCACAATTTAAAATAACAAACAATAATGAAAAACTATCAAAACAAGGAATTTAAATACAAGTCATAATTTATTTGGTCAATATTTATTTAGTCCAATGTACTGGAATTCAACGATAAAGGGAGAAAAGAAAAAAAAAAGAAAAGAAAGAAACGAGAGGACAAAGAGTGAAAAGAAAAAAGAAAAGGAAAGAAACGAGAGGACAAAAGGGGGAAAAGAAAAAAGAACAGGAAAGAAACGAGAGCCTCTCGTAGATGAGGATAAGAGAAGAAAGATACCTGTGGCTCAGCGATGGTGGCAGAGGACCTCCGATGACGACGGTGAGACCTCTGGCGACGGCAACAGCAGCTGGCTTCTCTTCCTTCCGCGACTGTAGCCGTCAAATCCGTTCGCTTCAGCTTTGGATCTTCGTCGACTGAGCTCCAGCGACAGCTCCGACAACACCAGCGACACTGGCGACAGCTCCGACAACACCAGCGACACTGGCGACAGCCTTGATGTGGTCGGCAGACAGCAGCCGTGAGGTGAGAGAGAAGAAGACGGTAATAGTTCCAAAAATTCCAAAGCAGCCCCAAACGGTCCGACACTGCACATTCCCGTGTCCGACACTCCTCGACGAAGTGTCCGACACAATGTCGAAATATAAAAAAAAAAATCCAACACCGATTGGCGGTGTCCGACACGTGTCGGGCGGTGTCCGGAGGGTGTCAGGGTGTCCGTCCGTTTAAGACACCATACCTCCACCTAGGAGAGGTGTCCGTGCTTTCTAGCCTCTCGGTAATCGTTGGTCGTCGCCGGTGGTCGTTGGTCGTCGCCAGTGGTCGCTGGTCGTCGCCAGTGGTCGCTGGTCGTCGCGCTTGTTCCCTTCTTTTCTATTGTTCATGATCTCAGTTGGGACTTGGAGCTATAAATGACGACCAAAATCCTTCACCTCTACCCAATCACAGCAATACACCCCTTTTGGATTTTGCTACTTTTGAAATCTTGCTGCTACCTCTAATATGTTGTATTTTGTGGTGGTTATGATGTATTGGTGGTATAGTAGAACGGTTAAATTTGCACCATAAATCCTTTTATGCACTTTCTTAAGATTTAAATGATCCCTGTTTCTGTTTAGAAATTAAATACAAGTATTACACGGTCAAAGAAATATATACAACATTTGTCCTATTCCTCGCAACACTTGTATCCTGTAACTTTTTCAAGATGTCGTATCTGCGTATCTGCACCGGTATCGTAACCACACCGCACCGCACCACATGCTTCATAGGCAGTGAAGGTTTACACTTTTCATTTTAGTAAAATCATGTATTCTTGTCACCTATGAAGCACGTACATGGGTGCGGGTGC
This sequence comes from Escallonia herrerae, assembly GCA_033070095.1. Classification (NCBI taxonomy): domain Eukaryota; kingdom Viridiplantae; phylum Streptophyta; class Magnoliopsida; order Escalloniales; family Escalloniaceae; genus Escallonia; species Escallonia herrerae. Next base: position 224,398 of record JAVXUP010000014.1, read on the forward strand.
AGATACGCAAATACGGCATTTATGAAAATTTTAGAAAACGGGTGCGCAGGGGTACGACAAATTTTATAATTATTCTTGTAATTATGTACACAGTATTGAATTTCTAAACATTTGAATCTTAATAATCATTGTATCCTGTAACTTTTTCAAGATGCCGTATCTGCGTATCCGCACCGGTATCGTAACTGCACTGCACCACATGATTCACAGGCAGTGAAGGTTTACACTTTTCATTTTAGTAAAATCATGTATTCTTGTCACCTATGAAGCACGTACATGGATGTGGGTGCGGGTGCAGATACGCAAATACGGCATTTATGAAAATTTTAGGAAACGGGTGCGCGGGGGTACGGCAAATTTTATAATTATTCTTGTAATTATGTACATGATATTGAATTTCTTAACAATTTGAATCTTAATAATCATAATATATGTGAAAGATATATCATATATGTAAAAAGATATTAATATTCCAACCAAAGTAGTGAGCTATGTTACATGGACTCGGTACGAGTGTCCGGATCGGATACGTGTCCAAGTGTCGGACTCGTCTAATTTTGAAAATACAAGACACGGGGACACGGCAAAATGTTCATATTTATTATTGCTTTTTGGTTATTTCGAAGGCAAAAAGGTGTTTTATGTGATGCATTTGGTTTTAATTGACAACTTATCTTCACTCAAAGCAACTACTAATTAAACAAAAGACTATAAGATAGTATCATAATGCCATATCTTATGAGATGTGTCAGACACATATCCCATCCCCATGTCCAAGTGTCGAGTGTCCGACACGGGTACTTCACGCAAAACCGAAGAGTCCATGTAACATAGGTAGTGAGTATTTAAGTTTAATGGGTTCTTTTGTAAATTTTAAAGTTTTTAACCAAATTATTTAGAGTTCCTATAGTTTAATGGGTTGTTTTATAAATATTAAAATTGTATAGCTGAATAGAATAAAACCTTTATGTGGAATTACTTTTATTTCTTTAAAGTACTAGGGTTGGTGTAAGTAATAACTTAATTATTGGGTACTTAAATAAAATAACAAGTTTGTGGACAGTAGCTGTCAAAAGTCATTTGTCCAGCAAACATCGATAACATCGATCCTTGTTCTTCTTTTTCTCTGGAAGCAACGGCACGCCGCACGCTGCAAGCCACACTGGGTTGCCGGTGAGTCCTTCTTCCTTCTCCTCCTCCTCCTCCTCTTTCTGCTGCTTCTACTTCTTCTCCCCAATCTCCTCTCAGATTCCTTGCCGGTAGTCTCACGTGGTCGCTGGAGTTCATGGTGGTCGCCGGTGGTTACAGATCTGCCCAACAATAGTGTTTTCACGGATCCAATATGCACCCGAGCCGCACCCGGTATTTAAGATACTAAAAAAATAAATAAATAATGTTGGACGCGCACCCACGCCACACCCAACGTGTACCCGGTGCTGGTGCTTCATACAAAGTGTCGCACCAGTGCTTCATAGCTTGTCACTAAATCATCAAGGGCAGTTTGGGTAGTTAATGTTGGATAGTATAAACATGATAGCTATTATGGGGTGAAGTGTTAGAAGTAGATCAAACTTCACTGTTTGAGTGAAAATTTTCAAACCACGTGATTGAGTGTATGAATGTCAAACCTCGTATAAGAGTGTAATTGACCGTACATTTATTTTGAAAAACTCCAACGCCTCTCTATTATGAAAGAAAAGGAAAAACCTCAAGGGGAAGAAGAAGGAACTTTGCATTTTAATGCAGGATTTCGAAAGAAGGACTCTTAACTTTGGCGAGGATGGACGAAAATAAGTTATTTGTTTTGGCGAGGGTGGATTTCCAATGCTTGTTAAGCTATATTTAGTGTGCCAGCTAAGCCTAGCATTTCGACTAAGCCTATAGTTGGATGCACTACAAAAGCCTTGTGCAGGTATCTACTTAGTGCTACTAAATTTCGACTTGGATGATCTTAATAGAAAGATAAAATTTTTGACAATATGCCTGGAAGAACTAAAGCTATTACGTCTGCTAAACTTCTGATACATAACATATCTTTCCAGGAAAGACCGAACTCCACAAATTTTTTACACCACCAGGTATATGGTGAACTCATGAAATTTAATCACTGAGGCAGTCTCGTGATGGCATATCCGCAGACAAGATGCATGCTATAATACCATATGTTGATAATCTTTAGCTTGCATAAATGTGCACTCGTCCACAAGTAGGCAATTAATCAAAGCATTCGAACCTCCGTTGAAAAATAACATCAGGTGTTTACAATGAACAAATCACTAGTCGGGCTTGATTCCCTGGGCAGTAACCCGGACGGTATACACTGCTGCGTGAAAAGCTCAATTTTCAGCAATCCCAGTGAGCCATGATTAAACTAATGTTGGAAATCAACCATTACATACAGTTGATGTTGCTACCAAGGGAACCCAACAGACAGTTGTTCTCTAGATGTAAAGACTTGGAACAAATAGTAAAGTACTCACCTCACGGTCACCAGATTTTGCCAAATCAATTGCGGATTTCATGAAGGTCAAAACTGATCGCGAGTCCTCATCACTAAATCCAGTAATGCCATCTATATTGCTGCAATTGGAAAGAGAACAGAAATAGAGCACCAAGTCGAGGATAAAGTACAAAACAAGAAAATATCATGCCTGCATTTTAACAGCAAGTAACTATAGTATTCATGCAGTGTAGAAAGTGTGAACAAATTATAATAAGGCCAATTCGGGCGCTGTACACCTTCACTTTAATCAACAAGACAAACATACCTATTTTCATATAAGTTTGCTTTCGCTAATCGATGAACTTGCAGAATTAAGGCTTTTTATATGTGTAAATGAAACTTACATATATTAGCTATGAAGCACACTTTGGCCGATGTAACAACATCAGGTGCTGATTGAGTGCCAGTGTGGCTGTTTGTGCATCGGGGTGTGTGTGGCTTGGACACGGATGAAAACCCACCGGACTTCAGGGGTCCCAGTAGAATTTTGAAGGAGAACGAAACTAGGGATTCTGGACGGAGTGAAAGAGACAGAAGAAGTCATCGGATACCAGAGGCAGCAGCCATGACTGGAGACCAGCGATGGGAAAGAGATGTCGGCGACAAGCCCTGTTTTCGTTCCACCAGTAGCAGCAGCAACCAGCAGGATCATGGTTTTAGAAAAAGAAGAAGAGGGGCTCTGTTGTTAATGTGGGTTCTGTAACCCATACCCATAATTTAATTGCATGTGGGTCCGTCATGACGGCTGCACGCAAATTAGATCTTTTCCCAACTTTCTAGTATTTTATCCAGGTATCCCTTTATTAACTTACTTTATCTAAAACAGCACCAATACTTGGTAGAAATAAATAGTAACACCTGAACTTATACAAACTTTTACTAGAGTCCGCTATAAAATTTTCAATAATTCCAAAACATCCCATCAAATTCAACAAACACCCTCACTAATTTGGTTCTGAAGACATTATATTTTAAATATGACTATTAGATATGACATTAGACATATCCCTGCCGCGCTCGTATCCAGTGTTTTTCACAAATGATGCATCCGCGTATTTACATCCATGTCATATCCGCACCCACACCAGAATCCGTGCTTCCTAGAATATTTAAAAAATAAAGTAACAATATAATTAATTATTGTATCCGAATTTTTAGTTGTCTGTTTGGATACTGATGTGATTTTACCTCTCGCGTTTGTGGATACGGATACAGAATTTATGATAAAAAGGCACTCATATCCTCTTCGGATCGGATCCTTTGACACCCCTAAGGTGCTTTGTTTGCTGCTTCAGTGAAGCCTAGATTTTCGAATCAAGCAATTTAAAGCAACATTGAGATGACACCTTAGCAACTTATCTAAGGTGGTGACTTTTAGAGTAAAATTGTTTTGTATAAACCAATGGGACTTCTCTTCGGACCGTATTCACTTTTCCTTTCTCTTGATTTTTTGCTGGGGCAGGGGTAGAGCATGTAAAGTTTGGAGCATACAGGAAAAGCTGTCTTTACAACTGCATCAAAAGTTTACCACCGGCCATCTCAATTAATTCATTACTAGCTTCCTCTACCACAAAATATGATATTATACCGCAGCTCATTTTCTCACACTAAAGGGTGACCCAAACATCTCTCGCGACCACTAGACCATCTCTGGTTAGTAAGTTCTATTCCAAATAAATACTCTTGCAGTCTTCCACATGTACCTTAAGGCAACAAATATATCTTATTAGACAACGTACACCTGTGTCTGCATTGTAATGTCTAAAAGGCATTACAAGGACATGCACCACCTACTTCTCTCTCCCACCACTAGCTGTATTCAACTTCCCTTTCTCGCAATATAGCTTTTAAGATTTGAATAAGAATTTCAGCTGTTATAGTTTCTGTGTAGAAGGGTACACCTGCAACCTCAGAAGATGTTTTTGTGTGTGTAGTTTACTTATATGTACATATGTATATACATCATCCTGTTCTAGATTATATAGTATCCTATAATTAATAAAAACTAAAAGAGAACTGCACATTGAGTTGTTCGCTGAAAAAATAGTTAAAATTTGTCTATTTGCAATCTTCGGAGAAAAATTGGAGGCCAGTTTTGGTATAGGGACATGGGAGGCATGAAAAACAAATTAAAGTTGACAAGATGAAGAACTTACTAAGTTGGTGGACGATATGACGTTGGCCACAGTTTGCACTGTTCTTGCCATTCTTCTCTCGATGATGCAGCATATTTGCATACCTAAATGCCAATTGGACCGAAAAGTTGATTTTTTAAGCAGCATTGAGTTGGAAGACAATAAAACTATGATGTTCTTAAAATTGCAAAACTGCAAAGTGATTTTCTACTCAATTATGATTATTCTGCCACGGGAAAAGCATTGTTCTACCCACAAATGTAGAGCCAGGGAGTAATTTTCAAAGAGATGTAGCAGGTGCATTTTCAATGCATCAACCTAAAGAAAGAAAATCTTCTGCATGGTGGGTGTGGGGTTGGGGAGCAATCTCCAACTTCCCACTACCTTCCTTGCAAAACCGTGGTAATTCCTCAGCCGCACAATAGACCTGTCCCAATTTCCCATTGGCTTCACCAACTGGAAATGAAACAGGAAATCATTCTGGTTGCCTTTCAAGGGAAAAGCAAGTGATTAACCTGTCCTCAACTTTCAGCTACACAGTGATAGTTCACAAAAATGTGACCCCGATAAAAGGCAACCTAAAAGAGTGACTGGCCATGGTCCTGCAAGGGAAAACACCCACCATGCATGATTTTAGGAACTACGAAACGCCATCTCATTCACACAATGGATGAAAAATGTGATAGATAGTCCTTCACGCCTTGGCAATACCTTTCTAAAATCCCTCCCTCCGCCAAGACTGCCCAATACAATAAGGAAAATTTTTTAATGCCTTTCCAATACACTTGAGCTTGCTGTGCCACTGTTTAACAGAAGCCAAGATGGAGAGAGATGCGCGAAATACAATGGAAGACTATTCCATGTACAAGATCACTCTACCCACTCAAAAAGTCTGCAAGATCGGCCAAGTCCACCTCATTCTCTTACATTATCTTTACCTTGGCTTATAGCCACAGCAGCTCTAAAGCAAAGAGCCAGACGACAGATATATCTCAGCTGTTCCTCTTCTGCCCAGTAATAAAATTCTAGTGCCCTCCTCGAATGCGAAATGATAGTGGAGCTCCAACCTCCCCAACCCTAAGACCCTCCAGGAGTCCACCCTCCACAATCCTCTTGAGAATCCTTCTCAATGCTTCCATAAAGTCATTCTATTCATGCTTATAAACAAGGTCTATTTCAACAATATAGAACATACGATGTCTCGACAAGGTGAAGCTCCCTCAGCCTAGGACTAACATTCAGCTTCCGCTGTTTGCAATAGGAAACGGTTTATACCATTGTCGTCAAGTTTCAACCATTGTGGAAAGTTAGTGGGTTTAGTTGCTCTCGCATTCTAGGAATACATTTTCATTCTTGACTGTTCCATAAGGAATCGAATCTTGCCCATGGTACAGATTTACGTCAACTCATAATTGGCTTCAGTAGGTCTATTGAGTGGACTGTGGTGTTTGTAGATTTTTACAAATAGTTAGTACCTATGCTAATCGTTCTAAATCCCCAGGACTATTCATTTTGAAGGTTTATGCCTCTACAATGCTTGCTAGGAGAGAGCTCTTTGGTTTCTTTTCTTTAGTTTCCACTGGGAGTGTCAGTATCCCTTTCTGCACCCCTATAAATGGCTGCACACCCAGTTTTGGAGTTTTTCGTGCATAATAACCCCACAAAGATAGATTCAAGGCTTTCAAATTAACAACGCAACAGACTTAAACGTGGTAGCAACATTTTTTTTCCCTACTTTGCAATTTCAAACGTCCAATCGGAAATCAAAATTCAAAGATCTAGATGATGCAATAACCAAGTATTAGTATTAGGCAGTTGATTTACGGTTACACTTGTAAATCACAAAAATGAAGACAAAGGATATATAACAAGACGAACTATCAACATTCCCTCAGCCCAAAGAGCTAGAGTAGAGTGTACACCAAAAAAAAAGAGCCTGAAATTTACTGACAAATATCTCCAATCCCTCAAAAGGCACCAAATGCCCCAAAATATGCACAGAGAGATCGAAAAGCCTCAATAAACTTCATCTCTTTATACATAAGGACCAAGCGTCGGCAACAGGACATGGCATGGCCCAAAAAAGCTAAAAGCCAGGTTCTAAAAAAGAAGGGGCCCACCAACTTTTCTGCCTTCTTGCAAATGAATCCCCAACTAACAAGAACCGTCTTTCGCTTTCTCAAAATTATCCCCTGTTAGCATACCGTCAAGGAGCCGAAGAATGCCATATTGTCTCTCAAGGCAATTAGGAGCTGTTACGAGCCGACAAATTGCTACAAAAACCCATCGGGTCCTCTTTCAGAGCACACCTTTCTAACCACCATGTGAGAAGCCACAAGTTGAATGCACCCGAAGAAAAGAAACACATATTATGATTTCCATTCTCGAAAACTGAATCCCAAACTTGTCATAGAAACCAAGAGACACTAGTCTCCATATTCTAGCAATATCAAACAAAGCTGAAAAAAGATTGCAAACTTCGTCATCTCTGCACCAAAGCTCATGCCAAAACTTCACCCAGCTACCAAGTCACACTGAAAAATGGATATGCTCTGAAAAGCATTGGCACCACTTACTAATCCCACCAACAAACTCAACCCAATGTGGTCTGCAAAGCAAATAAGGAGACAAGCATCGCTCCTACCCCCAAACTGACAACAAGCCTCCTCCACATTGCAATACTCAGAAAAATATTCATACTATAGACATACCAGATTCTATTGCTTCTCTTCATGATCTCATCATCTGAGCATCACCACGTATAAGACATCAAAAGGGTGGCTAAACAACCTTAAGATAGCATGCGCAATTGCACAATGGAAAGGAATCTATGCACCGCTTTTGTCCCCCCACCCTGTAGCACTAAATAGCCTTACAACTCTTCATCACAATTTGCATACACCCAGCTCACTGACAGATTTCGACAGGACCTAAAGCACACTTAGCTGCCTAAGAAGTGCCTAATTTTCCAAATAGAGAAACAATTCCCACAAAACCCTTTTTGTTTTTGGAGGGGGGGGGGGGGGGGTGCCAAAAAGGGTTGGATCACAGGCAGCATGAAGGTAAACAAGACGACCAGGCTGATATCTTTATTCAGCTTATGAAGAAACTACAAGTGTCCATGTTTGACCATCAAAAAACTCTAATTTTCATCAAATAACAACCTTTATGTGATAACCACAGGATTCTGTAAGATAAAAGGATGACCCACTTTTGTGATGAAAGTACTCAACTGGTACATAGTGATAAGCTCGAGTACAGCAGTAGGAATTCCATCCAAGTGGCAATCATTTCCACACGCCAGACATAAGATTGCTGATAACTGGATTTTTCCTGCCGCCAAATAAAAAAAAAAACAAGGTCAGATACCTATCAAAGGAAGACAAAATTACAAATACATGATGCACATGAATCATTCTTCTTTCTGCTTATCGTATTGTTGTTGTAATTACTTTTTGGTTACCTAAAGTGTCCCGAACATATTGATACTCCTCATTTCCAAATTAAGGGAACCCCAAAACTTTGCTATATATCAGGTGTCACAAACAAAATGAAGGTAGTGCTTGCAGTGATGCAAGGCCTAGTCAAGGTCTACCTTGGCTTATGCCATACAACGCGATTGAAGAGGTGCATTAATACCACTAAAGAATATTTTTCCGCTGTGTGCAACAATAGATGTTGGGGGGCTTCTTTTCGGCAAAATTAAGGCTATTTTTTGGAGAAGCAATTTAGAGTATAGTACTCTGAGCTTATAAAAGCAGAAAAGAGCAAACAAAAAGATTTTATGGATTCAGCAACCAAAGTAGATAATAATTTGAAGGCAATCGGTAACACCCTCACCAAGTGCTTATGTGGTGAATTCGGAATCTGCATAGATTCAGGGATACCCCCGACTCTCATTTGAATGGGTTGCAGAGATTTATGGTCTATATCTTGCCTGTGCGCTTATAGGCATAACGTCTTTTACAGTAGATTTCAAAAATAGGATTTAACATTAATCAATAGAAAAATCACGTTAATTTGATATAAGAAAGCTTTAGATTAATGAACTCAAATGTATTGTGGCATAATGGAATTTGGTCTAAGAATTTCCTTTAAATATATGTATCATAAAGGGAGCCACTAGAAAGAAATTCCTAATTACATAACTGACAAGAAATTTCTTACACAGGTTGAGGGTAGGCACAATTAGTTTCTTAACACGATAGCTATAAGAAACAATTCACAGGCATACATTTTGAAGATATAAAGCACTGAAACAGAAAATGAGTCCGGTAAATCTATGTACAGAGTAAATGCAGACAAGCAAAGAATCTGATCAAAGGTGTTCAAATACATTTATATACAGCAACAGGCAGGGCAAGCTTTAAGAGCAAACCTCCTTCAAGGCGATTCCTCCGCACACGCTTTACATGGTGGAGATTTTCCAGTGGCACAATCTGATTTAACTTCCTGACATGTTTTCAAATGAAGTCACATAGGAGAACAGTAGTACACTAGTCGTTTACAAAAGTTGCACGGAGGTATAATAGCAGCAGAAAGAATAATAAACAGTAAGAACTCCATTTCAAGATCAGAATATTTTAAATTGCGTGCTTGCATGTTCCGGATTGACATGAGAGAAGGGACCTTATAAGAGTGTGTGCGTGTTCTGAATCGATAAACGAAGCATAGACATCCACTGCAAGGAAAAACGAACAGAAAATAAAATCTCTGTGAGAGAGAGAGAGAGAGAAGGGTAGAGCGAATATGAACATCGCTAAAAGTTTAGTTACCGGTGGGCTGGAGGTGGGGTGGAATCCGTGGCTTGTCTGGGATGTGAACAATCTCGAAGTGCTCTTCACTACATTTCCAATCCACCATCATATGGGTCATTTGTTGTTTTCGTAGAAATCCAAAGCTGTGATAACCTAGTAGGAAATTTAGGGCCTCTTTATGTAGTAGCTCTTGACAGAATTGAAGGACAAGTGCTTCGATAATCTCACCTACACTTGAATCGGCACTTTATAAGTCAAGTTGAAGGTGCAAGTTTTCCGTATTTAAAATTTGAAAGTACCAATTAACTGAATTCTTTGGGACGTAGTCACATTTTATAGATAGAGTGCGTCGCGTTATGGTCTGAAACCAAAAACTGAAAAGAATCTTTCTAACAACAAAGAAAGCTCCATTTCCATTTTCTTTTTTGGGGGTCAGAAAGTACTTCTATGGAACGCTTATGTGTGAGACACCAGTTGTTTGTTTAGTTTGTCCATTCATATAGCTGCAAATGATCAAAGACAACAGTAAGGACGGGTCACAAAAACTGAGAGATCTGCAATCTTATTATACTTCAAGGCTTAGCTGCTGTAAGGTTACTAGTTTAACCTTCTCTCCACCCCGATAAAAGCCAAAAGTGGATAGCGTACCTTCGGTGCTTTTGAGCATATTCTTGCTCCCGCTCTGCTCCAATGGTCTCGCTATGACCAGTATAATTTGCGTAAAGAAGTTCAATCTGCTGCTCTATCTGTTAATAACAGACTAAGCAAGCGACTTCAAATCACTCATTTAGGGGTACCTATAGCAAGTCTAAAATAGATTGAAGACGTCAAAGGTTCCATGTGTGCATCTAGCTTATGAAATTGGTATGAGTGGACCAAAGGGACGGAGATTTCCACCTACAAGAAAATAGTCCTCGACTTTCTTCTTGACCATTGTTTCCTGGATGACATACACAGTGACACAAAAAACAAACTCAAGCCCTTGCATTGTTGTTCCTGGATGATGCCAATGTAGAACACACTGAAATCAAGTCAAACAAATTAGGTACTAGACACACTTCTACTCTAATTCCGCTTACAACAACTCGCACCCGCTATTGATCACAGCCCAAAATCTACTATTCTGAAAAGGTTCCTGCACCAAAATCTCCTATTCTTAAAAGGTCACCTCCTTTAAAAATAAAACCAAGTGCCAGAGCTCTCAGGTAGAGCTGAATTTGATGGGGTGACCCGGACGCATAACCCTTTTGAGGTGAAGTGTCTGCTTAAGCAATGTATAAAAGGAAGGGAACATTAACCTCCTTATGCTCTAATAAAACTACGCTACAGTGGCCCCAGTCTTGTCAACGGAGTCAATATAGGGTACGGACAGTCTCTGATAACAAGAATAAGAATACGAGAGTAGGAGTCTTTCTTACGATGCTGCCTCCAGTAGGAGTCTGAGCCGTGTCTCAGTCCTAGTATTTGCGGCAATTGCAATGGCTGCTTTATCTCTTCGTGTTGAAAAGAATAAGGTTGTTTCGATGCTGTGGGACCCAATACTGTCCTTCTCTATTCAACACTGAGACTTGTATGGCATAACATGCAACTTCAATGGTCATTTCAATGGTCTATTCAACACTAAGACAGATATCCTTTTGGTAGAATATGGCATAACATGCAACTTCAATGGTCATTTCAATTTACTCCGATTGGAGTGGTCTCGTTCTTTGCGATCAAATCCTTCTCCCAAAAGGATCATATATTTAGGCAGGTAGTATTTTTTCAGATTTATCATTAAGGCAGGTAGCGTATAAGAAACAATTTACAGGCATACATTTTGTAGAAATAAAGCACTGAAACAGAAAATAAGTCTGGTGAATCTATGTACAGAGTAAATGCAGGTAAGCAAAAAATCTGATCAAAGGTGTTTAAATACATTTATATACAGCAACAGACTGGGCAAGATTTAAGAGCAAACCTCCTTCAAGGCGATTCCTCCGCACACGCTTTACATGGCGGAGATTTTCCAGTGGCACAATCTGATTTAACTTCCTGACATGTTTTCAAATGAAGTCACATAGGAGAACAGTAGTACACTAGTCGTTTACAAAAGTTGCACGGAGGTATAATAGCAGCAGAAAGAATAATAAACAGTAAGAACTCCATTTCAAGATCAGAATATTTTAAATTGCGTGCTTGCATGTTCCGGATTGACATGAGAGAAGGGACCTTATAAGAGTGTGTGCGTGTTCTGAATCGATAAACGAAGCATAGACATCCACTGCAAGGAAAAACGAACAGAAAATAAAATCTCTGTGAGAGAGAGAGAGAGAGAGAGAAGGGTAGAGCGAATATGAACATCGCTAAAAGTTTAGTTACCGGTGGGCTGGAGGTGGGGTGGAATCCGTGGCTTGTCTGGGATGTGAACAATCTCGAAATGCTCTTCACTACATTTCCAATCCACCATCATATGGGTCAGTTATTGTTTTCGTAGAAATCCAAAGCTGTGATAACCTAGTAGGAAATTTAGGGCCTCTTTATGTAGTAGCTCTTGACAGACACGATGGACAAGTGCTTCGATAATCTCACCTACACTTGAATCGGCACTTTATAAGTCAAGTTGAAGGTGCAAGTTTTCCGTATTTAAAATTTGAAAGTACCAATTAACTGAATTCTTTGGGACGTAGTCACATTTTATAGATAGAGTGCGTCGCGTTATGGTCTGAAACCAAAAACTGAAAAGAATCTTTCTAACAACAAAGAAAGCTCCATTTCCATTTTCTTTTTTGGGGGTCAGAAAGTACTTCTATGGAACGCTTATGTGTGAGACACCAGTTGTTTGTTTAGTTTGTCCATTCATATAGCTGCAAATGATCAAAGACAACAGTAAGGACGGGTCACAAAAACTGAGAGATCTGCAATCTTATTATACTTCAAGGCTTAGCTGCTGTAAGGTTACTAGTTTAACCTTCTCTCCACCCCGATAAAAGCCAAAAGTGGATAGCGTACCTTCGGTGCTTTTGAGCATATTCTTGCTCCCGCTCTGCTCCAATGGTCTCGCTATGACCAGTATAATTTGCGTAAAGAAGTTCAATCTGCTGCTCTATCTGTTAATAACAGACTAAGCAAGCGACTTCAAATGACTCATTCTCCCTTTTTTAGGGATACCTATAGCAAATCCAAAATAGATTGAAGATGTTGAAGGTTCCACATGTGCATCTAGCTTATGAAATTGATATGGGTGGACCAAAGGGACGGAGATTTTCCACCTACAGGAAAACTCATCAACTTTTTTCTTGACCTTTGTTTCCTAGATGACATACACAGTGACACATAGAACAAACTCAAGCCCTTGCATTGTTGTTCCGGGATGACGCGAGTGTAGAACATACTGAAGTCAAGTCAAACAAAACTAGGTCCAAGACACTTTTCTACTCTAGTTGTGCTTACAACACCTCTCACCCGCTATTGATCACAATCCAAAATCTACTATTCTGAAAAGGTTACTGCACCAAAATCTCCTATTCTTAAAAGGTCACCTACTTTAAAAATAAAAACCAAGTGCCAGAGCTCTCAGGTAGAGCTGAGTTTGATGGGGTGACCCGGACGTATAACCCTTCTGAGGTGAAGTGTCTGCTTAAGCGATGTATAAAGGGAAGGGAACACTAACCTCCTTATGCTCTAATAAAACTAGGCTACATTATGGTGCCCCCAGTCTTGTCAACAGAGTCAATATAGGGTATGGACAGTCTCTGATAACAAGAATGGGAATACGAGAGTAGGAGTCTTTCTTATGATGCCGCCTCCAAAAGGAGTCTGAGCTGCGTCTCAATCCTAGTATTTGCAGCAATTGCAATGGTTTCTTTCTCCCTTTAAGGTTGTTTCCATCCCTTGGACCCAATATTGTCCTTTTCTATTCAACACTGAGACTTGTATCATAAGAAAGATATCCTTTTGGTAGAATATGGCATAACATGCAACTTCGATGGTCTTTTCAATTTATTCCGGTTGGAGTGGTCTCGTTCTTTGCGATCAAATCCTTCTCGCAAAAGGATCATACGTTTTAAGCAGGTAATATTTTTTTCAGATTTATATCATTAAAAAGATCGCTTCCTTTTCTCGAGTAAATTCTAGTCAACTTCTTTCCTTTCAATGCATTTTCTCGCCTATTGACAAAGCATGTGAATCCAGCGATTCCACTGACAGAAAAATGCTGCGGAGCGCTCTTACGACAGAGGTAAGATGCTAATGTCACTGACTCTTTTATTGCCCGAGCAAAGGGAGGCAGAAACTCGCTTGATTGTTCACTCCAGCTATCCTGATTTACTGTCCAACGAGAATGAAAAACTAAGGCCCCGTTTGACAAAAAAATTTTCCCTCTTTTTTTTTCAGTTTTAAAAACTGAAAAAAAAAGAGCGTTTGGTAACCATTTTTTTTTCAATTTAAAAAATCAGTTTTTAAACTGCAGAGTAAAAAAAAAACTCCAAAAACTGGTTTTTTTTTTCACTTTTGGTTTTTTTTTTTCGACCACCACCACCACCCTCCCACCGCCGGCAGCCACCTCAGGCGACCACCTCCGGCCGTCGGCGACCACCGGCAGCCACCTCCGGCCGCCGGCAGCCACCGCCGGAGACTGTCGGCAGCCATCTCCGGCCGCCGGCGACTGCAGGCAGCCACCTCCGGCCGCCGGCGACCACCGCCGGAGACTGCCGGCAGCCACCTCCGGCCGCCGGCGACCACCGCCGGAGACGGCCGGCAGCTACCTCCGGCCGCCGGCCACCACCGCCGGTGACTGCCGGCAGCCACCTCTGGCCGCCGGCGACCACCGCCGGAGACTGCTGGCAGCTACCTCCGGCCGCCGGCCACCACCGCCGGTGACTACCGGCAGCCACCTCTGGCCGTCGGCCACCACCACCACCACCGTGGACCACCGCTACGCCCCACCACCGCCACCGCAAACCACCAAAAAAAAAAAGTCAAAATAAAAAGGGTTACCAAACACCAAAAAAAAAAACCTCAAAAAAAAAGGGGTTATCAAACACCCACTTGTTTTTATAAAAAAAAAAAATTAAGCTGCTCTTTAAAAAACTGCTCTTTAAAAACTGAAAACCAAAAAAAAAATTTTGTCAAACGAAGCCTAAGTTTACCGGTTTGTCCCGGCCAGAACTCTTTCAACATTTGTATACCTTAGTAAGAGTTAGGCATGCCCCCGTTTGCCAACAACCTCATATAGTATCAAACAAGCAATTTTGAAAACCCTTCCTATCTTATTCCTTAAGCCTAAAGGCCCTTGTTGAAAACGGCATTGATATCGTCCATAGAATTTCTAGATAGCTTGTCTAACTTCACGCAGATCTCTTTCTACGTGTCTCGACTAAGAAGAGACATCCCTTTAAGGCATAAGCCTTATGCTCAATCCATTAAGAACACGAATTTTAAGTTGATTCAAGACGATGTTGTTTTATTTAGATATATGAGGCAAATTGAGCTGTCTTAGCAGTGAAAGATGGGAGCGTTTAAGGAAGGTTCTCAACCAATAAAAGGGAAATTCCCTTGATTTAAGGTCTATGGATATCCTACCCTCAATCGAGAAGATTGGGCATGACTAGGACCTGTTCTACAAAAGTTGAGAAAATGTGATTAAAATTAAGTCAGAAGTTCCGAACAAATCTTTTTGAAGAACCCCCCCGCCGTTCCTGACTGATGTATTATGAATAGGAAGGCTAGGCACCTTTAAAGTTCAAATTTTTCATCTAGTAGGCGGGCCAAAGTCTAGAAGCATATTCCATTCTAAAAGTGCCACACATGTCTACTTACTTAGGTCAACCAGGACTAGGGGTGAGCACGGTTCGGTTTGGTTCGGGGGTCAAACCGCAAGCCGAACCGTTACTCTTCGGTTTAAAAATATGTGAACCGAACCGAACCAAACACCATCGGTTTGAATGGTTCGGTTTGGTCGGTTTAAACTGTTCGGCTTAGTTGGTTTGGATCGGTTTGCGCCCACTTAAAGACGTTGTTCCTTTGCACATTACTAATTGAAATTATATTTTTTTAAATTGTATATAATCTTGTTTCGTTTGATATATAAGTTCCATTGTTGAATGAAGAAGAGTGAGTAAAGATAAAATAGATATTGGTCACAAAAATTTTGGTGTTATAAGTGTTGTCAATGTTTTCGTTTCTTTTAACTTTCAAGATTTGTTTATTTGGATTTGCTTTTAGTACCCTATATGTGTAATTATCAATGGAGTGTTACTAAAAATATATTAATATATCATACGTTCGGTTCGGTTCGGTTTGGAATCGGTTTAAAAAATGTGAACCGTAAACCAAATCGAACCAAGGTCGGTTTGGAAAATATGAAACCAAACCGTTAAGATCTTTAGACGGTTCAGATTAAATTAGTTCGGTTTGAGAGGGTTCGGATCGGTTTAAACGGTTTGATACTCACCACTAACCAGGACTGTATTTTATCATCAAACCAGATCCCGTTCACCTAGGTAGCACAGACACGGACACCGCGTTGGACACCACATCGACCGGGACACGAGGCACCGCAATTTCTAAAAAATCAGATTGGAAAAATGGACGCTGCTGATTTTTTTAATAAATTTTTATTATGTATATTTATTAGATATTAAATACACTCGACAATCTAAAATAGCAAACGATAATGAATAACCACCAAAACAAGGAATTCAGATACAAGTCGATGAAGTCATACTTGGCCAAATATCAAATACATTCCACAATCCTCAATTTCATGTTAAAGTTCCATCATATTTGACCAAAGTACAATTCATACAAGCAACATTTATTTGGTGATACATGTACATGACAAAAAAATTAACTGAAATATCAAATATTCAACAAATTTTTTTGACTGAAAGTCAAGAATCAACAAAGCCGTTCCACGGATATACACCACAGAGAAACAAAGGAAAGAAATGAGAGACTTTCAAGCTGGACATGGTCTCAGTAAAAAAAGAAAAAGAAGAGACGACGGTACAGAGAGAAGAAGGGCACCGGTTGGTCAGCGACGACGGCGAGATCCTCCGGCGACGGTGGCGAGATCTTCCAGCGACAGCAGCAGTAGCCCTTGATGGCTTCGCTCTCTTGGGAGACAGCAGCGGGGAGATCCTACGGCGACGGCGGTGAGACCTTCCGGCAATAGTGGCGAGACCTCCGACGACAGCAGCAGCAGCCCTTGACGGCTTCTTTCTCTTCGGCTAGAGTTGTCAAATGGGCCGGGCGGCCCGCGGGCTGGCCCGGCCCCTTTCTGGCCCGGGCTAGCTCGGCCCCTTTGATGAACAGTGCTGGCCCGGCGGCCTTTTAGGGCTTAGGGCCTGGGCCTGGGCCAGGCTTACATTTCCCAGGAAAAAGCCCGGGCCCGGCTCGGTTTTGGCCCGGGTTTGGCCCGGCCCGGGTCAGGCCCGGTTCAACCCCCCTCTTTACTTTTAAAATTTCACTTTTCCCCCCTTTCCCCCCAATGGATTTATTCCCCTTTCCCCCCCCCCCCTAAACAATACTGAAGATTTAAGTAATGCGAAGAATAATAACACATCTTAAAGTCTTTGATTTTTTTTTTATAAATATAGTGATCATGGGATCGAGTAAATTTTCAACATCTTTATGTATTGAAATTGCTTACCCCAATGCATCGTGTACCCCACATTTGCTGTATTTTGTCAATTTATGTTACAATTTGAGTGGGCTGGAACTTGGAATCTGTTAGGGACGCTTTAATAAAGCGTCCCTAACAGCAAATTACCATAATTAAAAAAAACCCTTACCTTGAATAACAAGAAAATGCCAAAAAAAATTAAAAAAAAAAGAAATTTGGGCCCGGGCCGGCCCAAGCCCGGCCCTAAATGTTGGGCCTAGGGCCTGGGCTTGGACCGGGCCCAGATATCCTCATAACCAGGCCCGGCCCAGTTGGCAGCCCCCTTGGCCCGGCCCCTGCCCCGGCCCGATTTGTTGGAGGCCCGATGGGCTTGGGCTGGGCCGGCCCAAGCCCGGCCCATTTGACATCTCTATCTTCGGCAGACAATAGCCGCAAGAGGGGAGAGAGAGAGACGGTAATGGCTTCAAACTGATCAGATTGGTGCATTTTAGTAAGTTTTCCCATTACGTGTTTAAAATTTAATTATTAATTTATTTTTTTAAAATTTATTTACCCGCATATTATACTTTTAAAAATCACTGTAAAATATCAATTTTTAACTTGAAATGTTTCAAACAACGATTTTCAAAAGTATGGTATGCGGGTAAATAAGTTTCAAAATGGAATATATTGGTAATTAAAGATCTGTTTGATAACTTTTTTTTTTGTTTTCAGTTTTCAAAAAAAATATTAAAGAACAGTTTAATTTTTTTTTTTACAAAAATAAGTGAGTGTTCGATAACCTAATTTTTTTTGAGTTTTTTTTTTTTGATAACCCAGTTTTTTTTGAATTTTTTTGTGGTGGTTTGCGGTGGTGGTGGTGGTGTTGGGGCGTGGCCGTGGCCGGCGGTGGCTGGTGGCTGCCGATGGTGGTCGCCGCTGGGCATTTGCGGTGGCTGCCGGCCATGGAAGGGTGGTGGTGGTCTCAAAAAAAAATCAACACTGAAGAAAAAACAGCATTAATTTAAAAACTGAATTTTTAAACTGAAGGGGAAAAAAAAAAGTTACCAAACCCCAGATGAATAATTTTGAGCAAATTTGTTAAGTGCCAGAAGAATAAATTTTTTAAGTACCAGATGAATAAATTTGAGCAAATTAGAAAAAATTTAAAGAAGCAAAACTGATTAAAAAGGAAAAAAGCTCTAAGCTCGTGTTGGTACAAGTCATGCTCCTTCTCATAGTCGACCAATTCCTGAACCCATGGGTATTGAACAATTCTGGGGACAAAAGAAATGGCTGGACTGGGCCCATTCAGTTCGCTAATCACATGGAAGATTTAAGGCGGGATCCCTATTAAAGAGCCTATCATGTCGATGTCGAAGGAAGGAGCTGATGTTGACAAGTACAAATATATGTTTAATCTTAGAGAAAGGCAATTTTCCTATGCTAAATTAGTTGTTGGCCATACGATAAGGGCTAGGCCGGATATCAGGCGGGCAACTTAGCATCAAAAGAGAACTATTTCCTTGGCCACTTGCCCCTTCTTGGGCTAAGGCACTCATTTGCTTGATTTATTTCATTTCCTTATAATAAGTATGTACATAGTCATAAGTAATCTAACAAAGATGTAGAGAGCTAACAATGCATTTCTTTTTAATGTTGGGTGTGTCCACGTTATTTTTTACTCCAAATACTCCTTTTTTATAGCTGCTTCCCCTAGCAACTATTTTCTTTTGTTGTATGCCACGTGCACAACCATGCTTCTACCATCGGTTCCCTTCTATGCTACCACTACTCCATATTTTCCCGAGCTCCGACAAACCTTAGTCGTTGGTGGAGAGCATTTCGGACTTATTCCTAATTCATGTGGAAATTTTTAAAAGTAAAATTTTGAACCAGCCAAGCACCGGTCGTGCCCTAGGTTGGCCCTAGCTTTGACCCGACCTAATCAAGCCCGACCCTGATCCACGTTCTTTCCAATTCTCTTCACTAAATTTTTTTTCACAACTTCAAGAATCAAATTAAAAAAAAAAGCCCTTTATGTACTAGTTATTAATTGGATTACTAGCAAGAGTTTGTTATAAAAGTAAGCTACCAAAGTGATAACAAGTCCTTGCTTGAAACATATGGGAATGATCCCAACGTTCTTTTTGTTTTCTTATTAATAGCTTTAAGATTGTATATATTTGCGACAAATTTACAACACATACTCCATATGCATAGCTAATTGATTAATATAATTTGACATCCACGTGAAAATTTCACCAATAAACTCACGAATATGATGGCAATGCCAATACCTTAGCACTGCTGGAAAACCTTGGTAAGATTACAAAAGCATTTCCAATCACATATGGCAACCTAACAGGTGAACATGCGATACCAACATGAGTTTCCCGGCAACTGAAAAGGAAATTAGAGAAAAAAGAAAAACAATTGACACACCTAAAAGACGCACACAAACACACGAACATTTCATCAAAAGACAAAACACACACAACATGTAACATTTCAGAAAAATACAAACCTTCAATACTTCTCCTAGAAACGAAAAGCAAATGAATATTTTCAGCAAATACTAGGTGCAACCTCCTATAAAAAGCATATAAACATCTAGAAAAACAATTTAGCAGATAAATACCTTTTGCAACTAAATATCTAGAAAATATATTTAAGATCAAGAAAAATAAGAAGGATTTGACATAGGAGAGAGTATAGTTATCAACAACTTACAGAAGCTTATACGGCGGCTCCCCCGGCATGGAGCAGTTAGCAATGATGGTATTCAATGGAGCGGAACTGTAGTTTAAGGGCAGGCGAGGTGCGGAGGCGCTGCTTAGCTTTAGACGAGGTGATGAAGGTGGTGGTTGGAAGGGTAGTGGTGGTGGCCAGCGACAATGGTAGCTGTACTCGACAACTAGAGGTAAGTGGTGGTGATTGGAAGAGTTAGTGGTTTTGGCTGACGACTAGACAATGATGAGATTCTGTTGGAATTGTTACAAGAAACAGATAAGAACAATTCCAAAAATATAATATAAAATCAGTTGTCTGAGGCGCGGACAAAGTCGCTTTCTTAAAACAATTCATGCCCCTTCGAATTACGGTGCGGCAAGGTTATCGATGCATCGCCTCCGAGATACAACGGCCCAGCTTTCATTTTTGCTTTACTCGTAATTTTGCACAAACGAATAAAGCACAAGCTTTAATCGACACCTAAACAAAATTGCCCACAAGTTAAGTGTATAGAGAAATCAGAATAAAGAGAGCAAGAGAGAAAGCTTGAGTTATGTGTAGGAAAAGCAAAGAAGAGGTCTCCTTTTATAGGTGAAGAAAAAGAACTGTTGGAAATTGTTACAAAAAAATAAATTTGAGATTCATTTCAGAAAAAAATGCTGTAATAAAAATATGACTATTGTGTAATAAAAGAAAATTTGACTGTTGCCCAATAGCTATATTTTCTAGTATAAATAGCATGATATAGTCCCATTTCAGTGTTGAGGAGAGGCCCGCATGCTGACATAGTGCAGTCATAAATTTCCGAACTCGTATCTCCCCCACTTGTCATTCACCCCTTGCCCATGCGAGTCTTAGATTCAAGCACATCTTACGAAAAGGCCAAGGAGTGTCATCTTATATACTCCTTAAAGTTCTTTACAATGGCCAATGTGGGACAAGTACTTTCCAAAATTTTAAGTATATAAGAAAATCTTTAATTACCATTTTTAAGTAATGGGGGACTAAAACACTTATGATTTTACTCAAAACTCTAATGTTTTTCTCAAAACCATTCTTGAAAAGAAAAGGAAGTTTTTTGTTAAAATACTCCAACACTCCCATACTTATTTTAATAAAAAAAATCACAACTTAGACATTGGGCAAAAGGTGATTGTCTCATGCATTGTGAAAGTGGCTCTGCCTTGAAACCTTCACTTAGTGTTTCAGTCTTCTCGTATTAGAGCCAAAGTGGACTATGCCTGAAACAATACCTACTTGGGGATATGTAGAAGACATCACAAACACGAACTCAAGGTATCCTATACCAAGCTTCATAAGACAGCACGTTACGACCATGTGCTTTATCCCAGTTTTCATGAATGCTCTAGAGAATTAGTCAGATTCTCATAGGAAGCAGCCTCACTTCCACACTCATATATGTGAGTCTATCAAGGATACTCTCACCCGTATGAGCTATAGAACTCATTAAGAGATCACAATGAATCTCAATCTCCAATATCGTTACTAGAAAGATATATTTACACCATAGAGAGGGACATTGTCATAAGACAAAGTAGTACATGTACACCAGCCACTCTATAATTCGTTGGTCTCCTTACCTAGTATGTTCTTGGGATCTCCAGTCTCTAGGAGGTTGTATCCTTATAGGTGACTTATACATTTTGGGCTTTAGTCCCGTCCTTATCGATTTATACTAGATCTTTTCTCTAGCTTGAGCTTTTGTAAGTGAATCAGCGAAATTATCCCCTGATCTCACGTAATCAATATTGATCGAGCCTTTGCTAAGGCATGATCTCACAGTACTGTGTTTTCTTCTAACAGATCTAGATTTTCCATTATAATACTTACTTTGCACTCTGCCAATTGCTGCAGTGCTATCACAGTGAATCAAGACAGCTGGCACTGATTTTTTCCACATGTGCATCTCGAACAATATATCACGTAGCCAACCTGCTTCTTCACTTGCCGAAGCCAAGGAAAGTAATTCGGCTTCCATGGTGGATTTGACAATAGTTTGTTGCTTATTGGATCTCTAACATATTGCTCCACCACCTAGTGTAAACACATAGCTTGTAATTGACAAGGAATCTCCCGATTGAGAATTTCAATCTGCATCATTGAAACCTTCAGTTGGTTGCCTTTGATACATCAAACCATGGTTAATTGTTCTTTTAAGATAACCATAATATGATACATGGCATTCCAATGTTCAAGATTAGGTTTACTTATAAATCTACTAATAAAACTAACAGCGTATACACTATCAGGCCTTGTGCACTCAGTAGCATATCTAAGACTGCCAATTATACTTGCATATTCGTTTTAATTCACAAAATTAACATCAAGCTTAGTAGAATATAAATGATTTTGAGGATAAAAAAGAGTGCATGCAGTTTTGCAATTAAAATATTTGTATTTCCTCAAAATTTTCTTAACATAATGAGCTTGATCAAGAAATATGGCATCACGAGTTCTAGTAGTTTTCATGCTTAGAATAACATCAACTTCTCTCAAATCTTTCATTTCAAATTTCTTTTTCAACAAAGATTTGGTGAATTCAATAATTTCCATGCTAGTACCAAAAATTAAAAGATCATCCACATACAAGCAAATGATAACATGCTCACCATTTTCAGATTTATAGTAAATGCATTTATCACTTTTCATTTGCTCTAAAATCACTAGCTAGAACACATTGATCAAATTTATCATGCCATTGCTTGGGAGCCTATTTCAACCCATATAAGGATTTAGTTAACTTGTTCTCGTGCCCTGGTTGCACATAACCTTCTGGTTGATCCATATAAATCTCTTCTTCCAATTCTCTATTTAGGAAGACTGTTTTCATGTCCATTTGATGAATCTCTAAGTTTATGGATTGCTACGATAGCAATTAAAAGCCTAATAGATGTTACTCTAGTGACTGGCGAGAAGGAATTAAAAATTTTAATATCCTCTGATTGTTTTAACTCATTTGCAACTAATCTCACTATAAACTTGTCAACGGTATCATCAGTTTAAGCTTTTTCCTTAGAATCCATTTGTAGCCTATGGATTTACAGCCTGGAGGTAAGTCAACTAACTTTCATGTTCGATTAGTCATTAGAGACTAATTCATCATTTATGGTTTCTCTCCAAAGGTTAGAGTCTAGTGAGGATAAGGCTTCTGCTAGGGTAATAAGACTTCCCTCAACATTATCTACAAGGTAGTCAGGGCCAAATTCTTTCTCTACCCTTGCATGATTGCTCCTTCTATGTCATTCATCTCTTATGCTAAGAGGTAGTGAAGAACTTGCCTCTTGACTGGGTTGGGATAATTCTATGGCTTCGGTTTCCTTACCCCCACTATCTTTGGATTTGTAGGCAAACTTATCTGCATGAAAAATGACATCCATAAATTCAACTACAACATTGTTCTCAAGATCAAGACACCTATAGGCTTTATTATTAAGAGCATAACCCACAAAAATGCAACTTGATACTCTAATTCCCAACTTGGAAATTTTGGGGTCAGAAATTCTCACAAAGGCTAAGCACCCCCAAACTCTAAGGTGTTCTAAATTTGATTTTCTATTTCTCCACAACTCATTAGGGATTTTGAGGATTTTCTTTCTAGGTGTTCTATTAAGGGCATAGTTTGCAGTCAAGAAAGCTTCACCCCAAAGATCCTTAGGTGCACCAAAGCTAGTAAGCATGTCATTAGTCAAATTGATCAATGTTTTATTTTTCCTTTCATCCACACCTTTAGAGGCAGACAAATAAGGAGGGATAGTTTCATGAACTATCCTTAAAGATTGGATATATGGGATATGGTTTAAAGAGTCATATTACATGCCTCTATCACTTCTCAATCTTTTTACCATCCTATCAAAATGATTTTCTACTTCTTTAATAAACACAGTAATCATTTCAAAGACATCACTTTTATTATTCATGAGATACACATAACAATGATAATATATCTTTTTCGACTACGTGTCAAAATGAGATAGAACAATACCTTGCTAGCCTATCTTTTGAAGTTTTGGCCACCAAAATGAAATGGCTTATTCAAGTTATCCGAGTTCGCAGCAGAAGCAGCGGAAGACATGGTGGAATAAGCCATCGCGGTTTGGCTTAAATTATTGGAATTATTGTAAGAAACAGGCAAGAACAAGTCCAAAAATATAATGTAAATTCAGCTGGCTGAGACGCAAATTAGGTCGCTATCTTAAGACAATTCGCGCCCTTTCGAATTACCATTGGTACGGCAAGGTTATCGATGCGTCGCTTCTGGAATAAAATAGCCCAACTTTCACTGTTGCTTCACTCGTAATTCTGCACAAATGAATGAAGCAGAAGCTTCAATCGATACCTTACCGAAATTCCCACAAGTTTAAGTGCATAGAGAAATAGGGATAAAGAGAGCAAGAGAGAAAGCTTGAGTTATGTGTTGGAAAAGTGAGGAAGAGGTCTCCTTTTATAGGTTAAGAAAAAGGAGTTGTTAAAAATCTGTTACAAAGAAATAAATCTGAAATTCATTTCAGAATAAAATGTTGTAGTAAAAAATATGATTGTTGTGTAATAAAAGAAAATGTATGTGTAGGGGAGTAATGAAAAATATGATTGTTGCTCTACAACTATATTTTCTAGTATAAATAGCATGCTATAGTCCCATTTCAGTCTTGGGGAGAGGCCAGAATGCTGACACAGTGCATTCATAAATTTCATAACTCGTATCTCCCCCACTTGTCCTTAATCCCCTGCGCGTGCGAGTCTTAGATTCAAGCACATCTTACTAAAAGGCCAATGAGTGTCATCTTATATAGTCCTTAAAGTTCTTTACAATGACCATTGTGGGACAAGTACTTTCCAAAAGTTTAAGTATGTAAGAAAATCTTTACTTACCATTTTCAAGTAATGTGGGACTAAAGCACTTATAGTTTTACTCAAAACTCTAATTTTTTTTTCTCAAAACCGTTCTTGAAAAGAAAAGAGAATTGTTTGTTAAAATACTCCAACAAATTCAAAAATGACAGTGGTAGTGGTGGTGGGAAAGATGGTGGTAGCCGGTGGCTGGGGCAGATGGATTCTAGTATATAGCAGAAGAGATTGGAGGCAGGAGAGAGTGTTAATAATAGCAGAGACTCGGGGCTTTAGTGAAATGAACGGCTGGGATGATGGATGATATATTAACTGCTCTGATTCTGCAACGACTTGTGCTGTCCGGGCTTTGGCAGTTTCAACCATTATACCGTGTTGGATTGCCTACTGGTTTTTCGTGAGCTGCTACATATTGGTAACGCTACTGTCTTGGTATTTTCTTGAAATTTTTAGCAGTTATATGCATATACACACTTTTCATTCATTAACGAACTAAAAATATATATGTATTTCTTTCTTTACAGCTCTCATAGAATAATAGGTATATTCTTATACAACTTGAATTACCTCATTTTTTCAATCAAGCTGCTTGTTTCTGAATAAGTTGTTTGCTTCCATACAGTGGCATTATGAACAAAAAACTTATTCGATCAAATTACCTCCTCTAAAGTGAATTCTTATAGAAAAATAAGTTTTTTTTTTCAAATTTGATGAAAGTTTCTATCTATGAAGTAAATCAAAGTTAAGAAGAAAGTAGATTGAACGTTTACTAGAAAAGATTTTACAAATTGTAATGAATATTGTGAGGAATAGGCTATAGATGTTTTGATCAAATTAATAGAAGCTAAGGTTTTTCTGTCTTTATATGGTGAGACTACCAAAACTTCCAGCAAAATTTGTAACTTTAATATTTTCTTTAAGGAACCGGTACAAAATACAATATCTCGACCAGTTCTAGTTCTCTGATGGTTTTACCTATATAAACTGGTAAAACAGGTAAAGAACGGTATTTTCACTGGTACGATATGTAAACGAATATTGTTTGTATCGGTAGAAGACATAGTGGAATGTACCGATTGATAAGGCCAGTATCGATAAGCTATTGGTAATTATTGTTTCGACCCTAGCTCAACCCGAGAATTGGTTTACAGGTAAGGCGGGACGGGTTAAGCTGGGTTGTATCTTTGATGTGGCCCTACCATCCAAACCTAGGGGCAGGCAGCTTGTGAGCTCATAAACAGGCCCTTAGTTGCACAAAGCAGGGGTGGGGGTGGGAGCGGGACGGGGGCGGGGGAGAGTAAGCACCAAGAAGAATATGAGGTTCGGAGCGGCTTGAATAAATAAATGCTTAAAGAGTAATATCATTTGTTTAGTATAGTTTACTAGCCAGCAGCAACAGACAAGGAAACTTTAAGGACTTAAAGGAAGAGAGAAACAAGGAATTGAGTTGAAAAGGGCTTGATTTTCAGGTACTCTCTCACTTGTTCCATGCATCTCTATCCAGCTAATGGGATTGAGTTCCTATATTAGTTTGGGACGAGATCCCATGGAGCCCCTAACTTGGGATCGCAAAAGCAAGTTTTCGAGAGAGAAACGTCACCATATTAGGAGTTTCCTGCAACTAAGAACAAGCCTACTAATTACTTGGCTAAACATATGAAACCTTAGTTGCAGGACTCTGTAAGATACACAATTTTTTGCTCCTACATTGGGGCCTCATTGGCGCACGGCTCAAGGTAAGGTGGGATCGCTAGTCAAGGGGAAGATAGATACTAAGTTGTGGTGGCAGCAAAATATCACTCACGATGACGATGAAGAAGCGAGAGAAGGTTCGACTTATGAAGGTTTAGATGTTACTTCTCTATTGGAGATAACACTAGATGGAAAATGAACTTTTCATCTGGATAATTGCACTTGCTTGTAGTATACTATAAGGACCCTTGTATCGACCTTAACGAGGAGTCACGTTTTAGAATAGTAGTTTACATCGAGTAGTTATTTATGAATAGGTTTTATTTATTACAGTTATAACCCATCCCTTTAAAAAGGTTTCTTGAAACCAATAAAACAATCCTAGAGGGGGGGTGAATAGGGTTTTAAGACTACTTTAAAAATTAACAAACAACAAACCTCAATCTCAATAACTCAAATAAGCAAACAACCAATCTCAACACAAATGTAAGACGATAATGTAAAGAGAGAAGGGTTTAGAGATACTTGACAAGGAGAATTAAATGGTTCGGCTTGATATACCCACAAGCCTACGTCCACCCCTTCAAGGAAGTCCCTTAAAAGGCCCTAGAATCCACTAGTATGATCTTCCTTACGGGTCAAGATCGAACCTCTTACAATCCCTTGATGCTATGCCCACATCAAGAACAAGCTTTGACAAACCCAAAGCTCCAAAGCTTGACAACCCCAAGCTTTGATACAAGAACCTTTCAATGAAGAAATGTGTACAAGATTTCACTCTCAAGAAGTAGATGAGTACAACTTTAAGCACTAGAACAAGAGAGATGAGTGTATGATGACTTATGAAAGTGTATATCTCTTAAATGTAAGCTCACAATAAATACTCTCTTGAAAAAGATGAGAAATCAATGAAACAAGAGAGATTTGAACAATTGCTTTGATCTTTGAGAATATGAAGGATAAGAGAGCTTTGAATGCAATTGATGAATCAAAACTATGCCCAAGATGAGTATTTATAGAGGTGGGAAAGAATATGACCGTTTGGAGTTAGGTGGTGCATTAAATGCGCCAAACGGCTATTGCAGTCGACTGCAATGTCCCATTGCAGTCGACTGTATTCCCAAAGTAGCCGTTGGAAATTCAAATTTCCAACTTGCAGTCGACTGTAATCCAATGCAGTCGACTGTAATAGGCTACTGGAAGTATTGCAGTCGACTGCATTCCAATGCAGTCGACTGTAATACCTCACTGCCCAAGTTGCAGTCGACTGCAATCCAATGCAGTCGACTGTATTCCAGAAAATGCAGTTTCTTAGTTTTTAAAGAATGAAAAACTTTTATGCATGCAAGGGAAACCTATGGGCAAATTCTAGGTATACAGTCATCGTAACGATCATCTCTCTACGTCTAGTTTACAAAGAAGGAAATAAAGCATAGTAAAGTTAAATCGACGAAATCCTTCTTTGATGCGTTCCGTTGAGAGTCTTTAAACGATTTGCTCGTCTAATTTTCCATTTGCATGAGTGTGAGATTGTTCCTATTACTTCATCAACTCAATGCATGTTAGACAGCATAATCATCAATGTTAGTTATCATCAAAATCAAATATAATCCTAGGTTAAATAACCGTAGGGTTAACATTTCTCTTATTCTAAACTTTAACCAAAATATTGTCCCACTTTAAAAGATCACATGCGAAAATTTATTCTTTCCTAAACCTCACAAATAATTATAGGACTAACTTCTACTCAGTACCCTAAAGTATACACCAAATCTAGCTTAAGCATCTAATGTTTAAAACGTATCAGATGAGTACCTAACTTTATTTTCCTAACCCAGTTGAGTCTGTCGTCTAAAGAAGGCTAACAACCATCTGGAAATCCAGGGGTAAACCTCGAACTTTTGAAAATGGTCCCTAACTATGTTTTTCTTTCTCTTTGACCACAACCACGCGCTTAGGTAACCATGATCCCCACCCCACCCCAGCCCATCACCACCATAACCCCGCCACAGTACAACCCACCACCATAATCCTACCACAACCACAGCCCCAACACTAGTATACCCTGGCTAGAACCCTATCATGGCCCCAGCACCTCTATAACCCATAACCCCACTACCACCATAACCATAACTCACCACTAGTGGTCGACCTACCACCGCCACAACTCATCATTGTATCACTAGACACATCCTCTATATACTGATGCGACATCACAATTAACTTATTAGTCTCCATCAAATTAACCATGGAACTCCTTCTCAATTTTAGTCTTTTCACCACCACACCACAGCCTCCTCCATCTCCAAAGCAACCCACCACAAGACCTTTTTCTCAATCTCACATATTCCAAGTATACTAGAACGCTATCCAAAAATCAAAGAAATATGTACACCCCCCTCCCCCCCCCCCACACACAAATACACACACAACAACAACCCATCGCACCAAGAGAAAACAAAATGCAAAATCTCTATTTGTAAATCAAATACCATGGGTGCTTGAAATGTAAAATGGTCATTAGCAATTAAGGGACGGTTGATGACATTTAGAAATAGAAGGTGCCATGGCCTAGGGTGCAAGCATACGGTGATGTTAAATGGGCATGCTTACGGTGGTGCCATTGGTGGTTATTCGACCATGGAGGTGGCTTTTAGATAAGATACAGAAGGGAAGAAGTATATAGTGGTTTTGGGTGGGTATGGGTGTAGTTTCAATGTTGAAGGTGACGTCAGCGGCGAGTTGATCATGGTGGTAGGTGATGGCTTTATGGTTTGGTTTTAGACAGAAAAAGGAAGAGGAAGGTAGATTACTAAAGTAGAGTACACGCGACCAATAAATTAACGGACACATTTGAACCATGTGTTTATAATTGAGAGGCCTTTTGAAAATCTCAGGTTTACCCCTGGATTTTCAAACGACTGTTAGCCTTCTTTACCCGGCGAATCAACTAAGTTGAGTTAGAAAAAAAAAAATTAGGTACTCATTGGTACGCTTTAAATATTAGGTAGTCGAATTCAAATTTAGAATACACTTTAGGGCACAGTTTTAGGATTAGTCCATGAATTTATTGATTAGTTTCTTCAAGGAGCTCCCAAATGAAAATTCCTCTAGATTTTGACGCACCCACATTGCCACTGACGTCCTTGGCCCCATTCTGTGCAATTAAGTACCCAATAAATCCCTGTATAATAGAGACAATCTCCTCTAATTAACTTGTTCCCGCCCTTGGACCCGCTCTGTGCAATTAAGTACCCAATAAATCCTTGTACATCAGAGACAATCTCCTCTAATTAACTTCTTCTCGCATCGACTTCTCCGGCCAAAAGCTCCGACCAATGTAGATTTTCTCCCATATTTTGACATGTGTACCACCTTGATTAAATGCACATTCACCCTCTTTAACACTACAAAGGCTAAATCTACATTTTTTAGAATGGCCTCCCTCTTGCCATACTTTTATCTCTTTTAAAATTGCACTGCTTAATCGGTCGACCTCAAGAAAACTCATGCAAAGCGTCGGAACTACCAACACAAGTGCCGCCACCAACAGCAATCGGCCGCACCGCCACCAGCGTTTGGCCGCGATCAGTCACCATCATCACAGCAAAAATTATAGAGCAAATTCAAGAGGTCATGGCCACCACGATCAGCCGCGCCGCCACAGCGAGGCTGCCGTATCAGCAAAGAAGAGAAAAAAATCTTATACAAGAATGGCCCACCATCGTCGAAAGGAATTGGGGGAGCGCCACAGCCGTCCACGCCGTTCGATGGCCACCCTTACCGTCACGGCCCAGGACGAAGCTTGCCGTCGCAACCCATGACAAAACTTGTCAGATCTGAATGTGCTACGACGCTACCACAACCACCAACGGCGGGGACGAGTCCTACCTGACGAAGTTCTTCCGGGACCAACCGTACGACGGGCACGGCCTGATCCAGCGGACCTCTAACTAGCAGCGCCATCGCGGCTGTGCGCCAGGCAACCGCCACACTGCCGCACGGTCGCCACCGTCCAAGGTATCTGCTCCACCATAATCAAGGGCAACGGCGTCAGTGCGCTTACCACTGTCATCGGTCGCACAACCATTGCCACCGGCCACAAGCGGCCGCCGGATATATCCTATGGCTACCAATACAACCACAAAAAAAAGAGAGAAAGAGAGCAGAAGACGCAGCAGCGCCGCCGTCATACTCGCGCCATCACCACCGTGACCAGCTATAGCGCAAATCGCCGTCGTCGCGCCACTACCGGCTTTCAAATCGACGTCACCGTTCTGCGCCACCGCAGGCCACCGTTAAGCTCCTGTTCCGCGCCACCGCAGCAACAGGAAAAGTACAACTGTCGTCACCATTCAAAGAGTGGGCTACCGATGCAAATTCAAAGCTCCGGCCATCGGCCCCTCCAGATCGTCGTCATCGAGATGCGCACCACCACGACGCCATCGGCCCCATTAGCACCGTGACCAGCGTAGCTCTAAGCAGCTCCATCACCGTTGTAGAGTCACCATCTCACCGTACCGGCTGCCTGATCTGCCTCACCGTCGTCCGATGCTCATAGTGCGCCACCGCTTCTCCAAGCCGTGGCTGTTCTTGTGTCAAGGGGCTGAAACAAAAACAGAGGTCCACTCTTCCTTTTTAAAAAATTCTACTTGACCTTGTAAAATTGCATATTTATATTTTAGACCCACAAGGTTTCTTTTTATTCAACATATGCAACACTTTTCAAAAAAATTACGTCATTAACCCATGCACAATGCATATTTGTGTTTAAGACCCAAAAGGTCTTATTTATTCGACTTAGGCCACACGCTCTTAAGAGTATTTAGCTTTTAACCGTGAAAAAGCCTATTTAGATTTAAAGACCTTGGAATCTTTCTCGTTAAAAGTATGCTGCACATTTTTTAAATGGCGCATATTTGGTCACATATCTGTCGCTAAACATTAAGTGACTTTGCTTTTAGGCGCTAACAAGCCTTCTTAAAGGTTGCTTCTTGTGCACTTATTTAACCTAGACCTATTTAATTTTTGGTTTAGCATTGTCTAGTCGCTTCAATTGATGCGAGTATATTACATGTCGTGTCTTACCGACTGCAATGATTTTTTTAAGCTCGCCTGTGACACGCAGTGCAGCGTACTCTGTCGGCTAACCAACAAAGCCTTGATAGGGCCACAGTGTCTAAACACCGCTGTTATTTCTATGTTAAAAACATAATTGCATTTTCATATGCTTTATTACCTCAAAGACTGTTTTTTCAGTCATGTACTTTTATTTCTTGCAAGGGTTTAAACTATGCCTGCGAGCATCAACAGTGACATATAAACCACTTCTTAAGCAAGGAATAAATTCACATCACCCGATGACTTAAAAGTCATGCCTAGGGCTTCTGCTGCAGTATCTTGCCATCAAGGCATTATATATTGTTTCATGGTCATGGCCTCTATCTATGGCATATTCACATCGCTGCTTGTTGAGAAGCTAGGTCAACAATGATGGAAGCATACATGCTGCCACTGTATCTGGTGGATTAGAACTCACCGACAACTATGCCCGGTACAACTTCAAGCTCAAGCATGCAACCAGTAAACTGAATCTAATTTATTCTCAGTATATCGATAAAACTGCGACAACTACTCTACTGATCATTAGTGGCATGTTGCTCAGACGAATTATGCGTCCTCAAGCTTTATATGCTCATCCAGTCGAGCAAGCAAATTATGGTCTTCTATATTGTACCCACAGGTCTTCTTGCGACCGGGCCCTGCATATAGGCTAAAAAGCCATCTTTATATATCCATGTCTTCTTAAAGACCGGGGGGCTTTATATTTTATGAGATCATTCTTATACAGGCTTAATGTCTTGTGTCTTATCATACATGGAAGTTCGCTACAGCGACCATATTACTAGCTCCATGACTCGCGCCTTCTTATTTGGCACCGCGGTAACAAGGATGAGAAACCTTTGAGGGCAAGTAAGACGAGAATTTTAAGTTTCGTCAAACTTTCATGAGCTCGAGCTCCATCCGCCCCCGAGGGCGTGTACGACGAGAACTCTTAAGTTCCGTCAAACCCTCGAGGGTATTTGCATGAGCTCCGTGCTCCATCCACCCCCGAGGGGGTGTACGACGAGAACTCTAAGTTCCGTCCAGCCCCCTAGGGCATTTACATGAGCTCTGCGCTACATTCCCCCTCAAGGGCGCGTACGAGAACTCTATGTTCCATCAACTCTCCGAGGGTATTTACATGAGCTCCATGTTCCATTCCCCCTCAAGGGCACTTATCAGAACTCTACGTTCCACTAGCCCTCTAGGGCGTTCCCTCAAGGGATGAACACCCTCAAGGGTGACAGGATATAGCTCAAGTTCTATCCGAACGGTTTAGCTATAGTTCTAACCAGTGAAATGGCAAACCCTAGTGGGAGTTCGTTGCCCTACCCTGTTTTGTTAATTCAAAACATGGCCGAGCGTGAGTGCGAGGCTTCTTTGCCAGCCCTTAGCTGACGATAAGGGTTCGCGTCAAAGTAAAACGCAAGCATGATGTGGTTAGCTCAAGCTAAAGAACACACACTTGCACAAAACAAACACCCTCCACAGGAGAGATGACACCTCAAGAGGACATTCAAACACTTAGCACATGCAACAACTTGCATGCACAGCTCTGTGTCCTCTCTCTAGAAAGGCTAACGTGGGGCACAGCCTCTAATGGATCCCGAGATCCCACGAATCATCTTCCCAAAGATGATTCTGAGTAGCCTACTTAGGCGACATTCGAAAGACCTAGCTCTCAAGAGCTAGAGTTCTAGCATCCTACTCGGGCAAAGTTTTAAGGCTTAAGCTCCCAAGAGCTTAGGTCTAAGCACATGGAGTAGAGAAATATTATTACCCCTACAAGCGGATGGAGAATCCCTTACAAATCTGACGTGTGTCTCAAGACACCAGGTATAAACTTCCTCAGCCAAACATTTTGGCTAAGGAAGTGGGGGGCTTATGATATACCTCAAATATAACTCCCAATAATTGGAGAATACCCGGCAATTCTAGTCAAATCGGAATACCCGGTCATCGGTCTAGGCTTGGGTTCCGCAACGTACGCGGTGCATGTTTTTAGCAGCAACACTATGCAGGCTGATTTTCCATGTTTTCTTTATTTATTTACATGAAATGCTGATGGTAAGCTAAGTTTATAAAATGAAGTTACTTAACAAAGTAGGATAAACTGCTTATACATCTTTTCAACTGTACAAAAGGGCGATCCTAGGTGCATTAATAAGGTTACTCAATCATGACCTAAAAGTCCAGATTTTTAAGTGTGAAAAATTCTATATGCAAAAGCGAGGCAAAGTTACATAAAGTTGACAATCTATGGAACTGTTCATTGGTTAGAGCCTTGTGTATTGTGTTGCTTTAATAGCTTGTGACGAGTGATATCTTCCGGTTAAAGGGAGGCAATGACTTGTAATTTAATCTGTTTGCTTCTTATCCAGGATATGGTATTGGAAACATGGAGAAAATATAACAAAATAGACAGAACTACACAACTAAGATACCTTTTAGAAGGGACATTATGAGAAATCGATTAAAGCACCATAGGAGTTAGCTCATGAGCTTTCTTGCTGATCTTCCCAAAGATTCATTAAATGGATGAGAGCCTAAGATAAATTACTTATTGTTGGATAATGTGGCGATAAGCCCTGTATGTAACAGCAATGGTTTAGAAGATATATTAGCCTCAAACCTTAGGGAAACATAATTCTCCATGTTTCATATTTTTTTGGTCACGTCTAGTTAGTTTTCGGTAACCAACTAGAAACATTAGTTGGTTGACCTCGGATAAAATTCCCAAAGTATGTTGGCCGTTATTGACTGTAAGAAGTTGAGGTTGAAGTAATTATCAT
This sequence comes from Escallonia herrerae, assembly GCA_033070095.1. NCBI lineage: Eukaryota > Viridiplantae > Streptophyta > Magnoliopsida > Escalloniales > Escalloniaceae > Escallonia > Escallonia herrerae. The sequence goes on from JAVXUP010000014.1 coordinate 258,564, forward strand.
AGTGGACTCTAAAATTATGGAAATATGTTTCAATTACTTAAACTGTTACTATAACAAAACTAGTCTCTCTATAAAAGCCACATATATGCATGGTATAATGCAATTCTAGGAGAAAATCTACCTTAGTCATATTTGTAAAATTTTCAATTATAAATCTTGCCTTGCTACTAGTCCTTAAATTTGTAGGTCTTTGCTACACAAAAGAGATATTAAAAATAGTATTCGTATTCATCAATTTGATTAGCCTTCAGTGGTATCAGAGCCCAAAATGATTTTGGTCCTTTGGTATATTACTTTGTAGACTGTAATATATGCACCATGGTTTTCCTAATTCCACCTGAATTGTTCTTTTGTCATCATGTTGGTGTTAAACATTTTACAAGTTACAATACCAGTTCAACGTTTTTGTTTGGCAAGAGAAGTCCACTTCCTGTGGCTAAATTCTCATCCCACCACTCTGGTCCCTCAAAGCTTCCTCTACATCTGCTCGGTTCGTACAAGTTTGGTGCGTTGAAGTAAACTCCATCAGTAGTTTCTCTCTTTACTCATCTTGGCTGCACATACGATAGACTTCAAATAAGATATCACCAATTGTGAGAATTATATTGAAACTCTTGATTAAGTTACGATACGAGTTCAAAGATTTTGTTTGGCAAGAGAAGTCCATATCCTACCACTAAATTCTTATCCCACCACTCCGGTCCCTCAAAGCTTCTTCTACATCCTCTTGGCCATTCAAGTTTGGTGCGTTAAAGTAAATTTCATTAGTATTTTCTCTCTCTACCCATCTCGGCTGTACGTGTAAGCAAACTTCAAAGTAGACATCACCAATTGCGAGAAATATATTGAAACTCTTGATTAAAAGTCACCCAAACTAATACAACTATTGGAGCCAATATCTTCATCGGTTTTGTGCACTACACTCTCTAATTGGCTTAATAAGGTGAAATTGCTTATGGCTTCAAAGGATCCTAATGTTGAACTTAGTGAAACTGGAAAACTTAATGAGAACAATTTCTCAACTTATAAATGTAGGATTAGGCACATCTTATTTCAAGATAAAGTTAAATATGTCATAGATTTGTCTTACAACCATTGAATCTAATTCTCAGTTTCATTTGCACACTAACCCGACAGTCTAGAAGGCCAATTTTCATTATTTATAATTTGCATATGAAAAGATATTAGATGATGAACAATCAAGGGCAATAATTGGTAAATTTTTGGACGGAAAAGGGCAAGTAGGAAAAGATTTGAGTTAATGATAACTGATTACCAAGAACAATGAGTTAGGAATAATATGAAGATCTATAGTTACGATTTCAATTCTGCTAAACACGAGCTTACCACTTCAAATATTTGTTTAGTTCCGAAACTCCAAAAATATGTATTCGGTAAGTATGACCTGAGAAAAACCAAGCAACCCATCAAATGGTCGAAGCTTCACCATGCATTATTCTACATATGCAATGCACTCGTCAAAATTCCAGTATTTAGCAAATTCCTGCAAATGAACTTTATCCTATCCAAAGATCCGCCCTATGTCTTTCATATCAAGAATTATTTGCAGATGAAGAGGTACTAAGTGAAGATCGGAGTGCTTGCAAAAGCGGAAGCTTATCTATGATCGCTTGTTAAACTCAATGTGTTTTACGGTCTCCTTTGTTGATCGTCTCACTATTGAACCCACTGAAATTCTATCAAAACTCGCCAGAAGATATGGCTACTAGAGTCAAGAACTAAGGGTACACACTCTCTCTAGGGTGAGAAAAATCTGTTGATGGAAGATAGATTGATGGACATAGTTACAGAGTGAGAAGTGGTGCCAAGGAAGATAAAACAATTGCAACGACTCTTTCGCAATCAGTCGGCAAGTCACCTAAGTGGCTTGCTTTTGCTCCAAACATGTTGAAGCCCTGTGGCTGCACATGGGTCGGATCCGAATCGGATCACACCTAGTTATTTCACATCTCTCGCACGGGTACAGTGGCACCAATACTATGCATCTCTTAAAATCAATCATATCAGATTCTCCTCATTCTGATTAATGATCTGTGTGACTGACAAGTACCTGTAAAAAAAGTGGCGATCCCATATTAAATATATATCAAACTAACGTGGGACATGCCTACAAAACAAGATTAAAAAAGAAAAACTCATCTATGCCCCCAACAAACTTAGCCATATTGGATTGAGCATTTTAGTCCAAAAATCTCTCACAAGTTTAACGTAGAACATGCTTAACCTCTGACTGCAGTAATGTGCTCATATATATTTTTTAAGAAAACTTTACATACAAAATATACGCATATAAAAAACTTTTGAAATTTTTAAAAAGGTGATAGCCATCATGAGTATCCAACACCGCATCCATAAAAGAATATGTTGCTAAAGATTATTTTCCTTGGCTCTCATGCCACTTAACTTTAGTTTGATTGCTTTCCTAGAAATGTCCTTTTAAACTGCATCAATCATGACCATAGGTATAAGCTAAAGTAGTAACAACAAACCCCACTTTTTGACATAGTTAAAATGTTTTTAAATGGCACCATAAGGTCAATACAATGAGCTTAAGGTTCACGTAGCTAGAAAATAAGGACCAATTTCTCACTTCCTTTTTGGTCGACTTATAAGCATGTGTAGTATGATGTATGGTATGGTATTATACACATTAAAGTGAGGATGCCACTTTCTAGTGTCAAATATCGTTCGAATCTTGGTCTACTTGCTATCTAAGCGTCTAAAATGAGATTCTCAAATTGGACGTACTTTCAAAATACTGACTGGAGATGTCACATTTGGCTTTCCAAGGCTACTTGAAAAAATGGGTTACTTTTTCAAAAACAGTTATGAAAAAACTTCAAATTTGCCATGCAAAGCGAGAGTTATATCAAGAGAGTTCTTCACAATTAAACTCTTATGTGTATCTCGCTTGCTACATAGGGGACGAGGTGGATTCTATTTGAGTCAACCAACCATGCATTATCCTAATGACATCCATCATTTCAATCATGATAATGTATGTGATTTGCTTAATATCTTAAGTTATCAAACTTATCTTAAATGACATGCAGTAGCAAAGATATTATTGACTTAGGTTAAAATAAACTGTTAAGAGGTATTACAAGTACAAAGTGTACATATCAACCAAACACATATCAACTTTTATGAAGACCAAAACTTTTGACATGATGGTGAAAGGGATATGTAGCGAGTGGCTAGTCAATGGGTCAGCCACCATCCTTTTTGTAGGGATATGCTCTAGTACGACCTCTCCATGTGTCACACTATCTCGAATTTAATGATAATCATTCCCAATGTGCTTTGTTTTGCCATGACACTTGGGGTCCTTCACATACCCAAGAGCAGCCATACTACCACAGTAAATAATCACAGGATCCGTAGCATATGGTACTATCTCAAGTCGTCATAATTTTTTTTTAATCAAACGGTTTCTTGAACAGTCGCTGAACATGCAATGTATCCGGATTCCATTGTGGACAGTGCTATGTAGGACTGCTTTTTTGCTTGACCATGAAATGGCACCTTTGGTCAGCAAGACAACATATCCTGAAAGTGGACCTACCCTCGTCCAAATCACCACTTGAATCCGCATATCTATAACCTCGAAAATTAATGTTAGCTCCATGGTAAAAAAGCATATAATCGGTAGTGTCACGAAGGTCTACAAAGATCCTTTTTATTGCTCTCTAATGAGCAATTCCTTGATTTCTCTAGAAGTGACTCAATAATCCAATACCGTCACATATATCTGGTCGTGTACACATCCTGGCATACATTAAACTTCCTATAGCATTGGCATATGAGATACATGACATCTTATCCCTTTCAGCTTCGGTCTTAGGACAAAGATCAAGGCTCAAGGGATGACCTTTTTTCTAATACCCGCACCTAGAATACGATTTAAGGTAAATTCTAGAATTTTAGTTAATTATTTAGTGTCAGTTGTGGTAATATTCTTTAATTGGAGTCTTTAGCAATAATTATCACCACCTATATTGATTGTGACATTTAATGACAATGTACAATTCTATTAAGTTATAAAATTAATGAGGTGGGGAGAATATGACGCCTGGAACTTTTCATTTGTCGATAAAATTTTTATTTTAATCTTAATCTAAAGAGTTTGTGGTGTTTTAAGAGATGTGAATAAAATGGTGAAAATAAATAAGTATGAGAGGGTTGTTAGCAAGTATTGGCATTAGGGCAACCGTATATAAGAGCCTTTTTAAGGAGGGGCAGCCATCCATGAAGTCTGCCCATCTCTTTTACGTGAAAGTCAGAGAGAAAGGGAGAGAGAAGCAACACCTAGGGGAAGACTTCTTCAAGGTAAATCCTTAATCTTTCCTCTCAAATTTTAGCCATGTAATTGGGTGTTTTAGGTATGATATTGTGCATGAATTAGTATGTATTGTTTGTGTTTCAGAGGGTGAGATGTGGGTGTGTTTGAGAATAAGGTTGTTGTAGAGCAGCATAAGAGTAAGTTAGAGTTTTTATCATATATCTTTTCTTTTATATCCGATTGAGGTTATTTTGCACTTTTTGAAAAAGTTATTGTGTTTTTCAACTTTATAGTTTTGAGTTTTCTCAGAATCTTACATTTGCATATCGAAAAATGATCTTAAAGTCAATTCACCGTAGAAGTTCAAAATTTTTCAGTTTCTAACAAACACTTCAATTTGTCTCACAAAGTCATCTTCAACTTTCTAGTTTTGAGTTTTCTGAGATTCATAGTATTTCTACTTCGAATAACCATTGAACAAAAATGGTCTGCACAGAGATGTGATGTTTCTATCAACTACTTCGATTTGCTATAAAAATTTCATTACTCATTGGACTTTTGTGATCCTTATATTTCTGAAAATCTCATAAAGTCTACTTTAATTTTGTTGTTTTGAGTTTTTTATGATTCATCATACCTCAAAATGGTTAATGTACAAAATTCGGATTTGCTGAATAATGTTGTTTCTAGAATTACATATCGGTTCATTGCCCAAAACTTTTTTAAGCCATTCCTAAGCATATTTGGACAAAATGCGAATATAAAACTCCCCTTATTTTAGTGAAACCTTTGATGTAAAATTTTCTGGGCATGCAAAGGTTCTGAAATGATTTATTTTAAAACAAGTTTTTGAATTAATTGGCATAGTAAACAAAATTATTTTTAGCCAGAAATTTTATAGTGATCTGATATTACTGACACGCTTGAGCGTCTGAAATTTTGTGACATTGCAGTACAGTTTGATATGTTTTTGAAATAGGATCTTTAGCGCTCAATTTAAGGAACGGTTTAGGGTTATGAACAGAAAATTTCTAGAAAGGTCCCTTTTGTCCGAAAAACTCACCTAGTCATTTAAAAGTGTTTTGAATTATATTGGGTGTGTTATGGCACGTTAGGCCTCGAGGGTATTTTGGTAATTTTATGCAAGCCTATGGGGTATTTTGGTAGTTTTGTGCACTTAAGAAGAGATTTAGCACTTAGGCATGATTGAGCGAAAATAAATAACATCTGTGTGGTTTAATGTTTAGGTTCTGATAGACAAGAGTTAAGACATGTTTGGGAACAAGAACCAGAACCACTTAACTATCCAAGTAAGTACTCCTACCATGTTCCTCCACACTGCCTATTTTCCAATATATGTATATGTATACATTACTTTACCAAATAAAATTATTAAGTATTTGTTGTGCTTCTGTTGTTCTAAAATTGGTTTGATAAGAAAAATGAATTAAAAATGTCGTGGAATGTTTCTATGAGTAGTGTTTTAAAGTTTGCTTGCGTTGAATAACACGATGTTTCTAGCTTGGTTATTGTGCCCCATATCCATGGGAGAAAGTTGGATTGTGGGTCCTAGTGGATGGGACGATATGTTGACGCATAGTATTGTTACTCGTGGTTCGCCCATGCGTCCATAATAATATGTATCCTAGGCGGAGGAGGGATTATGGGCCTAACTTAGGGGGGCCTGTACCTTGACTGAATAATATTTATCGGTGGAGTAAGGATTGTGAGCCCTAGTCAGGGGCGATTGTACTGACCGCAACAACCCTAAGTTATGATGAATTATGATAGTTGTTAATGAGCCTTCCTGATGTCATATTCCGGTTCAGAGAATCTTGGATGAATCTCCTGTGAAAATGTTTATCAGTTTAAATCGAAAAACCATGCAATGTTTTATAAACCCTAAAACCTATTTTATGGGTATGGTATGTGTACATACTTGTCCCCCAACTCACTCTTTTATAAATGTTTTCAGTTGATCATTTAGATAAAACTGACATCTATGAGGGAAACAAGGACGGACTCGCAATAGATGGTCGTGAGGGACATAACCCCTCTTAGAGCAATCGTAGATCTTTAGATGACATTAGAGTTCAAATTTTATGTTTTGAGAATTGGTTGGAGCATGGATCTCCATAGAGTTAAATACGTAATTGAAGTTATTTATGATAGTTGAGGAAATTTCTAAATAACGTTCTTGATAGCAAATTTATTATTATAGAATTTAGCAAGTTGGAATGAATTCTGAGTACAGGTTGTAAAAGGCCTAGCAGAGCCCTGGTGGAGGCTTAATGGGCCTACAGCCCGTCACGGGCTCCACGAGTTCACCTGTGGGTTTGGGTCGTGACATTTCTTGACATGGGTTTTATAGGCATAGAATTGTGCATATGGAACCTCTTAAGAACTTTTCCAATGTAAATCTTTTGAGACAAACCAAGAAATTTCTATAACAATCTTGTAGGATCTTTAGCCCAAGCACGTAATTAGTTTCTCTTATGTTCTTCATGTCAAAATTGAAGGACAACCACTCTTTGGCATCCATAAGCATCCCCATGTCATTTCCACCCAACTAAATAAAGTCAACATACAAAGTAAAGATAGTAAAACTCTTTCTAGAATGCTATGTGTAAACAAAACTGTCTTCCTCAATCATCTTAAAGACGAAAGAATCATGCTTGATGAAATTCGTATGTATAACGTTTGAGCTAGCAAGTGCTCTTGTCCTTTGACCACCGAGCCAATAGGTTGATCCATGAGATCTCTTTTTCTAGTTCTCCATTGAGAAAAGCTATCTTAATATCCATTTGAAAACGTTCTAAATCCAAATGAGCATGAGAGCTAGAATATGGTGAATAGAGGAAACCTGACATCAAGTGAGAAGGTATCCTCTTAATCTACACCTACTTTCTGAGTGTAACCTTTTGCCACAAGACGGGCCTTATACTTATCAATTGACACATCTATCTTGCACTTAATCTTTCAAACCTAGTTGCTTCTAATAGATTGCGCCTAGGTGGAAAATCAATAAGTTTCCAAACTTGATTATTTTCTATCCAACCCATATCCTCTTGCATAGCAGCCTGCCAGTCCCTAGCAGTAGGTGATGTAAGAGCCTTATGATAAGAAGTGGGCTCATCATCAAGTGAAGCACATATTAAAGATTCCTACTCAATCCCTAAAATGGCGATGAAGAATGTTTTCACATTGACTTTTACGCAACTGAGGCTCCTGAGAGTTATCATCAATTGGTGTGAATCCACTAGATTGTGAATCTAATGCAATACTCCCACTATATCTATATGGTATCTCTACCACTACCCTCAACACCCATAGGGTCATCTTGACCATGTCAAAAAATTAACAAGATAGTGCTATTCCCCATGTAGATATGCTGACTCCCTTTAAGAATTCGACGATACTCGATAAACCCTACTTTGGCTCTCGCGACATGTCTTGTTGCTTTATATCAATCCAATCAAGAAGGAAATGAGCAACCATAACATGATTGCAAACAAAATAATCCATTTGGAAGTAAAGGTTAGTATGTACCTTTTTCTGCTCCGTGCATTTACAGGCAAAGTAAACATGTTTCTTACAGTTATAGCATTTTAGCTTAGATTATCCTTTTTGCCTCCACGCTTGCCCTTACGAAGTTTTCCACCCTTTTTCCTCTTGCGTGATTTTCTATATTCGTCTTGGTGTGCCTTGTCTTGCTTTTTGCTCTTGGCACTTGGACATAGAACCCTTGCATTGGCTAGACTCGGTAACATACATAGAGGCATTCATTCTGCCTCTAACTCCAGATGATGCAACAATTAAGCAAAACTTTTAATGCTTTCGTTGTGCGTCATCATGAGTTTCACACGAACTCAAGAATCAGGCAGAGAGTGAAGCACTACATCTAAGAGATTGTTACCCTGCTTTAAGGTCGCGAATCATGGCCGACGTCTTTTTAAGATGTTCTACCATTTTCACATTAGGAGCCATCTTCTATGTCTTAAACTTAAGGGTCAATGCTCATAACCTTGTTGCTGAAGTGGCTGCAAAAGCCAACTTCAATGTGTTCCCCATCTCTTGATCGGTCTGGTAACCCTAAAATTGGTCAATTTAAATCGTTATGCATGTAGTTCAGCATATTGAAACAAGCACTTCCCAATTCTAATAGTTTTCATGTCACACTTATGTTGGGCAGTATCACCTTTCTCAGGCATGGTCATGCCACGTGTTATTTTTCTCGAAGACGTCTCGCTCATTTAGAAGATATTGAATCTTACGATGCCAGATATCATTGTTATCGCCAACCAGTTTATGAACTTTGGCGAGGTCGGCAAAATATTTGTAGAGGCAATATTACTACATTTAAGATGCACATAGATATTAGTGCACCCACACATTATCCATATCTTGTGGCAGTATTATCATAGAAATAAAATAAGTAATCCAAGAAGACAGGATCAAAAATTTCGCCAGACTCATAATCATCACCTATTTCGATGGATTAAGTATCACTTTTAAGTTAATTGTACGCAAAATAAGAAAAATGAGAAAAAAAACGTATTTCAACTCATTTAAAGCCTATACAGAAATATGACATGCAACACAAACATGTGCAATTTCTTTTTTAGTTCATGCAATTTTAAACTTATGCACTTCATTATATTTCTAAGATGAACAAATAACAACAAAGCTGCCGATTGAAAAATACTGACATGAAAAAGCATCAACAGCCCACAAAACAAAAGCTCAGCCAGTAATAAAAGACTTCGTGAAAGAGTCTTACTACTTGAGGGTGAATATGAGTGCGATATAGAGTTAGGGTTCGTTTGACAAATTTTTTTTTTTGGTTTTCAGTTTTTAAAGAGCAGCTTAATTTTTTTTTTTTTATAAAAACAAGTGGGTGTTTGATAACCCCTTTTTTTTTAGGTTTTTTTTTTTTGTGTTTGGTAACCCTTTTTATTTTGACTTTTTTTTTTGTGGTTTGCGGTGGCGGTGGTGGGGTGTAGCGGTGGTCGACGGTGGTGGTGGTGGTGGTGGTGGCCAACGACCGAAGGTGGCTACCGGCAGTCACCGGCAATCTCCGGCGGTGGTGGCTGCCGGCAGTATCCGGCGGTGGTAGCCGGCGGCCGGTGGTGGCTGCCGGCAGTCTCCGGCGGTGGTCGCCGGCGGCCGGAGGTGGCTGCCGGTGGTGGGAGGGTGGTGGTGGTGGTCTAAAAAAAAAACCAAAAGTGAAAAAAAAAAACCAGTTTTTGTAGTTTTTTTTTTTACTCTTCAGTTTAAAAACTGATTTTTTAAATTGAAAAAAAAATAGTTACCAAACGCTCCTTTTTTTTTTCAATTTTTAAAACTGAAAAAAAAAGAGGCAAAAAAGAGTGTCAAACGTGACCTTAGTTCGTTAGGTTTACTTCTTCGTCTTAATCTTTGCGCTCCTCTTCTCAGTTAACCTTACCAAAATGTGTGCATCTAGTTTGAATTCTTCTAACCTGGAAAAAGAACATGCCATAGAACGCTATGGCCGTCTTACAATTGCGAACCTTAATTAATCACCAAATTCACCGTTGGGCCAACACCTTGTGGGGAAAATTATCGATTCCAGAGTCTTCCCCATGTCTTTGGTTTAACATATCGGTCAGTACTGACAATTGCGTGGTTCGATCGAGGTGCAGTCTCTTAGTGAGCTGTTGGTTTTTCATTTCTCTGATGCGTTAGATATGGATTGCTTATTATTGGAAGGCCCATGGAATTTCCATGGAGCTCTGTTGGTTTCAGTTAGATGGATTCCTTTATCATCACTTGGCTCACCTTGATTTGCCCACAGTTGATTGGTGGGTTAGAGTGCACGATGTTCCCATTGAAATGTTCTTTTCCGAATCAAATGTAGTGATACTCAAACCATTGATTGGTCTCTCAATCGGCTAAACATTCGTGACTATTTGTGGATTCTTGTTTGCGTGGTCATTAATGAACCGTTGGTGGCTGGGGCTTTTGTTCCCAATGTAGGGTAACATGGAACGTGAGTCTGGGCATCTTATGAAAAGCTGTTCCGAATTTGTTATCGTTATGGGTTAGTAGGGCATGTGAACAACAATTGTTCTCCTTCGCTTGATGAGGCCAGATCTCGGTTTAAAATGGTTTTAAATAGGTATGCTCGGCGTACCTCTTCTCAGCTTTTCATCAACCCCATCGCCCTTTTTACTCAAGGAGACTTGGAACCTTTGTTAACACTAACTGGAATAGAACTAGTCATATCTATATTGATCGGGAATTGAGTGATCCTAATCCGGATGATGTGATGAATTTATCTGATTTGGGGATAAATGCAGACTTAGGTGCTTCCTCTTCGTCTCCAGTTGGGTCATCGGTGTTCCATTGCTCCCCCACTATTGGTTCCTTACACCTATCTAGCACTTCACAGAATAATGAAGACTTTTTCTCTGATGTAGGGGAATTGCCAAAATTGATGATATCATCATAAAAAATGGTATCTTCTCTGGTGAAAAATGATGCGGCAATAGTGGATTTTCAGGCTGCTTGCATGGCAAACACGTGTTAACCTGAACTTTCTCAAAGTCAGCCCGTGAAAGACGCATGGCATCTTTTTTCAGATAAGGTTGTACAACTTTATGAAGCTATTTTCCCGGATAAGGACTCTAGGAATACTGATAACTCCTAGGAAGAGCTTGGTTGTAAGTGGGCTTGGTTGTAAGAATAGCAGAGCAGGACCTTTGCTTATCTGGTCTATTTCCACCTTCTGGTTTTTCTCAAACGGAGGCTTTGCCTACTATGTTCCAGCCTGACCCTGATTTGATGGACTGGGCCAACTCTTCTACAGACGTAGTAGAGCTTGAAGCTTCTAGTATTGGGGCTTTGATCTAATAAGGGTCTAATTTGGGTCGTGACTCTCAAGGTGGAGAATTTGTTTCTTTTGCTTCTGCTCATGGTTTGATTAACCCTGTCGAGTCCTTTGATTTAACTGAGTCTAAGGGGAAGATGGTGAAACAATTTGGATCTGTTGCTTCCCTTGGGTTGCATATTCTTGTCGATTCACTTTTACCCCTCTTCAGAAGACCCATAAGACAACCCGAGGACGAATACTCACTTATAGATGATGGGTTCTAGGTCTTTTATGTTCATGGAATTAAAGTATGTAGTTTCGACAGTGATTTCTCCCATCAGTGAGGTATCAAAAATTTCAGGTAGCAAGCATGCTACCCCTTGCCGAATCATCATGTGTCCATGCTTCCTCGCTTGGACAATTCGAGTTCTGCATGTTCCCATAAACGTTGTTCCCCTAATCCTCTTCCTTTAACTACTACCAAAGTTCTTAAAAAGCTACGTGTGGAGGAAAATGGTTCTCAAGTTTCAATTAGACCTCTACTTCCTCCATCTAATAAGAAATTGCAGGATTCAAGTGCTGGTTCCTGAGTTCTCTACGCTTGGCTAGGCTGCCTGCTTTATTTCTATTCCTCGGGGTTCTCCTGTCGTTGCTTTATAATGCCGAACTATGACAAAGGGGAATCTTTTTCATACTCATCTAGTTCCCATAAATGTAGCCATAAGGTTGCCCTGCTGACTTGATGGCAGTTTTCGTTAAGAAGAGACGTACTTCTCAAGCTATGGTTACTAACTCTACTTCAGGTATGGCTTCTTCTTCTTTACCCCCTCACAATTGGATTCCGCATTCTCTGAAGTGTTTAGTAGCCGCTTTTTACCATTAAGAATAATGTCTGGTTATTCTGGCATTGGAATTTGCTTTTTTGCGGGGTCAGGGGTTGTGTATGCCGTCTTGCATTTTGTTGGAGCTTTTTGTTAGATTACAGTTGGCTTTGGTGGTTGGGCCGTACCAACAACGAGGGAGTAATTGAAAATCTTTTGCTGGAATTGGGGCGGTATTGGACAAGCTGCCATAATTCGGACAGCGTCTGAGTTGATCAAAGATACAATCCGGATGTGGTGTTTATTATGGAAACTAAAACTGTATATCATCACGTTGTTTCTTTAGTTCACAAATTTGGTTTTGTTTCTTTTGTGGGGGTTAATTTGGGAAGGCTTCATTGGAAGATTGTGCCTTAGGTGTCGAGACCCTGTTTGTTTGACTGTTAAATATGTTCATAGAATTGCATTTTAGTTACTTCCAGGGGGATACACGGGAATCAGGAACTTTGCTGGTTTGTCTATGGTCACCCCAATGTTTCCTTTAGAGAAGCTACATGAAATTATCTTGCTTCGTTTTTGGCTCCTTTTTCTTGCCCTTTGTGTCTTTGTGGGGATTTTAATGAGGTTTCAGATCACCTCGAAAAAAACTGGGCCTCATTCCTATATTATTCTGGGAGCCACTACTTTCTAGGATATTTTAGCTAAGTTTCGGTTAGCAGACATTTGTTGGGTGTGTCCCGTGTTTACTTGGGTATTGGATTCTCCTAACCGAGGTTTTACTTACGAGAAACTTCATAGAGTCCTGGCTACGGCCTCCTGGATTGTGCATTATTTGCATGCTTTGGCTATGAATCTGGGCATTCAGCATTCCGATCACACTCCTATTTTGTGTAATACTTGTCCGATACTTAAATCTTTTCCATTGCCGCATCGTTTTGAGGCTTTGTGGTTTTCTTTCCTTCAGTGTCTTACTAATCCGAACTATTTGGGCTTTTCCCGTGACGGGTTTCCCTCTATTCCAATTAATGCATAAACTCAGTTGTCTGCTGTGAGCTTTGCATGGTTCGAGTCATAATCATTTTAGTAATCTAGGGGATCAGATTAAAATCATTTAAAAGAATTTGTCTCTCTCTCAAATGGAAGTTGCTTCCATTTTTTGAGTCTCAGAAGGAAGATTTTCTAAATTGGATTTTCTCTTAGCCTATGAGGAAGTGTTTTGGGCACAACATTCCAAAATCTCTTGGCTGGATGTTGGTGATCGGAATACGAAACTCTTCCATCCTTCTACTATTATCTAGAGATGGCAAAATCAAATTACCTATCTTAAGAATGAGAGGGGTGAGCACCTCACTAAGGAGGTGTCAATTCAATCTCAGATTTCTTGTTAGTTTCAACATTTTTTTTTATCTCCAAGGGTTGAGTCGGTGAGAATTGGCTTTACGGTGCCTAGTTATTTGAATTATTTGGGCCTTGCATCTCTCTCTTCTGAACAGGTTCTACATTTGGAATAATATTTTGCTCCTGCTGAGGTCAAGGACATAGTGTTTCACCTAGCAGGTTTAAGATCCCCAGGTCCTCATGGCTTTCCAGCTTTTGATTTTTAAACGCTGCTGAGACACTTTAAGGCCTTTGCTTAATTGTGTTGTCTTATTATCTCTTAACTCAAGAAGGATGCTTAAGGAAGTGAACTATTCTTTTCTTGTCCTAGTCTCTAAAACTCATACTCCTGAAGTGGCGGGGGATTTTCGGCCTATTAGTTTGTCTAATGTGGTTTACAAAATCATTTCCAAGGTCCTGGTCAGCTGAATGAAGCCTATTATGTGTGAGTTAATTTTTGCCATTTTAGAGTACTTTTATTCTAGGAGATCTCCTGCTGATAACGTCATGAATGCACAAGAGCTTACTGAATATGTGAGATATCGTACCCGGGGGGGGGGGGGGGGGGTGGTCCTAGTCACACACAAGCAGGATATGAATAAAGCTTTTGATTGCCTGAGGTGGGATTGTATCGAGGCTATGTTGACAACTTTTGTTTATCCTTTGGATCCAACTAGTGATGCAATGCATTTCTACCTTGTCTTACTCGATTCTAGTAAATGGTGTGCATATGTCCTCCTTCCATCCGACATGTGGTATCCGTGAAGGTGACCCTATCTCTCCTTTCTTGTTTGGAAATTATTTCAGCGGGATTAAACCGAGCAGAATGTGATGGCAACTTTTACTGTATCAAAGTTGGCCGAAATTCTCCACGAGCGGTGCGTGTGAGCTACCGAACGAACTGTCTTTATTTGGTTGAACGTAGAATTGAGCTCTTATGTTTTCCATTTAATGTATGCAGATGTTATTTACTTGTTCGCTACGCTTAGTAACGATGCCCAATTGGACATCCTGGGGCAAAGTATTAATTGGGTGAAGTCTAGTTTAGTAGTTAGCCCTAATGCTTCGGCTGCTACAAGACATCTGATTAAAGTTGGGTTTGAATTCTCTACTAATCGAGAATTTGGTAAATATTTGGGAATACAGATGGATATAGTGTTAAAGAAAAAGGAGATTTCTCCAGACTTAGTTCAGCGTGTTCAGGATAAATGTGCGCATTGGTTAGGCCTTTTATTAAACAAAGTTTATGGAGTGCTACCCTAATCAAGTCTGTACTTTCTTCTCTCCTAGCAAATTACATGTCAGTCTCAAACTTCCTGGATAGATCTGCCATCAATTGGACCAAATCCTTGCTCGATTCTGGTGGTCAGGGAAGGCAATGCGCAACTCTATTCATGGGATGGGTTGGCCTACCTTGTGCCTCCCTAGAAGTATTGGCAGATTAGGTTTTAGGTACTTTGCACTATTTAATCAGGCGCTGTTTGCTAAACAAGCCTGGAAATTTGGGCGAATCCGCATAGTCTATGAAGCCAAGTCTTCAAAGGCCGAAATTTTGTTCGTCGTCACTTTCTACAAGATCACCTAGTGAATCCTCATGGGTGTGACGCAGTGTATTGGTCAGACATCGTATTCTTAAAAGGGGTTTACAATGGCATATAGGGGATAGTCGCTCAATCTCTGTTTGGATGGATTGGTGGTTACATTCTGTAGCGCCATTATCTTTATAGGGCTATTGTAATCATTGAAATGCTCACTGGAGGGTCTCTAACTTATTCCTTTCCAATTCCTCTCTTTGGGATTTAGGAGTCCTGTGGAAATAATTTCCAGATTTTACATATCCAGATGTTACAGGCTGGTTTGGGGGATGTTAGCTGTTGGCCTTTTGTCAAGGCTAATCTCTTCTCAGTAGCTTCTGCCTACCATTTTTTGGCTTCCAACAATACAATTTCCTCCTCTTGGACCCGGTGGGTGGCTTAAACTCTAAAAACTCCCGATCCTTGAGAACCTTAATTTTTTATGGCAATTTTTCCATGCCTAACTACTCCTGGGTCCAAACTAGTTAAACGACATTGCCCTATTCAAAACTGTTGTCCCTGTTATTCTTGCTGTTCTGAAATGAATGACCATCGTTTCTTAGGGTGCCATTGTCTTAAACCGGTTTGGGTTTTCTTCCTAGGTTCTTGTCCTTTTGTTTCGTCCTCCTCTGTTTCGGCCAGTCATTGGTTTTCTCTTTGGTTAGCTCATACTCTTTTTCAGGCTTGTTATGATTTGGTGCGTTTGGTTACCATTGCAGTGGTTCTTTGGTCTAATTGGCTTGCAAGGAATGCCGTTATTTTTAAAGGGATCAAATTTACTCCTGGTCAGCTCATACACAAAGCTAAAACTTTGATTTCTAATATTAAAATCGCTCGTACTTTCCAGCACTGTCTTTGTAAATTGTCTAAAAATATTTCTTCCTCCTTCGCTAGCAAACTTGATTGTTTTTCTTATTTCTATCCTCCTCTTCACTTTGTTCATTACTCTCTTTATTCTGATTGTGTAATCCTTTCACTTCCGGTTTCTTCTGCACTCTCTGTTGCTAGTTCCTTTGGGATTGGCCTGGTTTTGTTTAGTGTCGATTGGGTTCTGGTGAGGGCACTCATGAATATTATTGATTCCGCGGATGAGCTGTGTGCTTTTGAGCTGGTCATTAACACTGCTATCACTTGGCTGCATAAGCTACAATGTTTACATGCTATTGTTCTTCTTCCTCATTAAAATTCATGTTGCAGATGGAGATCTCTGATCAACGAAGCAAGTTCTCTGCCGATATATTGTGTAGATTAAAGTCGTACTGCAGGATTTTGCACTCGTTGTATATCACTCAAGGGAAATCGGAGGTGCTGTCCTTATCTTCAGCATTGACATCCTTTGTTGTTCAGTCCAGTTGTGGGATTTATCAGGACTGGTTTACAAGAATACAGCCTGTGGTCCCCCTAACTGGCGTCCGGACTTGCCCATGCTGATTCTCTTGTGGTGTTTTATTTCCTGTAGGCCTCGTTTACTAACTTTGTTTATCGTACGGGGTTGTCATCCAATTTACTTACTTTGTGTTATTGGATGGGGTTGTCATCCAATCTGCACCTTTAGTTGACATAGCCTTAATGTTAATTCTTTTTCTTCTTGCTCTTGCTCTGACATGAATTCTTTATTTTCTCAGGGGGCAAAAAAAAAAACAAAAGCTCGGTCCACGTCACATTCAAATAAACGCAGACGAACAAGCGTGCAGGAAGAAAAATGATATGCCAGGATGGATCCAACCCAAGATGGAGTCTAGCCTCTTATGGAGTTCATCAGCCGTCACATAAGTTTCAATTCGCGTGGGGCTGATCCGAATTCCACAAGCTCATTGAAGGACCACACTTACTGTTACTGCCCTGCCCTCTACGGAGTTCAATAGCATTAGCATCTACCCTCTAATTGGATGAATGCTACCAACTGCAAGCCCATGTTGATGCCGATGTCATTAACTCAACAACCGGGCTACACGGCTAAGACCGAGGGCAAGATAACTGGCCCATTGGGAAATGACTAAGACCAGAAAATTAAGGGAACAAAGGGGTGGAAAAAAAATTCATATGCAGATAAGCCCTAATTTTAAACAATTCCACAGCATATCAGTTTCTTGCCCAAATCTCATGAAATTTGTTCCATTGAACTTGAAATCAAACATAGACCAACTTCAGTTTTACATAACTCTTCACGTGAAACCATGTGAGATCGATTGACGAAAAACATGATTTTTCATGCAATTAGTGATACACCCCATAAACATACCAGCCCCACGTGAAATGATGGAAGATAGATATTTTATGAGGAAATGATGGACATATCTAGATAGAGAAAAGATATGCGGTGCTAAGGAATCATTTGCAAACATGTTGGAGCCCCTGTGGCCGTACCTGGGTCGAATCTGGATCGGGTCGAAACCTAGATTTCTCACAGAAGGGGATTCAACATGTTTGGAATACCATCACAAAAAAGTACTTGTCAAGAGGAAGATTCTAGGCTGAGAAAATTGGCCAGAAACCATTATAAGTAAGGAGGCCGGGTATCACATTCCCTCATGATCCGAGTTTTCTTCTTTTCCACCACACTTTCTGGCCATGCGTTGGTCTCCAACTTAAAAATTGCTCTGGTTTCCATCACACCATAAAGGCAGAAAATTTTGGTTTTCTTTGCAAGCGAATGTTCCACCTTCTTGCAATGTATCTACAAATCCGGCTGTAGCAATTGCTAAGCAAAATTTTTCCAGGGCAGTTACGTATCACGGCAATATAGGCTACATGTAAAGTTTGTCAAGTGCCAATACATAAAATTAAAGTGTGGGTGGGTGAAATATCAACTCAGACATGTCAAAATCAATAATCTAAATTCTGGAGCCATGAAGATAGAGAAGGCGTGGTGTTGGTTCTGTAGCCATGACGAATTGATAAATCACATGTTTCTGTCTTGGGCACCAATGAGCTTGTCCTTGTAACCAAAGGACCAAAACTGATAAAGTCAGCGTGGTCCTTTAGGCAGGACAAGTGGGCAAGAGCTCATTTATACGAGTTTTAGATATCTATGGGGCCTAATTGTAAAGGGGAAAAAAAGAAAAAAACATAGGATTTTGGTCTGACCAGCTGTGAAATAAAAACATCTCCAAGGCATCTCTAGTGTTTAAGTCTAGTGAACTTTGCTCTCTGTAAAAGATTTAAGGGGAAATTTGCTACTTTTCTTACTAGAAAGTTATCGTTGTTATGCTTGCCAAATTGTGTCGGATATAGTTTGTGATGAGGTGAGTCCTGGCATGACAATGAGGTTTCTCATTCACAAGTTCAAGCTTTGAAGACAAAAGCAATCCACCTTGCGTAAAGGCCATTTCTTTGGAGCCTTGTGCATTCGCTCCAAAGAAATGGGCTCTACACAAAGAAGGTCTCTCAAGACATTCCAGTCTCCAGGTTCTATGCACAACAGCAAAAAAAATCAACACCCAAGTTATTTCGGCTAAGAAGAACATTGCATATCCTGTAGGAGTTCTCACTCGATATACCACCCTTGCAAAGAAGCTTATAGTCCAAAACTCGTGCTATTTTCAGGCCAGCTCTATATTGGACGAGCTCAGCTGAGCCCACATTTACAATTGAACATCGTGAACTTGATTTATTTTGCACTGTGCCCGCTTTTTTTTGTTTTAGCACATTGAAATTCAATAACAAGTACCTTAGGGCCATGTAGCTGTAGACTAGCAGATGGTCCGTGCTTCCTAGTACTGATCAGAAACTATGCAGATGTGGGCCTGTGGCTTAGTTAAAACTTTGCTTTCTCTAGAGAATTATTGGCATTTCTACTCAAAGCTACTACGTGTGCTTTCAAAATGTTGACGCCACTAGAGAGAATGCAAAACAAATAATATTCACATGCAATGAATTTGGCTTCGTTAAGGTCCTCGAGTCTGAATTTCATCTGGAGAATTTTCGGGAACAAATATTCATCACTTGGTACGAAGATAAACAAGTTTCACAAGGTGACAAAATACTGAATTATAAACACCGCCAGCCGATTATGTTCTGCGACAGCAACTGAGTTATTCTTCTTAGTTTCCAAAGTATCTCTCTCCTTTACACAAGCCTTCAATCTTCTCAAGAAAACTGAACATGATCTTCAAGCCTTCGTCATCTAAAAGGGGGGAAAATGCGTAAGAGTCCTATTCTTTATGTCCTCTTCTCAAAGGAAAAGAACGCATAAGAATCCTATACTAGTTTCTGTAGCACACTCAGTGTTATAAGCAATTTGACCAAACAGATGATCTTTTTCTGCATATTACCTAGCTTAGGTATCACATGACCCTCCTGGTGATATATCACAAAAGGGTTCACATATGATCCCAAGAGTTCAATTCCACCCGGTTTTGCGAAGTCTTTCTCACCTGGACATCAGCCAATGTTATCATAAGAAATAAGGAATTGGTGTGCCACTAAGTATGATTCATAAGGATACTATGCAACTGGATTTACCTATGAAGTGGAGTGATGAACATTCGGTTGGAGAGGAAAACACATTTTTTGCCAGCTCTGGAGCAGAAAATTTGCTCCCTCCAAGTTTACCTCCTGCTATTACTATGACAAACTTGATTTTGTCAACTTTAGTAAGACTCACACCCTGCAAACTAATGTCCATGAATCGACTTGCTTCCAAAGCACTTCAGCCATACAGCGAAACCTTTAGTTTATATTAAACGGAATGCCATGGTATTTACCTGTGTCTGCAGTCCTGGTAGGAGAGCCGCTATCATTGATCCCTTTTACCCGAAAACAACAAAAATAAAATGACTTAGTAAAACCCGATGTCACATAGTCTCTGCATCCAAGAAGGTAGGAGGGCGTTTTATACTTTTTGCTTAGAAATTTTATTACCTGAGAAAAGCGAAGCAACCCGTCAAACGGTCCAGGTTCTACCATGCAGCCTTCAATGTATGCAATTGTCTCATCAAAATTCTTGAATTCTGTGAAGTCCTGCAAATGATATCGAAACAATATTCCTGTACATTCAAATCTGGTTATAAGCTAGCCTGTCAACAAAACGGTTTCCAAAATTACTATGCAGTTGAGAAAACCAGACCTCATTGGTCCCTAACCAGCTGAGGTGAGAATCGCACTTTCCCTCGGGACCTGAGGTTTCTTCTGCAGGAAAAGGCGCATCAATGAAGACTAGATCCATCTTTTCCAGAACATCATTTGGCCATACTTCCATATGCCTTTCCATGATTGCAGCGCTTTCCCTATAACCATGAAGGCAGAGGACTCTGGGTTTCGTCACGAGCATCTGCCTCATATTTGTGATTAAATATCACTCGCTGATGCTTCTTTGAGCAAGATAGGCCTAATAAACTGAAAGTATATACAGATAAAACTGTGGGTGCGCGAGTCATTAACTTCATCAGAATCATTCATTTGAAATGCGGACTTTTCTAGGATATTGAAAAAATGAGGAGGGGGAGCGATGCTGCAATGACGATCACATATTCTACCTAAGGCATCTATCTACTGCCAGGCTTGTCGCGGTAATCATGAACCAAATCTCAGGGATCCTCTTTGCAAGACAAGAAGTCATTGATGCAATCTGGGAAGAGCAGGAAACTGTCACACCAGCTTAACCGACAACCTTACAAAATATGTATGGGTTCAACATAAATTGATTATATATATTTTTTTAAAACTGTCACATAAAAATTACTTAATTTTTAAATTAAAAAAAATTATGTAGATATTTTTACATATTTACGCTTTTTATTCTACTAGTATGTAGCAGGTGCGTTGATGTTTGGAGATTAATTTTTGAGATGATATTATTAGTTTTTTTTTAGATCAAATAATATAATTCATTTATATTCTTATTTCTTTTGAACTTGTTCAAAAAGAAATGTATATTTGATATTTGAAATTGTAACCAATGTTTGGAAATCTTCTTTACAGGCTTCTGGATTTAAAAAAATCTTTGAAGTTACTGTTGAAAAGAAAAGTGTATGAAGAAAGTAAAAGAATCAATCTACGTCTTTATTTTTGTAATATGTTAGATTGGTTATAATATACAGTTACGATTTATAATTTTCATCATTTTATTATAATTTAGTTTGGTTTTGTGAGCTTTCTAGATTTTTCCCCCTATTCATCATGAGAAACAAAAAAAAAGATTTTTTTATTTATTTTTAAAGAAAAAGAATTCCATTGAATAATAAACAAAAAAGAATAACTCAAAGCCTTAGAAAGAATTTTTTGGTTTAAACAAAGAAGTTTACAAATAGATAACTATTGTCGGTTGATTGCGGCATTGATGGAGGAGGTAAGTTCCTTTTCTCTTTAAACACCGAAAGAGGGAAGGGGGGGGGGGGTATGGAACAATTAATGAGAAGCTTTTTGAAACATTATATATGTCCAAGCCATAAACCAACACTCATAGTATAGGTAATTTTTATGCATGTGTATATAAATGAATTATACATAAAACAATATATATGAACGTTATGAATAATGTGCATTTTTTATTTCAATAATAAGATGTAGTGAATGTACATAAAATCAATAATCTTGTGTTTTGAGAGTCACTCATGATACAGACAGTAAACTTTTAGCTTTTAGCATGTATAATAAGAAGATATAATTTTATTTTTATTTTATAATATCATCTTAACCTTCGTTAAAGTGATCTTTTTTTTTTTTGCGTACCGGATCTTCAATTGTCATTGGATAGTTTCTATTATTTTCTTGTGTTGAATAGTATTCTTAAATTTCATGTGCTATAACCTTGCTCAGATTCTGTCATTTTCAGCATTTTTGTCAATCCTAATGATGAAGCTGAATTCTTTCCCTTCTATTTCTCAATGTTCTGTCCATTATGCGTGTAATTTTTAGTGTTAAACGTTGTTCTTGCCTAAATTTTTATAAGGCATATAGTTAGATTTGTGTACCTTCTTTGATCGTATCAATTTTGAGAATGGACATCAAATAAATTTTTGCTTGGGTCGAACAATGTTATGAATGCCTGTTAAATGTCTCAAATTACAATCAACTTCAGCATGTACATGCTTTTATCAATATCATTGAATCAGTAATATTTCGGTTAAAACAAAATATTCTTAACTTTCCTAATTTACTTTGATTCATAAAATATTGAAAGTTCACATCTCTCATCTTACAAGCCCGTCCTTTTTCTGTGATTGTAACTTTCTTGCAGCATCTTTTGCATGCTTATTACCATGGTTCTTCTTAATTCTCAATAGTTAGTCTCGCATTAAAGAGTAGTACAATTTCTGTATAAAACTGTTGTTAATTTGCGCCGTATTTAAGCATTTTTTTTCATTTTTGATGCATCCTAACCTTGTTTTTTTTTTCCAACAATTTTTTGTTTCTTAACTGATTTTTCATGTATTTCAATTTCTTTATTTTGTTTTTGTTTTTTAGTTTTACAATTATTTAATCGTTTAATAACCCAAAAATACAAGAAAAAGAAAATATATCACATTTCTCATTATCTAATATTTAGAAAACATTTATTATTCAATGTTTATTTCATTTCAACCAAATTAGAAAAGGAATAATAAAAAATTTCTTTGTTTTGTTTTTCTTTGTCATGAGACTTTTCGTTTTCCAATGTTTAGAACATGTTCATTATCCAATGTTCATTTAATTTTAACCAAATTTAAAAAGAAAGTCATAAATGGAGGGTATAATTGTTATTGACGTAATTAACGGAGGACATAATCGTCCAGGTTATTTACAACATTCATACTTTTATAGGTAGTATAGATTTCTTTCTCCATATTTAATTCTCCATTAATTCATTTTCTCTCTCCAGTCCCATCTTCTTACATTTTTTTTTCTCTTCTCTATTTCTTTCCTAAAGAAATAAAGAATTGTATTTATTTGTGTGTTTTTACAGAATGGCAAAGCATGCCTTTATATATAGCATAAAAATCAATTTAGATCCTAAAATCAAGCTAAAATCTCCAAAAAGTCAACTGTTTGTTATTATGAATATGATATTCTCCTTTACCTCCCCTCAAGTTGGAGCATGAATATTTGAAATGCTCAATTTGCCCAGTAAAATGTGGAAGAGTTCCTGACCAAGTGCCTTGGTGAAAATGTCTACAAGCTGGTACGGAGAAAATCGGTCGAGGTAATAAAGCTTTGGACCGAATATGGTATCGAACAAAATGACAGTCTATTTCAATGTGTTTTGTGCAGTCGTGAAACACTGGGTTGGCCATAATGTGTAATGCGGCCTGATTGTCGCAAAATAAAGAAACTGGATCTTGATGAGAGACCCCTAAATCAGATAGGAGTTGAAGGCCAAATAATCTCACCTATGGTGATGGCCATTGCCATGTATTTTGTGGTGGAAGGTGAGACTATGGATTGTTTCTTTGAGCGCCAGGAAATGGGTGAAGATCCCAAAAACACAATATACTCAGTGGTGGATCTGCGAGTTATTGGACAGCCAGCTCAATTGCAATTGCAATTGCAATAAGCGAGCAAGAATAGCAAATTGTTGAAAGAGAGTAAAAACCTTAACTGGGCAAATTTTTGAGGTAACGAAGAACGCGTATGGCAACATCATAATGTGGTCGTCTTGGCTTGTGCATGAACTGACTTAGGATGTGCACTGCATAACTTATGTCTGGACGAGTGATCATGAGGTAGAGTAATCTACCAATGAGATGTCTATATTGTCCTGGATCATCGCATAGTTCTCCTGAATTAAGATCAAGTTGATGTCGTTCAGCCATGGGTGAGGAAGATGGCTTGCAACCTGTTAGACCACATTCAGTTAAAATGTCAAGAACATATTTGAGTTGGCTCAACACGATGCCATCAGAAGAACGTGCTACCTTAATGCCGAGAAATTACTTGAGTTTACCGAGATCCTTAATATGGAACTTAGTATCCAAGTAGTGTTTTAGCCAAGAAATTTTAGCTGAATTAGTCCCTGTGACAATCGCATCGTCACCATAAATAAGGGAAGTATGAAAAGATCCTTGACGAGTGAAAATGAATAAAGAGTGATCAGATTGAGACTGAATAAAACCTACTGCAAGTAAGGACTGAGTAAACTTGTGATACCAATTGCGTGAAGCAATGGCGTTCCCATTTCTTTATTGAAGCAATGACAAGAAAACATCGCACTGTAACTATTTGGCAACCAGTGCAAATGTTTCACGAAAATCTAGACCTGTAATCTGGGTGTATCCCTTAGCCACAACTCGCGCTTTGTATCTCTCCACAGTGGCATCTGGGTGGAATTTGACTTTGGATACCCACTTAGAATCAATAGCACTTTTCCCAGATGGTAATGGCATAAGTGTCCAGGTGCTACTAACTTCTAAAGTGGAGATCTACTTGGCCATGGCATCCTTCTAATGAGCATGTTTCACTGGTTGAGAAAATATTTGGGTTCATCGACCGAAGAGATGACCGCTAAAAATGCAGTGTGAGTTCTAGAAAATTCGGAATAAGAAATATTATGGGACAGAGGATATAACATTGTGATAGCCAATAGAGAGGAAGAGTGTGAAGTAGAGGAAGGCGGGGCAAAGGATGGTGTCAATGTATAATTGTACCCAGCAAGATTCTTGGACACTTGTCTTGTGCACTTTAAAGGCACAACTGGAGGTTCATTCACAGGTAGGGCAGACTGCTCAATATTGATGGGTGATTGTATGGTAGATGATGACAACTCAGGAGATCCCGATGCTTGTTCCAAGGGCATCTGGTCTTGGGATGAGGATGATCTAAGAGATAGTGGTTCGAGGTCGACGTTGTGGGGTGAGATTGATCTAGTTGGCACACCACTGGTCTGGCATGGGTTGATTAACTAGGTATACGGGTGAACTGATTTATGGGTGCATGGCTAATTGGTTGACACTCCCAATCAACTAGAAGATGATCCGTTAACCCAAAAGGGGTGTGGCAGGCTTATAGGTTAGCATTACTATCTTTTGTGTTAGCAAAAGGAATTATACTTTCAAAAAACTGAACATCTCGTTAAGAGTAAATTACTTTGTTGTCCATATCATAAATCCTATACCCTTTCGGCCAATTGGGATAAACAACAAAAATACTAGGATTACTTTGAGGGGCAAACTTATCGTGTGGCTTGCTATTTATGTGCCCATAATAGAGACATCCAAAAGTCTGCAAATATTTATAGTCTGCTACCTTACCAAACAAGACTTCATAAGGTGTCCGATTTTGTAGCACAGATTGTAGCATGCGATTGATTAAGTATGCATCGGTAAGTACACACTCCCCCCAAAATTTGACTGGAATCATAAAGCTCTAGCTACCTCTAAGAGATGTCTGTGCTTTCGTTCTACCACTCCATTCTGTTGCAGTGTATCCGTGTAGCTTGTTTGTCTGTCATTCCATTCTCAAAATAATGATTTAGTAATTCAGGATGTCCAAATTCAAGATCGTTATCAGTTATAAACACCTTGATTTTGGTTTAAATTTTATCTTGTCCCAATTGAAAAACATCAAAGATAGTGTATGGTCTGGTTTCGGACTTGAATTTCATGAGAAAGACCCATGTGGCTCAACTGTGATCATCAATAATTGTGAGGGAAGAATGTGACCCAGAATGAGATTTAGTGCGATATGTACCCCCATATATCACAATGTACTAAAGCAAAGTTGTGCATCGATTTATTTTTGCTATGTGGAAAAGGCAATCTAGTTTGTCTGGCCTTGTAACAAGTATCACAAAATAAGGGTTTCGGTGAATTGAAAGTAACATCTAAGTTAAAACTAGTGAGATACAGTTCACTGGTAGATGCCCTAAATGACGGTGCCACAAATCCGTAGTATTATGTCCTTTTGATAGAAGCGCCTTCCCCGCCCTTGTTGGTTCCAAATGATACAGGCCATTTCACACTCTACGGGCTCCAATCAGCTTCATCGAGGGTAAGTCCTGTATCACACAAAATTCAGATCCAAAAATTAAAACAGAGTTGAGATCTCGAGTCAATTTACTGACTGATAATAAATTAAAATAAAAATTAGGTTAGCCCAAAACTTGTTCGAGATGCAAATTGCGGCCAAGATTTACTCGTCCCAAAGTATGAACCGGGACGGTATCACCATTGTGAATTTGAACTGGGGTATATCTAGATTTGTATAAGCATCGGTCATAGTATCAATTTTACATGATATATGGTACGTGGCCCCAGTATCAATAATCCACGAGTCTGGCTTACTAGACATATTTTGTGATGCCATATTTGCAGAAGGCCCATTAGTGGGTCCTGATTGGCAACCCAAAAGATCAGCAGGTCTTTGAATTTCACTGGGTGTGAAGCTTGGAAACGACACAGACGTGTCGGATGTGGCAGCGAATTGCTGGGCAACCGTTGCCGCTGGTGCTGTATCTTCGGTAGTGCGTGGCCATGGTTGATATGCAGGGTTGTGATTTGGAAATGTCATGGATGTGTCAGCTGTAGGGGTAAACGGCTGGGCAAACGCCACAGATGCAAGAAAAAGGACTTTTAGCTACAGTTATATCCGTCACTAAAAGCCATAAATCCGTCACTAAAGACTTTTAGCGACGGACACTCCGTCACTAAAATTCCGTTGCCTATAAACCTGTTGCTAAAAGTTTTGCGGCATAATTTTAAAATCCGTTGCCTAAAAGTCGACTTTCAGTAACAGACATATTAATACAATTAGCGATGGAACAATTTGTCGCCAAAAGTTTTAACGACAGACATTAAGCGATGGAACATCCGTCGCTAAAAATTATTCAAAAATTGATGACTTTTAGAAACAGAAAATTCGTTGCTAAAAGTTTGTCGTTAAAAATTTTAACTACGGAATTTCTGTCGCTAAAAGTCATTTATTCACATAATACGTAAGACTTTTAGCGACAGAATAAAATCCATCTCTAAAAGTCAAACTATATATATATATATATATATATATATATATATATATATATATATATATATATATATAAGGTTAATTACAAAACTGTCCCCTGTGGTTTACATATTTTTGCACTTTGCCCCTCGTGTTTACAACTTTTGCAATAATGTCTCTCAAGGTTGACAAAATCATTACAAACAGCTCCAAAAACGAACGGCCGTTCAAATTCAGCCGTTAAGACCCCACGTACACAGCACTCACACCCAGTTTTCTCATGGGTATATCGGTTATTTTCTTACCCCATGTTCCCTTAGTTATCACGAAATCAAAAAACCCAGCCGTTGCCAGAGCAGAGGAGAGAGAAACAGAGAGTAGCGGAAAAATAGAGAACGGTCGTGCGATCGTGCGATCACTACCTACAAATCAAAATTCTTGGATGAAGAAGATCGCGTGTGGGAGATTGATGAGCGAAATGGATTGGGAACCCCGAGAAAGCGACGTCGCACAGCCCATTTACTGTCAGTGCTACTAAAACCTATATTTTGTCCCTGTTTGATTAAACTAGGGTTTGACTTTTAAGTATATAATTAACTAATGTCTCTCACAGGTGCAAATCATTTTATAATCCCAGTTCTAATTAAATAATTTTGTTTCTTAAAGTGTTGTTGTTTGTTCGTGCGTGTTGTTTATTGATAGAATAATATTTTTGAAGTTAAAGCTTTTATTAGTTTATGTTTTATGCAGTAGTTAATTTGGGATTGTGCATGTTTGGTTTGTTTGTGTGTTTTCAAATCCTCGTTCTTCTCTTTTAATCATAAAACTGCACTATGTGGGGCAATTTAAGAACATGCCACACAAGGTTTACACCCCTTGCAAAATAGACTACTTTGTTTACTGTGACCTTGAAATGTTAAGTTTGATTGAGATTAATAACATGGTAGAGAGTGTAGGAGCTGTAGGACTTATGAACTATTACTATAAGAAGCATGGGTTAAGCCTTGATAATGGACTAGTACAGATGATTGTAGATTTAGACATTTTGGCATTGAAAGACTGCATAAATTCACAGGGTCAAGTAGAAATATATTTAGAAAGTTTGTCAAATGATGAGATGATGGAATCAATTTCCACTCAGTTAGGGCTTAAAGAAACTATGGGCTCTAGTGTGGTTATTGAAGAGCTTGATGATGTAGGCAATGTATGAGGAAATGTGCCTACAGGGACTACTGTGCCTGTTTGGAGCTTAGGAAAATAGGGGACAACAAGTACACAGGGGGTGAGAGGTGGTTCAAGGTTTAGGCTAAGTCTAGAAGGTCCAAGCAATGCTGGTGATGATGGGCTTGGTACACAAGCATCAGTAAATGTGGGCACTGGGGTGGAGGAAAACATAAACCAGAGTAGTAGGGCAACAATGGGTACTCAGGGGGAGGAAAACATAAATCAGAGCAGTAGGACAAGAATGGGCACTGAGGGCAGTAGAACCATACACCAAAGGACTAGGGTAGCAAGGGCCAGTGCTAACGAGGGGCCAAGGGGTAGTGCTACTGGTGCTAATGAGGGGCCAAGTGGTGGTGCTTCTGAGGGGCCAAAGGGTAGTGCTACTGGTGCTAATGAGGGGCCAAGTGGTGGTGCTTTTGAGGGGCCAAGGGGTAGTGCTACTGGTGCTAATGAGGGGCTAGGTGGTGGTGCTTCTGAGGGGCCAAGGTGTAGTGATTCTGATACTGATTCTGATGATGAATCATACTGCTCAGATTTGTTTGACATTGACTATGATGCTAATGAGGATGATAGATTGTATGAGAAGAATGTTGTCATGAATGTAGTAGAACATGGAGTGGGTAGTAGAAGCAAGAGTAAGGGATAAATGGTGCCAAATTTTGAAGAGAAAGAATATGACTCTGATGAGTGGCAGAAACATCCACCACTAGATTCTGAGGGAGAAATTGACAATGCAAGAAACAAGAAACTAACTAGGGAGTTTAACCCTGAATCAGACATGAGAAAACCCGAGTTCAAGGTTGGTATGGTGTTTAAAGACAACAAGGTTTTCAAGGAAGCTGTTAGGCAACATTCTATTTTGGAAGGAAAACCAGTAGTCTTCCCTAAGAATGAATCAGGGAGAGTTAGGGCTAGGTGTGCTTCAGAAGGGTGTCAATGGCAGATGTATGTGTCTAGGATGCAAGGAGACAATGAGGTTGATTTGGTTGTGAAGACTGCAATAACCCAGCACACCTGTACCAGGGTGCACAAGAATAAACATGTGACTAGTACTTGGCTAGCTGCTAGATGCAGTAAAGATTTCAGATTAAATCCTAATATGAAGGTTGGTACTTTGAGAAATACATTGATGAGTGATCACCAACTAGATGTGCCACTTTGGACAGTTTATAGAAGCAAGAGGAAGGCAGCAATGATGGTTGAGGGCAATATAATGGAACAATTTTGGCAATTGAACTCTTACATTGATGAACTTAAGAGAAGTAATCCTGGCACCACTGTGGATCTACAATATGAACCAGGGGGCATAGGACAGGGTGAGTACAGGTTTCAAAGGATTTATATATGCCTTGGTGCATTGAAGGAAGGGTTCAAAGCTAGGCGTATGAGATTGATAGGGCTAGATGGGTGCTTTTTGAAAGGTCCCACTGGTGGTCAGCTCTTGACTGCAGTGGGCATTGATCCCAACAACCAGATGTATCTAGTGGCATATGCTATTATGGAGGCTGAAAATAGAGACTCTTGGGGTTGGTTTGTACAGTTGTTGGGTGATGACTTAGAGATAGAAGACAGTTTGAGTTAGACATTTTTGTCTGACAAACAAAAAGGGTTGGTTGGGAGCATAGAGTCATTGTATCCTCATACTGAGCACAGGTTTTGTGTCATGCATTTGCGTGAAAACTTCAAGGCAGCATGGTTTACTGGGATTGCTTTGAGAGATGCTCTGTTTGTTGCAGCCAAGGAAACCAATGTGGTGAGATAAGAGCACAGAATGCAATAGATGGCTGACATAGAGAAGGAGACAGTGGCCTGGCTTGATGATAAGCCACCTACAGAGTGGTCTAGGTCACATTTTAGTACAAATGTTAATGTGATGTTCTTTTGAACAATTATTGTGAGAGCTTCAATTCAATGATAAAGGAATCAAGGGATAAATTAGTCATTACTTATCTTGAAACAATAAGAAATACCTTGATGGCAAGGATGAGATTTTCTAGGGAACAAGTTGAGGAATGGAATGGTGAAATTTGTCCTGCAATACAGAGGATAACTGAAAGATTGAAGGTGTATGCTGAGGAAGGGATACCATCACACTCAGGGGAGTTGAGGTTTCAGGTAGCATGTCCATGGGGGAAGCAGTTCACTGTGGATCTCAAGCAGTACACATGTTCATGTAGGAGGTGGGACTTGAATAGGATTCCTTGTCCCCATGCCATTACATGCATTTGGCACAAGAACCTGGTAGTAGAGAATTTCATCCATGAGTGCTACAGTATTGACACATACAAGAAAGCTTATGCACCAATCATTAACCCAATGAATGGTCCAAGTATGTGGCCTAAAAGTAATTTATCCTTCATTCTACCCCCCACTTATAGAAGGCCAAGTGGCAGACCTAAGAAACTGAGGAGAAGAGGCAAATATGAAGCTGAGGATAACACATGCACTGGCAAGATGTCAAGGAAAGGAACAACAACTAGATGCAACATATGCCATCAGCTTGGGCACAACAGGAGAAAATGTCAGAGCAGCAGACAAAATACTTCCTCAGTAAGTACATGTTGATTTTATTTAGTTGGCCTAGTTGTTATTTATGTTTGAGATTAATGTATTATAACCTCTCTAACAGGAAAACATGCCAACTGAGCAAGGCAGAGTCTCACAACAGGGAGATAATGCAACTGAGCAAGGCAGAGCCCCACAATAGGGAGATATCGCAACAAGGGGGGCAGAACCCAAGAAGGCAAAAGTTACCAGTATGTAAATAACAGAGTTATATATATTTGAATTGTATTTATAAATAGGTGTTTTTACTGAAAATGTCTTTTTGCAGCCAAGAAGGCAACAAACTGCATCTCAACCAAGCCAAGGTGCTCCACAAAGCTCAGTTGTTACAGAGCAGATACCAGCAGGGTTTATGCCAACTCCACAGGCAACATCAGCCCAAAGACCATCATGGCCTATACCAAGCATGGTAGAGCCACCACCAACTTCAGCTGTTGGAGGTGGCCAAAGCCAAGGTGGCCAGAGCAGAGGGAAAGAGAAGACTGCCAAGGGAGGTCCAAGCCAAGGGAAGGAGAAGTCAAAAGACAAGGGTGGCCCAAATCCAACAGGACAACAAATAAGCACAATATCAAGAGCAGTCTTCTCCTTCCCTCTGCTTGAGTTGAGTACACAGTTTGGAAACAGGGGATGTTGACTTTTTTAGGGTAATCCCTAATTCAGTACATTCCATAGCTCAAAACATTACAAAAAGCCCTAATTCCCTAATTCAGTACATCCCTAGCAATTTCTACAAGTTGTTGCCCACATCTTCGCCTTCAATGTTGCTCAATTCCTCTATCCCGTCGCCAAAATCAGACAATAATGCAATCACAATTAGTAGAAGCAACACCCAACTAATAATTGCAACAATCTTCCAAAATTTCTCCTTTGACCTGTTAATCGTAATTAGAGGGTCACGCCAAGCAAAAAACCCACATCTACCAACCTGTGAGAACAAGGAGATTGTTCATTCAGCTCACAAAATTGAAGAAGAAAATGGGTTAAACACAAAACTCACCTGGTTGGTGCAAGTCCAAAATCTTCAGCCGGGATTTAGATCTGTCTACAAAGTCTTAGCCACGGCTCTCTGACCACACTGACAGTATATATGAGCCATGAGATGGGTTTTTTGAAATCTCTCTCTCTCTCTCTCCTTTCTTGAAACCCCTGAAGAAATACTAAAGCGGGACACATATTTTGGATGGAAATAGGAGTGACAGTCACTTTAGGAGGGAACATGGGGTAGGCAAATGACAGATATACCCATGAGAAAACCGGGTGTGCTGTGCACGTGGGGTCTTAACTGTTGAATTTGAACGGCTGTTCGTTTTTGGAACTATTTGCAATGGTTTTGTCAACCTCGAGGGACATCATTGCAAAAGTTGTAAATACAAGGAGCAAAGTGCAAAAACATGTAAACCACAGGGGACAATTTTATAATTAACCCATATATATATATGTATACATATATGTATATATATACATTATTTTCTTAATACCCAAACCTGTTATTACAAACTCTCAACAATCATTCTCAATCCAGCAAATATTTTTTAATGTACATTAGGGCCTAAACTAGACAAAACACACATATATAAAGAATGAATTCTATACTAATCAAAAAATAAAATCTATACGAAGTTCAGAAGGGCACGAGAGCGGGGTACAATAAAGTAAGGGAGGAAAGGGGAGTATAAGTCGGGGGAAGAAGGGGGGCACGGGAGTGGGATACAAATAATTCGGAAGGGAAGGGTTGATCAAGGGTAGTCCCGGAGCTGGATCCTACTGATTGTCTTCGTCCACAAGGGCACTGTGATCCGGATCCGGCTCGGCATGTACAACAACAGTACTCTCCATGTAAAGACACAGACACATTAATTTCGATAGCAATCGTATATAGTGTTTACTAAACGTATATAGTGGTTGTACCTGATTATGCGCCGTGATCATCCTTTACACCTTCGAAGCAATGCGACGGATCTTGTTCTCGTGTAATGACGGTTGCTCCATGGTCGATGTCTGCGTCTGTGGAGGGGCAGCGAGGGGTGGAGACGCTCCTTTCACGACACATGCAGTCGTATCGGGCAGGCCTCGTACGGAGCCTTTCTACCTGTTGACGACCCCCAACCTGTACTCGTGGACGCTGATGGCTGTCTGAACTGCTGTCCAGACCCCCTGATCTGTTCATATGAGGCCTACAAAATAGTGTTTTGACATTCAAAACATTAAGGCGACAAACATCAAATAAAAGGCAAAATTTTAACAAACTACATAAATTAATTCTTAACTTACATCGATCATAAATATCTGAAACAAAGTCCCCCGCCCGGTGTGCATATCGTCCTTATCCTTCTTCCTCACATGTCAGAGCTACGACCTCATCCACCGGAGGTTCAGGTGCTCAACTGCATTATTGTGTCAGTGGATGTTGTGTGCCACGGCTGACTTCCCCTTCCCCATGTGCGTGGGATCTTTCTCGTGTCTATTCTCGCTCCTACTCCTAGTCTTGGATCCAAGAATCAAGCTAATTTAGATCCAAGAATCATGCTAATTTAGATCTTAAGATCAGGCTAAAATCTCCTGAAAGTTAGCTGTTTGTTTTCATGAATATGAAATTCTCCTTTATCTCTCCACATTTAACACTCTACCATTTCATTTTCTCTCTCCGGGTCCAGTTCCTTCCCCTCTAATATATGACCAATATCCTTAATCTGCATGCACAAAAAAAAGTTATTGAATTATGTGGGACGGAGGAAGTATATTGCAAAGTAAATTCGACAAGCAGAATGCCATTTACAAAGGGGTTCTCAAGCATAGGATTCCATTTTGGAAACTTTGAGAAAAATTATTAAATTACAATGTACAAAAAAATAATTTACATTTCACAAGGTGACGGCATTAGCACATGATATACTTAAATAAGAGATCCACATTTTGTCACAACAAATGTGTAAGTTCTTCTCCCAAGTTCCAAGGTATTGCTACTCGATCTTCTTGAGGAAGCTGCAAAGCATTGCTACTCGATCTCCTTGAAGAAGTTGGAAAGTATTACTACTCGATCTTCTTGAGGAAACAACAAAGTCATTTTCACCTATACAGGTCACTGTGCAAAAAAACAATTTGAAGTGTTTCCATTCCTAAGGATAACGGAATAAGTTGGTTTACCTATGAATTGGAGTGATGGGCAGTCAATTAGAAAAGAAAAAGCATTTTCTGGGAGCAAAGGAGTAGCAAATTTTTTATCATCCAGTTTGGCACCTGTTGTTAATATAAAAAACTTACGTTTGTCAAATTTTGTAAGGATCACACGCCGCAAAAAAAATTCCATGGATCATTTACAACTTCCATTACATCAAAAGCAACTTGATTACTAATAGTGATGAGCAATATTTTGATCTACAAACGCGAATGTCGTATAATACCAGCATATACAATTCCTGGTAAGGGAGCCCCAAACATCGATTGCTACTATCAGAAGATAACAAATATATGGAAATTGGTGGGCGTGGTAGGGGGGGGGGGGGAATTGAGAGGGAAGTACTTTCTGAAGCTCTAAAAGAAAACTTAGGCCTAAGCCCAAAAATGTACCCTCAAGTTTACCCCACGAACGACTTTAGTACCCAAGTTTGAACGTGTGCCAAAGAATTACCCAATTTTTAAAAAGCGTACCAAATCAGTACCTAAGCTGACGGAGCACGGATGCCGTTAAAAAG
The DNA here is from genome assembly GCA_033070095.1 of Escallonia herrerae. Classification (NCBI taxonomy): domain Eukaryota; kingdom Viridiplantae; phylum Streptophyta; class Magnoliopsida; order Escalloniales; family Escalloniaceae; genus Escallonia; species Escallonia herrerae. Next base: position 292,808 of record JAVXUP010000014.1, read on the forward strand.
TCAGAGGGGCTATTATTATTAGAAAAAGGTTTTTTTACTTAAAAAGTTCAAATACTGATTTGATTACTTTTCATAGGTACTCCTTTGGTACGGTTTACTTTTATAACTTTTTCTTTTCACAGCCGTTCGATGTGGTACTATCTTAACCATTTGATTATTTTATCTTCCTTAATTAATCATTAAACTCTCTCTCTCTCTCTCTCTCTCTCTCTCTCTCTCTCTCTCTCGCATTCAGACACAAATTTCCTCAGTCGAATCTGTGATTTCAAAGCATTTTCAGGTCAAAATCAGAAACTCGAGCACATTCCACTAGGGCCTTCAACAACTGCCTTGTTGACAGTATATCAAATACCATCTCGCTAATCGATACCTCGGGCTACAGCCAGCCTAGTTGGACTCATTTTCTACGTAATTTGTCGCTATCGCTAGTGGACGGCAAGGGAGAAAGATTGGAAGAAAGATAGCTCTCGTTGACCGCGACCTATATGAACCAGGCTTAGTTGCTAAGCTGCTGTCAGTGCAGGTGATAGCAATCCTAATAATATAGCTAAATGGGTAGCTAATTTCTCCCGTATGGAGCCACCGGTTCAGCAAACGGACTCAACATTTCACTTACGGAAGAGAATTGGATTTCACTTTGATACTTGCTTGTGATACTGAGACTAGTAAGAATCGGAATAGAGTGAGGCCTTGCCCTTCTTGAGCTACGAGCTCCTCGCTTCCTTTACGGCCGTTTTTGACTGTATGGACTGTGATAATGGGGCCCAAGCAAGAGAGTTTGGGTTTTTGGTGGTTTCTAAAAATATGACTTGGTTAAGATCGGACGGCGGTGAGGATTCTATGCTGAGTCGACTTGGGCAGGAGGAAAATGGATCGGCGGCGTACAGGCTAAAATCGGAGGCTGAGTGCCACGCATCGCAGCCTGGTTGGAGACTGGAACTGCTGGTTAAATCTCCACTGCCGATTAAGGTCTCCATCCACTCGTCCGAGTTGAACTCACCACCATAACCACCACCAAAGTCGAAAAATCTAAACCTCGTGGTGGAATGGTGGTGCTCCAAGCTGGGAAACAACATATATCATCTTTCGCCTGGGTAAAGTGGGTCAATCACCTCGCCAAGCGGTCATCCGGCAACACGGTAGACCTCAACGGCTCCCATTAAGATGACTTGTATGGCCCAGATAGCCAAAATGCTCTGCGCTTGGACCAAGCTTAGGTTGCCCAGGTAATCGAGTCTGCCCTCGCTGAAGATTTGGGCTCTGGCCTTGAACCACACCGCCTCACCGAACTTGACGCCGTTGTGGGCCAGAAGCTCGAGGAAGACACACAGGAGAGCTTCGAGCATTGCCCACCTGGAGTGGATCACCTCAAGCTCGCGGTTCTTGGCAAAAGTTTCTGGGTCAGCAGAAAGCCCAGCGGTGTCCCGGCCGTAGTCATCGGGGAATTCACAGGTGAGGTAGGATGGAGCCTCATCGGAGAATGGTCCCAAGTACTTGACCCTGTCGGGGCCGTACCACGGGCTGCCGGATGAGATGACCTTGCTGACGCTCTTCCTCATGGAGACTCTTCCATTGTCGATGATCTTTGAGGTTGTTGGAGTAATTTGCATCGCATTTCCGGCAAAAGATGGGGAAGAGAGGACCATTGTTGCTGCAACCATGGCTAAGGAGTAACAGCAGAAACATGGATTACTATAGATGGATGTAAAAGATGTGAAGTTGTTGAGTTGGGGGGGGGGGGGGAGAAAGATAGAGAGAGAGATAGAGAGTTTTTAATGATTAATTAAGGAAGATAAAATAATCAAACGGTTAAGATAGTGCCACATTGAACGATTGTGAAAAGAAAAAGTAGTAAAAGTAAATCGTACCAAAGGAGTACCTATATAATGTAAACTGAACCAAATCAGTACCTAAACTTTTTAAGTAAAAAAATCTTTTTTTAATAATGACAGTTTTACCCCTTTGACTTTTTAACGGCATCCGTGCTCCGTCAGCTTAGGTACTGATTTGGTACGCTTTTTAAAAATTGGGTGCTTCTTTGGCACACCTTCAAACTTAGGTACTAAAGCTGTATTTGGAGTAAACTTGAGAGTACAGTTTTGAGATTAGGCCGAAAACTTATTACCAGAAAACATCAAATGGTCCAAGCTTTTACGACGCAACTTTCAATGAATCGAGTAAATAAAATCAAGCTATATTAAAAATGTCACTTGGAAAAAAATATTCTCTAAAAAAAGGTATTCCAAATTGACTATAAACAAAATTAGGCCTTGAACAAGTCAAAGTGAAGATCAATCTTGCCCTCGAGGCCATATTTTACTTCTGCAGGAAAAGATACATCAACGAAGACTAGATCCATCTTTTCCGGTACGGTTTCTGGCCATATTTCCATATCCTTCTCCAATATTGCACCATTTGCTCTATAATCATGAACGGGAAGAATTTTAAGTTCTTTCACAAGCTGATGCTCCAATGTCATCTTATACATTTGGTTCAAATCTGGACTGATCTAGCTCAAGGGTTACTGATCCTTTGAAAGGGCCACTCAGAGGATGATTCATTTGAGGGCTTCTGGTCCTAATAGTACAACCAAGCTTTGGATAAACTATTAGTGTTATTTTGATTATTGGCGTCAAGCGTTTCACTGTGTCTATGTTCCATCATATCTGAATGGCTCTTGTAAGTGCAGATTATAGCCCTTAGCAGCATCATGATCATATCCTCCTACGATCTCAAGCTTTTGAACTAAATTGAATTACTTTGAACACTATATATAAAAGTCTCCTTTCTTCCCGGGAGAGAAAAAAGAGGGGGAGGATGGGGATCAATCTCGACTCAGACAAGCCAAATTAGTATTAAACTGGCTACCCTCTTTAGATGGGGGTCAAAAGGAGATGTTCGAGATATTTGTTGAATATACAAAGATTTATTACAAAAAATTGGTGCTTAGTAAGCAGCAGGTTAATATTAACCTGGGCTCATGGTCTCAGAGAATGGTCTCAGTTTCTCCAAGCACCAAGCACCAAGCAGGAAAGTCAGAGGGAAGAGCTTCCGAGCTAAACTGTGTAAACTAGCTGTGGCAGTAATAGTATATGGGATATGGCAGGAAAGGAATTCAAGAATTTTTGAACATAAAAGTGCCAATGTACAGCGATGTCTATCTGTCAACCAACAGTGGATCAAGTATAGAGTTTATAGCTGGGCAAACTCTCCATTTACAGAGAGGAACAAGGTGCTGTGTCAAGCATGGGAAATAGATACTCAGAGACTTCTTGAGGAGTAAACTAGAGAAAGGGTTATCTTGTCACATGAATATACAATTTGTATAGTCTGCTGTGTATGACTTTGTAAATAGTTTGAGCTTCAACGAAATACAAGGAATTTTGACCCCCCAAAAAACAAAAGATTTGTTTATTCGTACTCTCTTGCAGCATGCAGTAGCTGACTAATTTCTTACATCAGAAATATGTTTAGCAAGAAGAAGGTCTATTCAGAACTTCATGTTCATAACAATGATCCGAGAAGGGTGTAGGGTTGGATCCAGCTGGATATATCTAATCTTCGTGCAGTGGCAATTCCCTGGTCTTCTTAATGAAGCCACAGAACGTTTCCAGGTTATCTTCATCTGCAATAATATGAAGGTAAAAATGTGTTTAGTATCCCGTATCATGACTCCACGTTGATACATGATGACAGCAAAGAAGCTTAGTCCTGCTAAAATCATGCAATATTTGGAGTGTGCTCTGTCTATGAAGAGATAAACTTTAGATGAAGACAAGAGTTACACAACAATGCCCTCAAATGGGTGAACACCATAACTTCTATGCTTACCAAGTCTTGGTACCGTGTGTCCCTTGGGATGATGAATCACTTGAGGATCCAAAAAGGATTCCAGTAATGCAGTGCCTTCTTCCCTCAGGAAATCCATCTCACCTGTAATTGAAAATTAGTAGAAAGATCGACCCACTGGCAGATTCTAATCAAACGATAAGAATGATGTTCATTTCGTTTTTTTCACGGTTAAATTTTCTTGGGCGTAACGTCAAAGATGTGGTGTTTCATATATCCTTCTTTCATGTACCGTTGTATTATGCGTAAGTACTGATTCTGTATCTCAAAGATTGTAATTGTGTAGAAAGAAGCAAAACTCTTTGTTTTCAGATTCCTAGTAGCATTTTATGAGATGTATGATTAGCTGTTATAACAGTTCTTGGATTATTTTTGGATTTTCACCACTTTTAAAACTCATGCATCACATATGTTTTTGTAATCAGGCTCTTTATCAGAACTGCACATAGTGTTTATAGAAAGAGAGAGCTTTTAAAACAACAAGTTCCTAGTTCTTGCCCCAGAAAGTTTTCCTCTTACTTTGGTGAACTAACAAAATCTGAATCGGTCGCAAATCTCTTCGCTAAAATCTGGAAAAAAACAGTTGTAAGGGAAATGTTGTTCAATTCGTTTTGGACTGAACAAAGTAAGTGCTGCATGCACTACATTACCTCTTTCTCAGCATAAACTAGTACACTTCTATGGCAAGGACTTACGATAATTAGTGAGTTTGAATTAACAATGGTATCGGAGTGTCATACTTGACTTATATACCTATAATGTGGAGGGAGGGACACTTGAGCGGAGTCGAAAATGCAGTAGCAGCCAGCTTGGGCATCCCAAATTTCGATCCTCCAAACTTGGCCCCTGATATTATTATCACAAACTTGATCTTTGGAACCTTACTGAGAGCCACTCCTTCCGTTTGCATTCCGGGCAATGCCGCCGACAAGATCGCACCCTTATTAAAAAAAAAGAGAACTCTTTAAATAGCCTTGTAGAGTCAATTTCATATATAATTGCAGTGCCCATGTACCTGGAAAAAAGTATCTCGCTGCAGGATTTAATCTTTTAGCTATAAATGAGACGTGAACTACCATCAAAGATGATAGCTTGTTTTTAGTCAGCTAACCTGGGAAAAACCAAGTACGCCATCAAAAGGTCCATGCTTTATCATGTAATCTTCTAAGTAATCAAGGCATTCTTCAAAATGCTGGAACTCTGTAAAATCCTGTTACAACAAGTTGAATTCATGAAATGAGCAAACGGTGGTTAGATCATTCTCATTAACCAAAGAATTTGGGAAGAAGGAGGAAAACCTGGTTAGCCTGGAACCATTCATAGTAAGGAGGATCATAAATGCCTTCGACGTCGGACTTGCCTAGAGCCGGGTAAGGCCCATCGAGGAAGTCGAGGTCCAATGTCTCGAGCAATGTTTGAGGCCATCGACCAACCAGTTTCCTGAGGATTTCAGCACTTGTTCTGAATCCATGGAGGCACAAAATTCTGGGTTTCTTCTGGTCTTGGTGACTTTCCATCACAGTCTTCTGCTCTTTCTTTCCTTACCTTCTCTATTTCCTCCCCAGACGAGGACTTGTAGATACCCAGATCTTTATTGGTCTACAACAGTCACCTGTATTCTTTCTATATAAAAATTATGTCAGGGGCTTTAACTTTTCAAGAAGTTGGTTGGTCGGATGTGCACCATCAGTCATTTCGGTGCTTAATTTTCAGTAGGGCACCCACTCTAAAGAGAGCTAAAAGTACCAGTCTACCATGCAATTATATATAGACCTGGCAAACGGTTCGACCCGTGCGGGTACGGGTATTATCCGGTCGGATCCGGATAAATTCAGGTCGGGTAAAAATTACCCGATTTTTCCCGGGTAGTATTTCTTGGCACCCGTACCCTACCCTTGCGGGTAGGGTATTACCCGCGGGTATACGAATTTTTACTTCTATTATTAACACTATATATTCACTGGGTATTTCTCTGGAAATATTTTCCCCCTTCTTTTTATTACAATTTTCATAGTTTAATTTCTACTTGATTTCAATTTTATTACTATAATTAAACATATTTTTCGGCTATAGATCCAATAAATAATCTCAAATCCAACACAATCAGAGCATCAATCTTAACATTCCCAGAAAATGAGCTAAAAATCAATCATAATAGAAATAGTACAAGTAGATCAAGATCTGGTTGATGACCATTACATAAATCATTCAAAAATTAACAGAAAAATAAAACAAGATCTGATTGATTTCATAGTCAGATCGACTATGAAATCAAAGTTGAAGGCCTCAGCTTTTCCACGGAAGACAGTGGCCGTCGGAGCTGTGGCCGTCAGAGCTGGATGATTGGTGCCGTCAAGATGCGGAGAAAGGCGGTCGTCGGTGGATCTGACTCTGGCGGATGGTGGGTGAGAGCGAGAGATAGAGAGCGAGGCTGAGAGAGATGCGGCCGTCGGTGGATCGATGTTGGGCGAGAGCGAGAGAAAGATCTGATTATGGTGGCGTGGTGGGTGAGACAAGAGAGTTCAGAGAAGGAGGGAAGTGGAGATGGACGTCGTGAGAGAGAGAGAGAGCGAAGTCGTGACTCGTGAGAGAGAGAAAGAGGAGCGGCGCCGATGAGGAAGATGAGAGAAAGGAATGAAAGTATGAAACCCTAGCATTCTAGCACTTATATATAGTGAACAATTCGGGTAGGTCGGGTAAACCGTATCCGACCCGGGCCGACCCGAAAATTACGGGTCGGTTCGGGTACGGGTCTATTTTCGGCGGGTATTCAAAACATGTACCCGTACCCGGTATTTTAGCCCGGGTACGGTTCGGGTAACGGGTCCGAATAGATTTTTGCCAGGTCTAATTATATGTAGTAAGGTCGAGTGCGGAAGAAAGTTAATATACTTTTTTTTGTTTAGCATCTTTATTAGCTTGTCACCATACTTCTTATCTAATAAATGCTACAAGCGTGTACTTATATGTCCATTATGAATAGTAACATAAGAAATAATAATAACAATGTTCTTTCTACCTTTTCATGAGTTACAATAATAATAAACCATATTGTTGGGATTGGTATTAATAAAATTCACCAAGGAGTGTATAAAAAGCTAAACAATATATAAAAAAAAATGAGGGATAACTATATACGTATTTGCATAAGCATGTGTACATGTATATGACTTGTATGGAAACAAGGGAGACTAAGTTTGTTAATTTTTACAAAATATTGAACTTTGATTAAAGATATAACTTAACTAGTGAGAGAGAGAGAGAGAGAGAGAGAGAGATTGATTTTTAAGTGGAAGATAGAAAAGTGAAATTTATTTGATTGGTCGAATGCCAAATGTCATGATTATAGGCATGCCAAGTAAGAAATAGAAGATAACATTATCTTAGTTTCATATTTATTATATAAGTATAACATGATACAATATGATCTCAAATTCAAACAATCAATTGATCTTACATTTCTCCCTCTATTTCATGTCAAGATATCCCACTTAAAACTTTTTACTAATAGTTTTGCAATGCCAGCAATTCTTAAAAATTTTCTAACTCTCTTTCTCTCTTAATTTCAAATTAAGTCTCTCCCTCAAATCTTATATATCTTCTTCTTTTTAAACAAGTCAATATTCTAATCCTCCTCCTTTTATTTCATTGTAAGACACATATACGCACATATTATGAATAATTTCTCATTTGTTTTTTACTTTTTACCATTTTTGTATACTTCTAACTTCTCTTATTTGTTGCCTTTATTAATTTAAACATCTCAATATGAGTTATTATTGTTATTATTATTAGTTGTGAGGTATTATCTCTTATGATAATTCACTTCTTATGTTATTGTTAATTATTAATATAAACATCACAATATGAGTTATTATTTTTGTTGTTATTATTACTAGCGAGGTATTATCTCTTATGCTAATCCACTTCTTCTTTTATTGTTAAAAAGCTAATAATACTTACCAAAGTTTTGTTTTACAGACCAAAAATGGATGAAAAAGCTCAATATTCCATTCTCTCTTCTTTTATTTCATTACAAGTCACACGCCCATCCACACTCACACATCCCACACACACACATGCGCGCGCACAATATTTATAAAAATGTTCCCCATTTAGTATCTATTATTTTTTATACTTCTCTTTATTTTAATGGTGGCCTTTATTAATTCAAACATCAAAATATGTGTTGTTATTTGTATTATTATATGGAAGATACTACTTCTACCATTTTATGTTAATTTACTTCTTTGTCTACGACTTAAAAGCTAACGATGATTACTAAAGTTCCATTTACCAACCAAAAATGGAAGAAGACACCAATATTCTAGTCTTGCTCCTTTTATTCCATTGTAAGTCAACCCCCATCCCTCCCTACACACACAAAAACACATACTTATGATGTATAAAGGGTCTATTTGAAACTGGTTGGTTTTCAGTTTTTTTCTCAATTTTGTAAACTGAAAAAAAAGTGTGTGTGTGTGTGTGTGTGTATATATATATATATATATATATATATATATATATATATATATATAGGGCGTGATCCATTGATGGCACTAGCAACTTAACCCAAGTTGTTAGCGCGATCTGGCCGTCCACGGGCGAGCATGGACAGCCAGATCGCGCACCACAACCAGCATTTTTTCACCTGTCCGCTACATAATGTAGCGGACGGCGAAAAACCGTCCGCTACATAATGTTGCGGATATATATATATATATATATATATATATATATGTGTGTGTGTGTGTGTGTGTGTGTGTGTATGTGTATATATATATGTACATATATATATATATATACATATATATATATATATATGGGGACCGATCCACACCCACCGGTGGAGAAATAACAATTTCTCCACCGAACCGCAGGTAAGAGCAGCGGTTGGGCCACGTGGCGCAAAAAGGCGAAAAAGGCGTACGGCCACTGCATTAATGGCGAAAAAGGCACGAGAAATGGTGAGAAAATGGCGAGAAGGAGAAAAAGGACACCAACCGCATGCACAACCAGCGGTTGGCATTAATATGCCCTGCCACGTGCCGTCCCCCACCCCTGCCACGTGGCCCAACCCCATGGCCCCTGCCACGTGGCGTCCCCTCCCCCTGCCACGTGGCCCACCAGCATGGACAACCGGCGGTTGGGGCGATGGCCCTGCCACGTGGCATCCCCTCCCCCTGCCACGTGGCCCAACCGCGTGTGGTACCAGCGGTTGGTCTCCCTCCCCTGCCACGTGGCGTGCCCTCCCCCTGCCACATGGCCCAACCGCGGGTGGTACCAGCGGTTGGTCTCCCTCCCCTGCCACGTGGCGTCCCCCTCCCCCTGCCACGTGGCCCAACCGCGGGTGGTACCAGCGGTTGGTCCCTCCCCTGCCACGTGGCGTCCCCTCCCCCTGCCACGTGGCCCAACCGCTGGTACCACCCGTGGTTGGTCCCCTCCCTCTGCCACGTGGCGTGCCCCAACCTCTCCTACAACCCGCGGTTGGTCCCCTCCCATGCCACGTGGCATCCCCTCCCCTGCCACGTGGCCCAACCGCTGGTACCATCCGCGGTTGGTCTCCCCTCCCCTGCCACGTGGCGTCCCCGCGTGATGCCCCCACCTGGTGTCCTTCCCCTCGATGCCACGTGTCGTCCTTCCCTCCCCCATGATGCCCCCCACGTGGTGTCCTTCTGCCGAAATTTTTTTTTTTGCCGCAGCCTTTGATCGCATAAACACCCACCCTTCCTCACTTTTTTCTGTCTTTTTTCTTCTCTCTTCCTCGCTTCTCTCTTTATAATCCCCTCCCCCGAACCCTTCTTCTGCACTCTGTCATCTTTTACCAACTTCCTTCGTACTTCATATCTCACCTACATAATCTTCATAACAATACAAATCAAAAAATTTTACGCTAGAAGATCGGTGGATAATCGCTAGAAGATCGGTAGTTTTTTCTTTAAATACATCAAGTCACAACAAGTAAGTATTTTGAATTTCCTTATAATTCAATGTTAGGTTTATACAAATCAGCGTATTACATTTATAGATTCCAAAACAGCGATTTTTTAGGGCGCCAAATATAGACAGTTTTTCACGAATTTATAAAAAATAGCTAGAGCTAGATTTTGCCAAAATGCAAAAAAGAGACCCTAGTTATTCTTAAAGGATCTGTCTCAGGTAAAAATTTCAGATTTTTCCAAAGACTGGAAAGGGGTTAACTGATACGGGGAACCTTGTAACTCTGCAGTGTATTTTAAAATATCAAGCTAGCGCGATTTCGCGCGAAACTTTTATGAGAAACCTAGGATGTTGGGAAGTTCCATTCCCCAGGAATTCGGGCCATTCCGAAGCCGTTACCTATTTTTTTGGCCGAACGGCCCTTTAAGCGCTTGATCCGGTTCGCGATTTTTGGGCGAAACCTCCGTAAAATACTTTTTATGTCAAGAATGAATTCAGGAAGCCTCAAGTAGCATTTCGAAGCACTTTTGATATTTTTCGATGCCAGGGGGCATTTCGGTAATTCGCCGCCCCGAGAGGGGTATTTCGGTAATTTTACAGTGCTAAGTTTTTCGACGGACTTTTTAGTCCAGAAATGTAATTACAAAACCTGAAATGTTGTTTTGAAGCTGACGTGGCACGCGTAGGGGTGTTTTGGTAATTTTCCCGCGCCAAGGGGTGTTTTGGTAATTTTCCCGCGCCAAGTTTTTCAAACGACTTTTTAGTCCAGAAATGTAAGTAAACACCTGAAATGTTGTTTTGAAGCTGGTTCGGGGGCGTTGGGGTGATAGTGAACGCTCAGGGGCATTTCGGTAATTTGCCGCTGATCGGGGGCTATTTTGCTAGGAAGGATCCAGCTTAAAATTCATACCTTAAAATTCAGTGGGAACTAGCGTAATTAAGCGTTCGGAGTGGTGGGAATTGAGGATTTGTTTTAATACATTGAAATAATGACTATTGCTAATGTGTTGGTAAGCTAGGTTAAAGATCCAGTTATAGTTTTGGAATGTAAATATTATGGATATTATGGACGCTAAGTTGGTTTATAATTATATTTTGTTCTTAAAGGTATGAATTTCAGCTCTGGACCTCATGATACATCAATCCTATACGATGACGATGACCACGTCGCGAGGCACGTATTTGACGGTGTCGATAGGGGTGTTTTGGAAACAATTCAAAGCACAAGGCACCTTGAAGAGTGGGTACTAAACAAGGAACAAATACAACTATTACACCGTCAAAATTTAACCCTGTTCACCGATTGCGGGAAATGGTCTCGACACGACGATTGCCTTATATCCGCTCTAGTTGAACGATGGAGGAGCGAGACGAACTCATTTCACTTCCGGTTTGGTGAAATGACTGTTACGTTAGAGGACGTCGGATTTATACTTGGAATCCCATGTCACGGCAGACCCGTTACTTTGTACGTGCCATCTGCATCCATAGCGAATATGGCTATGCAGTATTTTCCGGGAATTCCAAGGGCAGCGCTTACAACAAACGGCGTCAAGCTTAAATGGCTGAGAGAGCAGTACGGCGTGCTACCGGATGAATACACTCCTCAAGATTTCGTGACGTATACGAAGGCATTCCTTCTGTATATTATTGGAGCTATATTACTTCCGACGCATTCGAAAAACACGGTGCATCCGAAATATATGGTGTTCTTGGAGGATCTTGAGGAGGTATACTCCTATTCGTGGGGTTCAGCTGTCCTTGCGCACCTATATCGAGCACTGCATAAGGCTACGAGAAACGGTGCCAAGTCCATTGCCGCCTGCCTGACTCTATTACAGGTATGAGCATTTATTTTCTTGGTAGGATCCTTAGTCAATATATTCGGGATTAATTACTAATTCCATATAATGTTTGCATTCACAGGTTTGGTCTTACGAGAGGCTACCCATGGGTCGTCCACAACCGTTGGTAGATTCCGATGAGACGTGGCCTAGGGTGTGGGCCTGGGGGCCTACGACCAACCGGAGGAGGAGACGGGTAGACCCTCACCACCATCTAAAGTTCTATCGGGGGAACTAGAGATACTAGATGCATCCCAGGTGACGTGGCAGCCATATGGCAAGGTGATGCATCTGTTGGATGAGTGGTGTTGGCAACTTCCGGTGTCGTACGTGCTGGCAGGTTTGGTTCGGGTGCCGCTCATTCACTTCGAAGAATGTGAGTTTCAGATGCCCGATCGAGCTATGAAGCAAGCTGGCTGTCCACAAGGGATACCAAAACCCGCTGTAGACATGCGGCCATACAGGGGTGGTCGAGGGCCGAACTTCGAGGTGGCTGATGCCTTGATTTTGTTGGGTGACGAGGTGCACCAGTGGAATACCTGGCAGGAAACGTATGATAGCCTTGTATCGCTGAAGCACGACGGCATTAGTACTGAGGAATACTTACAGTGGTTTCTCAGGGTGACGCGCACGAGGGTGAATCGCCCTTCCCAGGTGAAGAAGACATCGTACGCGCCACGTGAGGTCTATGACCAGTTCTGGGCATTGGCCATTGTAAGTCATGCTAGTGTTGTTTGATAATTTATTTGCGCACCTTATCGACCATTTGTCAAATATGATTAGCCATATTTTCTATGCATGTTTTTTAGGTTGACCAGGGCATTGAGGTGTTCAAGCAGCTGGAGTCGTTTGACTGGTTTGTCGCGCAGGCTCCTGACAATCTCAAGAGGTCCATTGAGAAGTACAAGACTGAAGTTCAAAACTTTAGTCTTGCGTACCGGGGTTACGAAGGGGAGCCGTCTAGTCGCCCTCGTCCTGAAGCGTACGACTATCAGCCCCAGAGTCAGGTGTGGGAGTCGTCTGGTCGCCCTCTTCCTGACGCGTACAACTATCAGCCCCAGAGTCAGGTGTGGGAGCCGTCTGGTCGCCCTCCTCCTGACGCGTACGACTATCAGCCCCAGAGTCAGGTGTGGGAGCCGTATAGTCGCTTGCCTCCTGACGCGCCGTCATCGCATAACTATGAATTCTGGGAGCCGTATAGTCGCTTGCCTCCGGGGGGTTCATTATCACCCTAACGCCCCAAATCACCTTCAAAACAACCTTTCAGGTGCTTTGCTTACATTTCTGGACTAAGAAATCCTTTGAAAAACTTAACGCTGCAAATTTACGAAAATACCCCTATCGGGGATGCAAATTACCAAAATGCTCCCTGACAAAAAAAATCTGAAAAGTGCTTTGAAATGGGATTTTAAGCTTCATGAATTCACTCTTTAAAATAACTTTTCAGGTGTCTCACACCCTTTCCTGAACTAAAAGTTATTTTAAGCACAAATTTGTGTAATGTAAAATTAGCAAAATAGCCCCCGGGGGTTCATTGTCACCCTAACGCCCATCAAACCAGCTTCAAAACAACCTTTCAGGTGTTTTACTTACATTTCTGGACCGAAAACTTTTTTTTGGGAAAATTACCAAAACACCCCTGGGGGGCAAATTACCAAAATGCCCCCTGGCTTAAGAAAATATCAAAATTGCTTTAAAACGCTATTTTAAGCTTCCTGAGTTCATTCTTGATTTAAAAAGTATTTTACGGATTTTTCGCCTAAAAATCCCGAACCGGTGTCCGGATCGAGCGCTTAAAAGCCCGTTCGGCCAAAAAATTAGCTAACGGCTTCGGAATGGCCCGAATTCCTGGGGAATGGAACTTCCCAATACCCTAGGGTTCTCATAAAAGTTTCGCACGAAATCGCGCTGTCTTGATATTTTAAATTACACTGTAAAGTTACAAGGTTGCGCGTATCAGTTAACCCCTTTCTAGTCTTTGAAAAAATCTGAAATTTTTACCTGATATAGATCTTTTGAAAATAACTAGGGTCTCTGTTTTGTATTTTGGCAAAATCTAGCTCTAGCTATTTTTTTATAAATTCGTGAAAAAACTGTCTAATTAAGTTTTCACCTTTAGCGACAATTACGCCCCGCAATCAGCTGCAAAACAACATTTCAGGCGTTTTACTTACATTTCTGGACTTAAAAGTCCGTTGGAAAACTTTTTCGGGAAAATTACCAAAATACCCCTCTCGGGGTGGCAAATTACCAAAATATCCCCTGGCTTCAGAAAATATCAAAAGTGCTTTAAAATGCTATTTTAAGCTTCCTGAGTTCATTCTTGATCTAAAAAGTATTTTACGGATTTTTCGCCTAAAAATCCCGAACCGGTGTCCGGATCGAGCGCTTAAAAGCCCGTTCGGCCAAAAAATTAGCTAACGGCTTCGGAATGGCCCGAATTCCTGGGGAATGGAACTTCCCAACACCCTAGGATTCTCATAAAAATTTCGAGCGAAATCGCGCTGGCTTGATATTTTAAATTACACTGCAAAGTTACAAGGTTGCGTGTATCAGTTAACCCCTTTCCAGTCTTTGGAAAAATCTGAAATTTTTACCTGATACAGATCTTTTGAAAATAACTAGGGTCTCTGTTTCGTACTTTGGCAAAATCTAGCTCTAGCTATTTTTTATAAATTCGTGAAAAATTCTATTTCTGACGCCCTAAAAAATCGCTATTTTGGAATTTTTCGAATGTAATACCCCGATTTGTCAAAACGTAATTTTGACGCCCTAAACACGAATTTTAGACTATTGTAAGAACAATTTAAGCGTAACACAATTTAAACAATCAATTGGTAAGAACAAATTGAAAAATACTTACTTGTTTTAACTTGATATATTTCAAGAAAAATTCACCGATCTTCTAGCGGTTATCCACCGATCTTCAAGCGTAAATTTTTTTTGTTTGTATGTAGGTGAGATAGGGAGAATGAGGAGGGTGGAAGAAATGATTCGGGGAGGAGGGATTTTATAGAGAGAAAAATGAGAGAGGAAGAGAAGAACCGTGAGTAAACAGCAGGGAGGGGGAGGGGGGAATGACACGTGGGGTTGGGGGGTAGGGTGGTAATGACACGTGGGGGAAGAGGGGGTTCACGGGTGGGGGAAGGGGGGTTCACGGGTGGGGGAAAAGGACATAGGGTGGGGGCCACGGGGTGGGGGGCAAGGGGGTGGGGGGCAAGGGGGTGACGGGTGGGGGGCAAGGGCGGTGGGGGTCACGGAAGGCAATAATGCCAACCGCATGTAGGAGTTGCGGTTGGGCATTATTGCCACCATTTTCTCACGAGTTTTTCATTTTCTCGTGATATTTTCGTGAATTTCTCATAGTATTTTCGTCCTTTTTCGTCCCTTTTCGTCCCTTTTTGCGCCACGTGGCCAACCGCTGCTCTTACCTGCGGTTCGGTGGAGAAATTGTTATTTCTCCACCGATAGATGTGGATCGGTCCCCTATATATATGTATATATATATATATATATGTACATATATATATATATGTACATATATATATGTACATATATATATGTACATATATATATATATGTACATATATATATGTACATATATATATATATGTACATATATATATATATATATATATACATATATATATATATACACATATATATATATACACATATACACATACACACATATATATATATATATATACACACACACACACACATATATATATATATATATGTACATATATATATATAAGTACATCTATATAGATATACATGTATATATATGTATATGTATATATATACATATATATACATATATGTATATATATATATACATATATATGTACATATATACATATACATATATATATGTACATATATGTACATATGTATATATATATATGTATATATATATATATATATATATATATATATATATATATATATATATATATATATATATATATATATATATATGATCGTGATCCATTGCTAGCGCTAGCACTGTTGCTAGCGCTGTTTTCCCATCCGCTACATAATGTAGCGGACGATAACTTACCGTCCGCTACATTATATAGCGGACGGTGCTAGCGCTGCTAGCGCTAGCAATGGATCATGATCCGTACATATATATATATACATATATATGTACATATATATATA
Source organism: Escallonia herrerae (assembly GCA_033070095.1). Lineage (NCBI taxonomy): Eukaryota > Viridiplantae > Streptophyta > Magnoliopsida > Escalloniales > Escalloniaceae > Escallonia > Escallonia herrerae. The sequence goes on from JAVXUP010000014.1 coordinate 308,611, forward strand.
TATATATATATGTACATATATATGTATATATATATGTACATATATATATACATATATATATATATATATGTATGTACATATATGTACATATATGTACATATATATGTACATATATATGTATATATATGTACATATATTTCTTTAGTGGTGGTTACGGAGGTGGTGGGTATTTTGGGTATTTTGATTACATATATGTACATATATGTACATATGTATAGATATGTACATATATATGTATATATATGTACATATATATATATATATATATGTACATATATATATATATATATATATGTATATATATGTACATATATGTACATATCTATACATATGTACATATATGTACATATATGTAATCAAAATACCCAAAATACCCACCACCTCCGTAACCACCACTAAAGAAAACACCCAAAATAAAAACTGAGTAATCAAACACCCAAAAGAAAAAAAAAACTCAAAATAAAAACTGGATAATTAAACACCCATTTGTTTTTGTAAAAAATAAAAACTCAACTGGTTTGGATTTTTGTTTTTTTGAAAACAGAAAATTAAAACTGTAAGTGATTTCAAACGCTACCTAAGTTACACTCATTTTATTTTGAGACAACTATTAGGGTGGTCCCTCAACTATTAGCCTTTTGCCATATAAGTCCTTAAAAAAATCGCCATATTAGCCCTTAAATAGTGTGCCGTTAGCCATAGTGGTCATTTTCTCCATTTCTGTTCAAAAATGCCAGTTTGTGGACCCCACATGAGGGGTACAAATGACACTTTCTATAACACCCCGATACTTTTTCGGATTTAATTAGAAATCTTAGTGGCGAATTTTTTTTAGCGACGAAATTTTAGTTGGCATCGATATATTTTTTTTGGAACTTTACCGATGAATTTTCTTTCAGTTAGCGTTGATATTTTATTTAGTGACTTTTAGCGACACTTAGTATAGTGGGTTATCTAACCAAACCATTAAAATTGTTCGAGCACCTAAACTATAGTAAATAATTTATTTTGGACTATTTTGAAATAATAGGAGGTTGTGGGTAAATTTTGAATAGCTAAAGAAAGTATAAGAGGGGTTCTGGCCATTTTTCCTTTTAGGGTTTTTCATATATATAGATGAGTTAGTCGCCAGCCGTCCTCTTCCATACTTCGTCTTATTCACGATACACACAGAGAGAGAGAGAGAGCTGTGTCAAAATCCGGCGAAGGGTCCTTTCTGGTAAGCTTTCTCTCACTTTTTCTCTCTTGTTTGTTAATGGTTATGGGATTACGTGGGATAAGGGGAGTCTGCCATGGGGTGATGTTGTTTGAATGTGTATATAACTATATGAATCGTGTGTTTACGGGTTAGAAAGAAATTGTCGTTAAGTGTGTGTTGCGTGTGGGTATACACGAGATCTTGTGGGTTTTGTGTGATACCGTGGGTAATAAAAAGGGGTTCAGGCAGATCACAGCCATGTGGCTATGACTGTGTACTTTTGTGGATGCGTTTAAGGGAATGAAAGTGTGGTCGTTTGGGTGGTAGCTACCGTGGGAAGGAGTTGCCATGAAGTGAGTTTAGTGTGTGCATCTGAGTGTGAAAAGAGAGATATAACAGCCATGGGGCTGCCGTGGTGTATATGAGTGTGGTGCTGTGTATAAAATGAGAGGATGAGGGGACTGCACAGCAGCCATGGGATGTATGTTTCAGTGGGAGCTGGGCATGCGTGGTCGAGCAGGTGTGCCCGAATATGTGTGTATGCCGTGTATTTTTGGAGAAGATACGGAGTACACGACCTGCATTAGTGCTGAGTGAAGTATGTGCCCTGATGTGGTTGAGTATTTTGTGCTTACAAAGTTATAAGTGTGGCTGTGATGTACAGACATAAATCATTGTATGTAGGTTATGCATGTGTGAGAGTTGAAGAAAAGAAAGAGAAGGAAAGAGATCCACGGGTGTGAAGGAGCAAGAGGTGCTCTTGGGTTTATTTTATAGTGTGTTTTGGGAAGTGAAATGGTGCTTTGTGAGCTAGAATGAGTGGGTGTGAGAGTATATATATATATGGAGGTAGAGTGTGTGTTTGAGAACGGCTATGTACTTGTGTGTAGTATGTTTGTGTCTGTGGGTGAGCTGTGTGCATGAAATGGGAGAAGGGAAAGGGAGAAGAAGCAGCAACAGATAATGGATGGCAAAAGGGGGAGGCTAGTGCCCCTTACGTATATGGGTTTCTATATATGGGTGTTGGAAGGAGAGGGAGAGAAACACCTGTTGGCTGAGTACATTGGGTGTAATTTGAATTGAAAGGAGACCCGCTGCCTTGAGGCAGTGGGCATGTGAAATGGTGTGTGTGTGTGTGTGTGTATATATATATATATATATATATATATATATATATATATATATATATATATGTGTGTGTGTGTGTGTGTGTGTGTGTGAGTGGGTGTAATGGAGAAAGAAGTGATGTGAGGTCACGATGAACTGTGAGGGTGCTGCTGAAGAAAGTGTGCTGTTGAGTGTGGTGTATGTTGAGGTCCTCTGAGGCAGAGAAAGTAAAGAGGAGAAAGGAAATACGGAGCGGGTAATTTGGGTTAGCGTTAAGTTTGACGCGTACATAAACTAGCACACGGTTATCGTCAGCAGGTAAGACTTTACAATATAGTACATTAAACTATATTAGAAATTGTGGCAAGATTTCACAATTTTCTGAAATCATATGTATTTTTAATATTTTCTGTAATTTCAGATTTGGAAAATTCTTTTGGAGCCTTTAAGCCCAGAAAATGTTTAGGGAAAAATTAGATTAATGTCTTTTTGGTATAAATAAGACTCAGTTTGAATTTGATGATTTTTGGAGTTTATTTTCTATGGTTTCCGTATTGCATTGATTTTAGAAAAACTAATAAGTTAAAAATAGTTGTAATGTCTTTTAATTTCTAATTTAAATTTCAATAATTGTTATACATATTTTAAAGTTATTAAAAAAATTATGGAACTTTATTTTCAGCTAGAAATATTTATGGCTATTTATGGATTTTATTGGATTTAAGGAAATTATTTTTAATTAAAAAATTATTCAAAATTTTAGAAAATTCATATTTCAACTTGTTATGATGTTTATAAAAATGCTTTATGATAAATTATAATGAATTTTGAAGTATCATTACGCATTTAAAGAAGGTATAGGGATTTCTGTTAGGTTAGCCGCGTGCGAGGCGCTCTTTGGGTTGAGCGATCTCGGAGTTAGAAGTGAGCATCGTTTGGGTAGTGGATATTAGGTTATAGTATATTAGACATAGATTATGTTCTAACAGATAAATTGTCAATCTAGGTTCATTCAGAGATTATTGATCGAGGTTTGGTAGCGTCGCTTAGCTTGGACCGAGGTAAGGAATTCTATCCGAACCCTACTTCTTCGTTCTGTTTTTAAATTTTTAATTATGAAAGCTTTATGAACTACATTGATTCAAATTTATGTTTGTTATAAAAGATGTTTTGAAATTATCCATGAAACCCTAAATTGAGCCTTATATCGATCGTTTGGAATTCTGTTTCATCTCATCTTGAAATCCATTGTTCATTTGATATGTTTATTGATTGCTCATCGTAAAACATTTTTGAATCCTATTTATTACTTCTCAATGTTGACATGAGTTAGTAACTTGGGAGCCATAAGGATGGTCTGTATTGTTGGCGTTATAAGGATGGTCTGTTGGATGGGTTTAACTAGTACCTAGATGGACTAGTCAGTGTACATATGCATATGTAAAGCGATCGAGCACTGCCGGGGTGGCTTTGCTTCTGTACTGCTCATGTTCAACGTTTCCTATTTATGTTTATTGCATTTTAAGTGTTTTAAAAATGGTTATCGATTTAAAGGAACCGAGTTGATACTCATCCCTGTGTTGTTTATATTGAAATGCTGTGGTTTTCTTTGAAAACCCTTTTAAAGTTATCGTTTGATTGTATATAGAAAGATTGTTTGAACCGCTCTGTTTCTCCGCTTTCAAAATTTTCTGTTGGTTTAAATGTTAAATTGTCCGTATCGTTTTCTTATTTTTAAATCTTTGTGCGACCTTACTGGGCTCCTAAAAGCTCACTCCCCTTTGACTTCCTTTCCGCAGGTGACAGCCAGCAGTAGGTTACCTAAATAGGGATTAGAGTCGAGCAAGCAAAAGCGAAGGAATTAGATTTTGGTATTGATCATTAGAACCCCTGCGTGGGTGAATGATATTGTTTAAATTTGTAGGACCTAATTTGATATTTCACCCACGATAGTTTACTAAGATTTAAAATTAATGGTTTAGTTGCTCTGACAGTTGATGGGTTATTTAGTTGCTCTGACATATTTGTATTATTTGAGTAAATTGAGGATAATATTGCTCAGTGAAATGATCGATCGAGTGTTAATGTTCCGGAAATTCCGGGATGTTACACTTTCCTTCTCCCTACCCGTCTATTTCATTTCCTTCCAAAACAACACACCCACCTACCATTGAACAACCACGAAGCCACCACCAACCAATCCAACCATCACCAGCACCAACCACAAATCAACTTAACCCTCACCAACGATCACACAATGATTAGATCTAGCCCATATAACCACCATCCACCACCACAAAACCACCTCACACCCTTGATGAAACCCTAACTAACTATCACACTCACCAACTATGGACCCAAACACTACCACCCGACGATTATAGGCCCACATAACACCACCCTCTCCTGCAAAATTACCTCACTGAGTCATTCAACCACGACCCAGCCATCAGAGCTGCCACCTATCAACCCAATAACCACCATTGAATGACTATAGCCTTACATAACCATCGTAACCATCTCACGCCTTTAATCAACCACCACCCAACCATCACAGCCACCACATATCAAACAAAATCTATACCTAAATATCACAACCACTTTCAGAAATCATCATATTAAAACACCTGAGCTACACAAATCTTAACCAAAATGAGAACCCATTTCCAACCTTCAAAGGGGAAATCCCAATTGAAAACCCACTTACGCATCTCCACACCACCAATCTTCACCGTAGCTTAACCTAATGCCATAAACCAAATGACCACTGCTTGATTCAATATTCTTCAATAGTTACCTTCAAAACCATCTCGACAACTAACATCAATTTCCATGCAAGATCAATAAGAAATATGGAGAAAAGGGAGATAGAGTTCTTGATGAGAGAATAAACAGAGATGAACTTCAGATAAGAGTCTCTACAAGATGATAGGTTTGTGTAAGTTAATACAATGAAACAAGGATGGGTTTGCATCGATTAGTACCATCAAAAAGTGGTATGTACAAAATTTGGAGTAAGAAATGAGCCACAAGGTGTGTTGTTTTGGAAGGAAAGGAAATGGACGTGTGAGGGAGAGGGAAGTGTTTGTAAGCATTGTTAGCACTATGGTTGAATAACCTAGGCTTACATTTTGTTTTGATGATAACTACACATTGATTATGTTCTAATGTGTGCTTTAAGTGGATTCTTAGTAGCTATGTACATACACATTCATGAAGGCACATTTGAGAAGTTGGATATATGGATTAAAGTTAAAGAAGTTTTAAGTTATAGTGGACACGCTATGGAAGCTTCATCGAGTTCAATGTCATAGAGTAATTAAGAATGCATAGGCTAAGTAACTTTTGATTATGATTGATCTTTACTATCATATAACTAGTCTTGGTTTGATGCTTGGATTGATGACTATGATCTAAAAAGACCTTAGGATACCTTGTGCATTGTATGTGATTTCATAACCATTCATACAAGTGTGCTTCTCGAAAATGAGTGAACTTTGGAGCTCACTCAGATTTTCTCAATGATTTTTTGGTACTAATATTTTTATATTTTAATAAAACTTTTAATTATATTTCCAACGCAAAAACAGTACTTCAATCCGATTTTTCTAGAGAAAGTTATGCCTAATAAGAAAGGAAAATCTGTGAGGCAGCCGATAGGTAATAGGGTAATACAGTCGACTTCGTTGCAATACAGTTGACTACAATGATGAAAATTCACTTCCAATGGCTATTTTCTAGGGCAAGACCCCAACGACTAGTTTAGAGGAACCCAGTCGACTACATTAGGAATACAGTCGACTAGAGTAGCCCTTTTGCAGATATTATGCCCTAATGGCTATATCATTTTCTCCCAATATAAATAATTTTGAACTTCATCATATACTATGGAAATCACATTTTAAGCCTCCATTCATTAGAAAAACATTTAAGACTCATAGATTAAAATTTTCTCTTTATCTTTAAAATTTCACATCATTAAAGAGACCATCTTTGTGAGCAAGTTTTTGATTGAGAGTGAATATTCTTCAAGTCATCAGTTCTCTCATCTCTCTATTGTTCTAGAGCTTCATTTGTACTAATTTCTTTTCAACAAGATTTATTTGTACGTAATTGATCTTTATAAAATGATTGTGATTAAGGCTTGAGTTTGTCAAGTCCTGGGTGAGCTTTGTAGATTCAAAGCTTGTACTTGGTATGGGGATATCACCAAGTGTTATAAAAGTTTTGATCTTGACACGGAAGAAGATTGTTGCTAGTGGATTCTAGTATTCTTGCAAGGGACTTCATTGAAAAGGTGGATGTAGGCTTGAGGGTAGTTCAAGCCGAACCATTTAAATCTCCTTGTCAAGTATTTCTGACTTAATCTCTTTACTTATTGCTCTATAATTGCTTAAGATTGTATAGATAGCATCTTCATTGAATTATTGATTGGTTTGATTGAGATTCATTATTGTGCTTAGTTTAAGTTTTTCATTAACTTTCAAGAACCCTATTCACCCCCCCCCCCCCTTTCTAGGATTTTTTTTTTTGGCTTCATCGTCCCTTGTGCTTTTTGTGTGGGGTTCACAAACGGGCATTTCTGGATGGAAATGGAGAAAGGGACCACTCTGGCTAACGACGCATGTAGTGTTTAAGGACTAATATATGATTCGTGTACCAATGTTTTCTACGTAATTACTAATTATATGATTCAAGGATTTTAATTCGTGTACTAAGAAGCAAAACTCCTTGTTTTTAGATTCCTAGTACCAGTGCATGAGATGGATAATTAGCTATTATAACACTTCTAGGTTTATGAATTTTCACCACTTTTAAAACTCATGCATGAGATATGTTTAAGTAATTAGGCTGTTTATTAAAACTGCATACTGTTTAAGGGGCGCACAACAAATTCCTACTTCTTGCCCCAGAAAATTTTCTTCTTACTTTGGTGAACGACTAGAAAATCTGAATTGGTCATCCACATTAACTTAGCAAATCTCATGGCTAAAAACTAGAAATAAAGAGTTTTAAGGAAAATGTTGTTCAATTTGTTTTTTGGACTTAGTAATGCAAGTGCTGCAGGCACTGCATTTCCTCTTTCTCAGCATAAACCAGTGCACTTCTATGCAGGCACTTATGATAATTAGTGAGCTTGGAGTAACAATAGCATGGGAGTGTCATACTTGACTTAAGTACCTATAATATGGAGCGGGGGGATCCAGAAAGTCTAATCGGGGGTGCCAAAAAAGAATGAAATAACTAATGGCTAACATAAAAGAGTTTGAAAGGTTTAAGTTCACATAAAATATGTATAATAAAAAACACATTATAATAGCATAATTATTAAATACGTTAAATACAAAATGGACTGCTCAATTTGACTACTTATAATATATTTTGCTATGTATAGTAATTTATTTAACTTGCTAAGGTTAGTCAACAATAAATTACTAATTTTGCGTGAAAAAAAACTTAACTCTTACTATTTAGATATATCATTAATGTGATTATCAATTGTATGAGTACGTTAATCATGTATAAGTTAACAAATTATAAGAATTTAAAATAATAAAAAATAACTAACCTTAATTTATTCTTGTCCTTTTGTAATATGGAGATTTAGGATTTATGATTTAGGATAGAGCAAGAAGATGACAAAGACAAAGACTGCGACAAGGTATAAAGAGTAAAAACACATCAAAATGAAATCTTAATAAATTAATGCTACAATATAGTGGCATTTTCATAAATATTTTATATATATTTATCTATTGTCCAAAGAACTAAAAAAATATTTTCAAAATGTTTAGAGGTGCCATGTCCATGCCCCCCCCAACCCCCGGCGATCATGGGGGAGGTCCGCCCCTGATATGGAGGGAGGGGCATTTGATTGCAGTCGAAAATGCATTAGCAGCCAGCTTCGGCATCCTAAATTTCGAACCTCCAAACTTGGCCCTGATATTATTATCAAAAACTTTATCTTTGGAACCTTACTTAGAGCCACTCCTTCCTTTTGCATTTCGGGCCATGCAGCCGACAAGGTCGCACCCTTGTAGAAAATAACCTCATAAGCATATCACAGAAACTAAAAATGAATAGCCTTCTAGTATTCAATGCATAGTTAATTGCAATGCCCACGTATCTCGAGAAAAGTATATAGTTGTAAGAATTTAAATATTTAGCGATATATGAAGCGTGAACTATCTCGAAGAGGGTCACTAATTTTTAGTCAGCTAACCTGGGAAAAACCCAGTAGGCCATCAAAAGGTCCATGCTTTATCATATAATCTTCCAAGTAATCAAGGCATTATTCAAAATGTTGGTACTCTGTAAAATCCTGTTACAACAAGTTGAATTCATGAAATGAACAAACGGTGCTTAGATCATTCTCATTAACTAAAGAATTTGGGAAGGAAGAAAACCTGATAACCTTGGAACCATTCATAATAAGGAGGATCATAAATGCCTTTTATATTTGTTGTGGATGAAATCCGGAACTCGTCTCTTGAATAGACCTGCACACCAAAGACAACACCAGTGACTCGCCGGAAGAATTTTTGGCGAAAAGTCTCCGATACTTAAGTCAGAAAATGCTTAAGATGGATTTAGTGTAAACTCGGATTAAGTCACGTACCTTTCAATCCTTCCCACCTTTTCCTCTTATAGAGTCCTCCCTTTTGTGGTTAGTTATTTTTCCTTTAATTCGGGGTTACAGACTAATGAAAAGTAACCCCTATTAGTGGGTAGTTACTCCTATTATGTAGGGGGTTACTGCCATGTGGGTAGTTACCACTTCCCACTTCTCCATTAGTGGTGCGGTAGTTTTATTGCCATTAGATGGTGACATGTGTCATCACCTCGTAGGTGGTAATTTTCTCCTACATCAATATTAAAGTTGGCAACGCAAAGCGATGCTCACCTAACCTCCAATGGCGCACATTCAACTAACTTTCTAAAATGTTAAAGCCCCGGACATGATTTTCTCAAGGCAGTAAAGATCACAGTTATATATATATAGACCAATAAAAGTCTAGGTATCTACATGTCCTTGTGTGTCGAAGAACTAGAAAGGGTAGGGAAAGAAGCAGAAGGAGAAGAAGACTGTAATGAAGAGTCAACAAGACCTGAAGAAACCCAGAATTTTGAGCCTCCATGGATTCAGAACAAGTGCTAAAATCCTCAGGCAACTGGTTGGTTGATGGCCGCAAACATTGCTCAAGGCGTTGGATCTTGACTTACTCTGTGCGCCTTATCGAGCTCTAGACAAGTCCATTAGTGCGGCTCCCACTGTAAAGAGAGTTCAGACGCCAATAGTTTATTTAAACAATGCTCTTAATTCTTGGGATTAAGTAATTGAGGTCCCTACTATTTCATCCGAGGTGGAAGCTCAAATAACGACTCTTTAGTTTTTTTTTAGCTATCGACTAAGTTTTATTTATTTTTTTAATTTTTTTTATGAAACTCAGCAAGCCATTGGCGTAAAGAAAATTAACGTAATGAGATCCTTTTCAAATTATAATAACAAATGGGCTGGAAATAATTTAATCTCACCAAGTCAACTCAATAACCTAGTTAGGTAGAAACCTTCACTTGATCTCGCCGACGCAACCATGCCACAACGAGGATGGTGGCGCGGTGAAGGTGGTGGTCATTATGATGGTTGTGGTCAAAGGTGCTAACGTTGATTGGAATACTGGAGTTTTAGTCATTTGTTCATGTGATATTGGCCGCTGAATATTATCAACGATAATTTTTTATACATTGTTACAATCATATTCTACGATAATAACATGTCTTAAAATGTAGCTTGTAGCATCTTGCTACAATCTTGGTTGTAGAAGTGAGGAACTTATGTTACTGTCTACACGATTATAAATCATTTATATATAACTTTTGGCTTCCTTTGGAATTTTAGGCAAACCACAATTAACAGTATTTTCAGCAGCAGATGTTTCTCATAAAGTGGGAACATATATTGAATCTTCAACTGCAACCACACTTTTAGCCATGAAAAACCGTTGCTAAACCATTGGTGGCAATTCAGGTAAAACTTTTTACGTCGCTTTAGAAGGCATTGCCATATTATCACTATTTAGTTGAGAAAGAATGCCATTAGAAATGAGAAGTAAGTTGTACGTTGGGCACTAGTGAAAGGATGCACCAAAATGATTTCACTGTGATCGTAGGTAAAACCCATGAGTTTGTAGGAAACATTACACTAGGTACCCTTGAGTTTGGGACTTATTACACTCGATACCCCTCCCATTTTGGAAATTACACTAACCTCCCATGATAATAAGGTTCGTGCCTCACAAAACCCCCTTCCGTTATTTAACATGCAATGTTACTGCTAAATTTATTGAAAACTTAAAAATATCCCTCAACCCTAAATCAAGCCCAAACCCAGGTTTTCATCACCACCCCCAACCCCCACCATCGTCACTCCCACCCCTGACCTATCCACCCATACCAATACTCATACCCATACCCATACGCACATGCACAAACACACACTACGGTCACTACCCCCTCCTTCCTTTCCACCATCACCCTTCCTACCCCTAGCCCTACCACACCCACCCACTGCGCATGCGCGCACACAGACGCTCGTGTGCTCACACACACAGTAGACACACACCACGATCTGAACACCACCCCTACCCCATCTACCTATACACACACATGGTGTCACGACCCGAATTATCTTTGGAGCTTAGATGTCAAATAAACAAAAATCAGAGAAAACCTTAAAATTATCAGAAGTCTCTCAAATGGTAAATCCGATCATGTACTAATAAACCCCAAAAATACATTTGTATTGGACATAATGGCCTAAGCTTTTATATAATTCAAGTTCTCCAACTCGGAGTTTTCAAAAATAAAAGCCTTAGTAATATTAATCTGTCTTAATCATTACACTTCAAAATATCAGTACTGACTCTGAAACAAAGGCAGCTAATTCTTGGTCACTTAGATAGCCCTTCGATCCCAAAGTCCCACCTACTGAGCACCTGAAAGGAAAACAATAAGGGTATGAACCAAATACCTAGTAAGGCCGCTCAAAGGACCAATCAGAAGACTGCAAAGATATCTAAGAAATGATGTTTTGGAAACACACAAAAGTTTCAATGAAACAAATATCGGACTATAACTTGTATAGAAACAGATACTAGAGAGTCATTCAGAAATATGAAAACACATGCCATCACTGACACGTGAGACCGTGTTCAGAAAATAAGATCGCGATCTCTAACTCATCCCGCTGAGCTAGCCCACGTTCCAATCCACATGGGTAAGTCAGAAATAAGTTACATATACTGTGACATGGCTCATAGAGTTTCCAATAACGTCTAATGCAAGGATTAGAGACCAATACCAAGATTTCTAAATAATATTATCAAATAACGGACTTGTCAAATAATAAGCAAAGTTTACGAAATAATTACAATTATTAGTCGTTGAAACGAACGATATCAACATAGGCTAAATTTAAGTTCAAACAATCTAACGAAAATAGAATTCAAGTCATAGTATTGAGAAACAAGTTACTCATAACGCAGCGCAAAACAAAAGGGAAAGAAGAATAACTTAAACCAGTTCAAAGAAATTCGAATTTCAAAAGGAACTAAGCACTTACATAAACGATCGGTCCATCGCTGATTTGAATTTCAAAAGTAAACCCTTACCTTAATCAAACTTTTAAGAAATACAAATTCTTAAGCTCCACCTTAGAACTCACGAACTTCTCAAGCCTTCTCCTCTCTCCCTCTCTCTCTCTCTCTCTCGCAAAGGAAAAAGAAACAGAGAACCCAAAAAAGCTAGAAAGGAAATAAGAAAGAAAACTATTTATATGGAACAAAAATTAAGTTTTCATTTGACCGAAAATATAGTTTTCATTCGACTGAGTCCGACAGAGGTGAAAATGGTTTTCATTCAAAATTTATTTCTCATTCGACCAAAAACGGTTTTCATTCGAATGAATCCGACAGTTGTAAAAATCGTTTACCAAAACTTGTTTGATTTGACCGAAAAACAGTTTTCGTTCGATCGAAAGAGTTTTCATTCAAATGGAGCCTTCAGTCCTTATTCCCTCTCAAATTACTTTTCATTCGAATCAAGCTCTTTTTTCATTCGATTGAATCTTTTAAATACTCCAAAACATCACTACCTTCTTGTTTGATTCGAATGAAACCACTTTTCATTCGACCAAAAATTTCAGAATTATTTTCAAACCATGTTCTTACTTTTAATAAAAGATCACAAACTTATTTATGCGAACTAATAATTTCACATAAGAAAAAGATTTTTTTTGGGTATAACACATGGCACAGAGACAGACGCGCACACATACAAACACATAAGCATATAATGTGTGTGTTTGCGAAATAGGGGGAGGGGGACGATGGGAGGGGGTGGGTGTGAGACTAGAGTGTTTGTGTGTGGGGGGGGATGTGTCGTTTAGGGTGTGTGCATGCACGATAACTAGTACATGTGTGCGCACAAGAATGTGTGTGTGCGTGCGTGGGGGAGGGGATGGGTGTTATGTGGGGAGCTTGGAGGTGCATGTATTGGGGGAGGGGAGGGGTGTTATGTGGGGAGCTTGGCGGTGCATGTATTAGGGGAGGGGTAGGAGTTTGTATATGGAGGATGGTGGTAGTGGCGGCTAGTGGAGATTGGTTGGTGGGTGGGTGAGTAACAGGTGTGAGGTTGGCAGTGGTGGGAAGATATGGTGGGGAGGTAGGCTGTCGATAGTGAGAAGCGAGAGGGTTATGAGACATGGTTAACCTTTGAAAGATCGTTACTCCGTTAAGGGCAATTAAGTTAATTTAACCAAAATTTAATACCATCGAACCGTGAGGGATGTCATTGTAATTTCCCGAATAGGAGGGGTATGAGTTTTTTAAGACCAAACTTAGAGGTGCCAAGTGTAAATTTTCCTTTATTATACATAAAATTATAAAATATTCTACCAAAAGTATTACCAAAAAGAATAGAAAAGAAAAAAGTAGTGTACATATATGACAAAAAGCCTCCAAACTAAACCTAATCTAAGGATTACTGCCTCAATCTCGAGGCTGATAGGAAGCATGGATTTCCACAAAGCGAGAGCAAAAGACCTCCTTCTAGGGTTTGCAAGAGGCAAAAGAAGAAGACACACTGCCATCACTACCACCACTGTCAAAACAAAAAGAGTTCGTGAATGATGGTCTGGAGAACTGTTGTTTTTTTTTCTTCGCGAATGTAGTAGTTAGCAACATATACCTCTGATATACCAAAAATTCTTGTCCGCCTAATTGTTAAGCCTCTCTTGAGACACAGAAGGCTGTAAAAACCCGAGCCATCTCTGAACTAAGCTTTTCTCTCCTATGGATTAACAAACACCTCCGCGCCTCCAGCCCCCACTTGGGCAAAGGATGCGCCCACGACCAGGAGAATATCCAACACCTAGTTGAGTAGTCGTTTATCACCTTGATCAATGTTGCCATCGGTTTTTTATATTGTCATGACATATACGTTAGTGTATTCCTAGTATTGTCTTACTTGGTAAATCACACATGTGGTCCCTTAGGTTTTGACATATTGTTCTATTTCCCCGTGTACGTTTTGGAAGAAAATGAATATTTAACTTCCCATCATTACTTTTCTAATGGTGGGCGATTCTATCTATTGCTAGCAAACCCACAGAGCTCTCATACTCCATTTTATTTTTAGTTCCTTAGGAGTTCTCCCATTGTGGGGGCACCATGGTGGAACTTAAGTCTAGGTACTTAAAGAAGAAGAAGAAGAAGAGAAAAGGAAAATCAGTTCAGAGTTTTAAGGCCTAAGAGGATCAGAGTGGCACCACCTAGTGTGGCCGATGGAACCGACCTTTTTTTATGGAAAATTGAACCGATTAGAGGCTTTTGCATTGGCAATACTACGAGAACCGTGGCACCGGTCTAGTGCAAGCCAAGACCAGAAACCATAAATAGAATCAGCACCACTGCTATAGTCGGTGGCAACAGTCCAACTGTTTCAAGCCGTTTGGCTTTTAAAAATCGGCTCCCTCCTTAGTTTTTCAAGGCTTTTAACAGCCATATTTTTTAGGAAAGAGACATGACTCTTCAAGTTCTAAAGTTCATTTGTGACTAATTGAAATTTTAATATTCTTATCTTCCACTTGAACTTTCGAATATTCCTTCAGATTTTGTTTGAATTTTATCGTAGGTGAGTTCTTGGTATTGTTTGAGAATTGTTGGAGTGCAATCTTCAATTTTCAAATTTTTGGGCATTATGTCCCGAGGATAGATTTTTCTTGAGTCCATGTAATTTGCACAAGTGGAAAAAATAGTACATTCAAGATAGTTTTCTGAAGTTTCTTGCCCACTGACAACATTGTTCTTGTTCCTTTTTCTTTTTACTTTTTCTAAGTCCACAAAGCTTCACGAAGAATCCTACATGTGCCCACCTCCGTTATTAGTTTTGTAATGGCTTGCTACTTCTCTTGTCTAACTATGCATCTGACGAAGAATCTAGTAGGTTCTCTCAGTTTCTTTGTACTCCTAAGAATCAAGAAATCAACTGTGTTCCCCGTCTTCATGCCTTACCATCACGGTTAAGTTTGGCTTTCGATCCTTTGAGATCACAAGGTTACAAAGTTGTCCTTTTTTGCAATCTAATCATCCCAAGATAGGAAATCGGAGGCGCATGTGAAAACATCATATATTGGATGTGATCGACGATATAGTCTGTAATGGCAGGCTATTCTTTAATGGTTTCAATGTTTTGGCCATGTGAAAGGGAGAGCTCTTCAGCATGCTTTGGCTTTCACCCGGTTACAAAGTTGTCCTTTTTTGCGATCTAATCATCCCAAGATAGGAGACTGGAGGTGCATGTGAAAACTGTTGGAGAAAACATAGACTTAATATATTTGAAGAAAACAGAACTCTAATTGTATTGCAAATAACAAACACGGCTTTTTATAGACTTGGACTCAGAAACTTACTCTACCGCTAAAGCCACTAAGGCCACTAATAGACTACTAACATAGTGCTAATAGAAATTCACCCAGCCACTACAACCACTAACATAGTGTTAACTAACTACTTCAGAAACATCTGGACACTAACTAAAAGACCAAGCCAAACTTTGAATCATTTTTCAACATTCCCCCTTGATTCAAAGTTGCAAACACCAAGCAGAGATCTGAAGTAGATAAATTTCTCTATTGACAGAGACTTGGTAAGCACATCAGCCAATTGTTCATTTGTACTGCAATACTTCAAAGTTAACTCCTCCTTCGCAACCAAATCACGAATGAAATGGAAACGTATATCAATATGCTTTGTTCTACCATGAAAAGCTGGATTCTTTGTCATGGCAATTGTTACTTTGTTGTCACAGAATATTTATATTGCCACAAAATATTTCTGTTGCTCCTTCTTGCCTTTGTTGAAGTTTTGCCAGTATTCTCCTTAATCAAATAGCTTGGCAAGCTACTGAAGTGCCTGCAATATACTCAACTTCTGAGAAGGACAATGCTATTGTTGCTTGCTTCTTTGAGCTCCAAGTGATTACTCTTGACCAAAGACTAAAAACATTTGCCAAAATACTCCACCTATCATCTAACGAACTCCCCCAATCGCTGCATGTGAACCCACATAATCTAAAATTGGAAAGTTTTGAGTACCAATTCTCGTAATCCATAGTTCCAGCGATGTAACGCAAGACCTGCTTCACTGCTCAAAAAGGAAGCTTTGAAGGATGTTGCACAAACCTGGAAATCAAACCAACAGAAAATGCAATATCGGGTCTGGTGTGGGTTAGATAAATTAAGCCTCCAACCAAGCTTCTGAACCTTTTAGCAGCAGTCACGTTTGCCCCATCTTCACGCTGCAACTTTTCATTAGTATTCATGGGTGTAGCTTCAGATTGACAATTAAGCATGTCAAATTTATTGAGAAGGTCCATGGCATATTTTCTTTGAGAAATAAAAATCCCATCTTTTGCTTGTCGAACTTCAAGGCCAAAAAAATAATGCAGTAAACCCATGTCTGACATCTCAAACTCATTCATCATATGTGATTTAAACTCATGCACTAGAGAGTTAGAGGAGCTTGTGTAAATGATATCATCAACATAAATTGTAAAACCTTCTGGTTGGGTTATGTAAACTTCCAATTGTAAAACCTTCTTGTAATTCTGGTTGGGTTAAGTATATTTTTCAAGAATCAAAGAAAGGTTACAACATTTATTTCCCATTAAGTAGCCCTTTTTGGAGTTGAGGCTTATTAAAATATAAGGGTGTTTATGACTTCTTATACAATATCAAGCATTTTTCATAAACTACCCTTATTAGAGCAAGAGTCTTATTACATATAATGGTTATTAAGACATTTACTCAAAAAAAGAAGACCTAACCTATATAATCATTCATGGTCTCCAAACCCTAACTCACCTTGCCTCCATTCACGTTAAAGTTCAGCTTCCAGCAAAAACTGTTCACCGATTGCATGCATTGTATGCCTTAAGGTGAAAGGTGTTTCTTCAACTCCATTGGCTTTTGATCATGCCTTTTCGTGCTTTATTATGCTTGAATGGGACAAAGCTAAATCATCACATTGGTACTGTATGGAAAACCTTGAAAGTTGTTCACGGATTGCATGCATTGTTCACTAAATTCTAAGGTATTTTTTGACAAAGTTTTTGGAGTTCTTTGTTATCATGCTTTCTTTTTATGTACCTTTATCTTCTTGGGGGATAAAACATGGATTTAATTTTTTATTAACTGATACATGATTTTACATTGGATAAAATACTCATTTAAGTAGCATGAATCCTAGGATAAGTTTATTGACGACGTAGAGAAATTGAGGTTTAACACTATTATGACGAGGGAGTTAATCATATATCCACTTGCCGTTTAATCACTTCCATTAAGAACATTCACAGGGAAGAATGTAATCTAACGATTAAAGAGAAACATAGCCAACATGTTTTTCATCTAAAGCTTCATAGTGTTGCTTAAACATCCCCTTAGGCTCCTCCAACACACAGCGAATAAGAAGAGTGTACCTAGGACGTTTATCAATATGATGTTATCAATCTTTAGCTATTGTTCATATCCTTAGCTACTATTTGTATTAGAAGTTTTATTTACACACCTAAATATGAGGAAGCAATCATGTTACTTGCTTTTTTGTCTTGCCAATTCACAATTTCAAGTTATTAATTTGAGCAGAATAGTATTAAGCTTTTTGCTTGATTCTACTATTATATTGTCAACTTGTGCACTTCGAGTGCGTCAGCGACCCATAATAAGCAATAGGCCCTTGGTTATTATCACTTGGTGCATGACAGCCCCTCCCTCCCAAGAGTGTTCATTAGCTTCATCCAGTACTAGGTTGCAAGAATTAATAATGAGATACAATCTGCTTCTAACTAAGGTAGTGGATGAGAAACAAGAAAAACCAGTCATAAGGTCATGAACTTGAAACGAAAAGTACATTATTTACCTCATAGCTGGCGAAGAATTAGGATATAATCTATGCCACCAAGGAGGATGCTCTGAGATTAGTGGAAGGCCCTTGAGAGGTGTATTACCTACTATGCGTTAAAAGATTACCTCAAGGATGTGACTGACGAGTTATATAAGGCATGAGTAAAAATCTTTGAGGTAATCTTTTCACCCATGCTTTGTATTTACTGGTGCAAGTAAGTATAATTTTCAAGAATCAAAGAAAGGTATACCCCTTCTTTTATATAATTCTTACTGGTGCAAGTAAGTAGTGATTTTTCCTTAACCCACTTTCCTACATCGGTTTCCGGATTCATTACACTTAATTTTGTTAATTGTTTATTCCTCTCATGGTTATTCAAGAAATTAAAGGCTAATGTCAGTGCAAAGTGAATTATTAGGGACAATGGTTCTTGTATTACGAGCAGACCTTATTGTATTATTTAGGGAGTTTTCGGTGACCTGAAGTCATGTGAGAGGAGCTTCATGGCGGGTTCGGTAGCCATTCAGGGCTAACTACCTCCACCTGCTAAACTATAATATTAATATACATTATAATCTAACAAGCATAATTTGACCAAATTTATTTGATGGGTTTATGGATAGCCGAAAGCGCTAGACATCTTTAGCACTGATATGAACAACAATATTTTGTTTTAGCTTATCACTTTCGGTGTTTTAACTCCGCAACCTCAAGTTACCTCCAGTTGTCTGACCAGTAGTTCCTTTTTCGACAGATTAGAGCATCATTATGTACTAAAATTTTAACGAAAGATGCTTTATAATCCTGAGGCAACTATTCATCTGATAAGTAAATATATGCAATTTATATGATATTTCTAGGAAGATTCCTGGTACTTTCACCTTATTAACTTGCCCTCTACGTCCTAAACATGGATAACTCCTTGAAGGTTCTTAACCTTCACGTAAAAAAGATCTAACATAAAATTGAATTAAGATGCAAGAGAAAGGCTTGTAATATGAACTATCCTACCCTTTCATCCCAATCAATTGAAACATGACACATTTTTTAGCGTATCAATATATAAATAGAAGACCATATAATTGCATAATTTATTGATATCGCATTGTTACAAGAAACATTGTAGTCGAGTGTTAAGTTAATACTCAACAAAGAAACTGTATTCGGAGGTAAACACAGAGTTGTTTATATTTTTCCCCTTCACTAAGCTCTCTCCTTTTTAAAAATTCATTTTGTGATTTACTGCCAAAAAGTTACTAAAAAGAAGAATGTTTGATGCAGAGTTTTTGAAGTCCAGTGGTTGCATATTTCTCTTGACCATTTTGCAGCTAATTCACCTACAAGTAACTTCTAAAGGTACGTGTTTCACGTATCTGCTTCACTTGCTTAATTAATGCGGAGTATTTTTTTTTCTTTTCACTTTAACGAATGCTTGCTTGTGGCTTTAATTGCTTATTGTTGTCATGTATGTTCTTCTATATAGCTTATCTCGAAGTTTCTCTACCGAGGACAAATGAACAGGTTGTTATCTGAAAGAGGTAAAATATGTTAGTACAATAATATATAATAGGAAAAAGAAGATTTTTATAGTATATTCACATATGTATTACAAGAGTATATTTCACCGTAAATTTTAGAAATGAGGCAAGGCTCTCATAAACTTGAAAAAAAGGAAGAGCTACATTACAAGTGATGCGCAGAAGCAACGATATAACAGAGCAAAGAAAAGCAAAAGGATAATAGAAAGCAACTCAGCTATAGGAGGACAAAATGATAGTGAATCTTTTCCTCCAGGCAACAAAATAAGAAAAAGACCCTGCTAGTTGCGTCGAGCTCATTGGTACCGCAACAATTTCAAAGTCGCATGTTTTTATCATTACTATATGTAAAAAAACCCAATATACAATATGCACACACACACACACACACACACACAAAGGTTCATAAATATGACACTAAATACAATAATTGTTCTCTATAGGCCGAACATTGTATATGCCTACGTGCTCTGATGTACATGAATTAGAGAGCACACCACCTTGACGTCATTGTAAGGCAAAGAAGTTCTAATACGAGCCGCCAAGTTTTTGTTGCCGAAATGGAGATATTAAGCTAACTCCTGTAGATGTCGCAGATGAACTACTCTTCTTATAGAGAGGCTCAACACTTCCGAAAGAATATATGTGCATATAATAGTATATTCTCTTTCACATCCTTTGGGGTTAACTTGGACAAAGAGTTCGCATCTCCAAGAAATGGTGTTTACACTTTTCGAGCACAGGGACAAATATACCATGATCTTCTAGCTCTAGTACCTAATGAAAATGATCCGCACTACTTTCAGCTATACTTTTATGACACCCAGAATGAGATCCAGAATAGGATGAATATACTAGCAGATGCAAAGTTGAATGAAGTAGTAGTAAACAGACTCGTGAGAGTTCTTCAGGACAATCCTTATGCCCAGTTCTTGCGTAGGTTAAAAGATTATCCTTCATTTGATGAACTTCAAATTCGTATTAGAAAGGATGTCAAGTTAGATCAACGGCTTTACAACGCACCAACAGCCGATCAAGTTGTGGCAATATGGATCGAAGGGAATAATCCAAACATACATCTTGAAAGAGATATTGTAGTTCATATACACTCAAGTCATAGACATCGTGTGAATCATTATTACAGTTGCTATGATCCACTACAGTATCCTCTCCTTTTCTGAAAGGAGAAATTTGATGGCATTAAGATATCAAAAAGAAGAAAGCTTTTATAGAAGAAGGAACCTCAATGATCAAAGTTTACCTCTGTTGAAGATATATTTAGCCGAGAACGTCAAGGTAACCTTTATAATTTTGTATGAAATAATAACGTAATACTATTTCATAATAATTCTAACATACAACTATATTGTAGATGTTGGCAACCAGACTGATGCAAAGGTGTCATGTAAACAATATTATTGTTACAAATTCCAAGAGCGAGAATCCATAAACTCAACTATTATATTGGATGGTCGGCTATTACAACAATATGTAGTGGATATGTACATCAAGTTAGAGAAAACTAGGTGGGATTATTTTTGAAAGAACCAATCAGTTATCAGATCTGAATTATACCAGGGAATTGTAGATTTTGTAATGGCAGGAGAAACTAGAGGGAGTCAGCTTGGTCAAAGGATAGTTCTTCCGGCATCTTTTGTTGGAGGGTCCCGTGACATGCATCTTCGATACCTTGATGCGATGGCTTTAGTTCAACACTATGGAAAACCAGATCTTTTTCTCGCGATGACATGTTACCCTGAGTGGAAAGAGATACAAGATCAGTTGAAACCGTCGAATAAAAAAAATGGGTGCTATCATATAGCTTTGTATCGGCTAAGTTCACGAGTTGGAGATAATCGGACTCGAAAGAAAAATATCTTTGGAAAAGTAGCAGCCAATGTCCATGTAATTGAATTCCAGAAAAGAGGACTACCACGCGCACACATGTTGATTATATTATGCTCCGAGCATAAAATTAGTACCCCTGATCAATATGATGAATTCATTTGTGCGGAGATCCCCGACAAGAATAAGTATCCACAGTTGTATGAATTGGTCCTTAAACATATGATGCATGGTCCTTGTGGAGTTAAACACAAAAACAACCCTTGCATGGTGAATGGAGAACGTAAGAGCCATTATCCTCGACATTTTTCAAGAAGACAATGTGTGCAAAAGATGGATATCCAATTTATAGAAGGAGGTATGACAAACAAAAAGTGAAGATTCGAAATGCTGAGCTCGATAATCAGTGGGTAGTACCTTATAATCCTTACCTTCTTAGTAGATATAATTGTCATATTAATGTTGAAGTATGCTCTGGATTAAAGGCAGTCAAGTATCTTTACAAGTATATCTACAAGGGACATCATAGAGTTGTTGTGCATATTGCCACTAGCGATAATGAAAATGTAGTAGATGAAATCCAACATTTCTAGGATGCAAGGTGGGTATCAGCTCAAGAGGCAATGTGGAGGATGTATGAGTTTAATTTGAATGAGATGTACCCAGCAGTTATTAACTTGCAACTACACCTTCCAGGGAGTAGTGTGTCACTTACTGGGCAAATCAAAACCTAGAAAATGTGATAGCCAATGACAACCTCTCACAGACGATGTTCACAGAGTTTTCAAATATATGCAGATGGCAAAGAACCAACCAAGTATCTTTATAGAGAATTCCCAGAGCATTACACGTGGAACCATAAGTACAGATGTTGGAATAAAAGGCAAAAGGGAGAAGTGATTGGTTGTGTTAATGGTGCAAATCAAGCAGATTGAGAGAGATATTACTTAAGATTGTTATTAAATCACATAAGAGGTCTAAATTCCTTCCAAGATCTACTAACAGTTAATGGAAGACAGTATATGACGTTCAGAGAGACTGCACAAAAAAGAGGGCTATTGGAATCTGATCGAAGCATTTATGATTGTTTGAATGAAGCAAAAATATTCCAAATACCGCATGCCATGCGTGGACTATTTGCTACATTGTTAGTGCACTGTCATCCAAGTGATGTACGAATGCTATACGATGCATTTTATGAGCCAATGTCTGAAGATTTTAGAAGATAACCTGATACGGCATTGAATTCTTATATGTTGCGTACTCTGAAAAGTATCAACTTCTTTCTTGAGAGCGTGGAAAAATCCATAAGACAATATTACTTACCAAATTTACCATCCAACCATGAAGATACTTTGTACCATATTCCAAGAGAATTGAGGGATGAATTGTGTATTGAGACTCCATTTGAAGACTATTTCACAGAAATCACGTTGAATCCAGAACAAAGAAATGCTTTTCATGAGATAATAGATCGAGTTGATTCTGGAAAGGGTGGTGTTTTCTTCATAGATGGTCCAGGAGGGACATGAAAAACATTTTTGTACGATGCATTGTTAGCAAATGTAAGAAGGAGAAAGATGAGAGCACTTACTACCGCGACATCAGGTGTAGCAGCATCTCTATTACGTGGTGGAAGGACAGCCCATTCACATTTGAAAATTCCAATAACAGTCAATGAAACAAGTGTTTACAACACACCAAAGCAAAGTGGGACAGCTGAGCTGATACGTGCATCAAAGCTAATTATCTGGGATGAAACACCAATGTCAAAACACTTTACAATTGGAACAATTGACAGAACATTGAGAGATATCATGGACAATGAAGAAGATTTTGGCAGAAAAGTATTTGTCTTTGGAGGAGATTTTTTCCAAGTGTTACCAGTTGTTCCAAAGAGCACACGAGAAGAAACTGTAAATGCAAGCCTTGTGAAATCGCATTTGTGGACAAGGATGCAAAAAATTCACGTTAACGTGAAACATGAGAGCAAGAGGCGATCCATATTTCAGCCAATTTCTTCTACAAGTGGGGGATGGGGACGAGCCAACCAACGAGAATGACATGGTATGTATCTAGATGAAATGGTGATTAAATCTGATAGCAATCCTTGGTTGACTGTGTCTTTCCTTCTTTACAAGAAAATGCACATTCAACAGCGTAGATGACAAAGCGTGCAATAATTGCTTCAAAAAATGAGTACGTCGATAGTCTTAATGAGAAAATGATCTCAATGCTTCCAGGTGATGCAAAAATATCCAATAGCTATGATGAAGCAGTTGACGATACCCACCACTACTACTGAGAGGAATTTTTAAACTCCTTGACCCCTAATGGCTTACCTCCACATTGTTTGGTGCTGAAACAAAACTGTCCAATCATGTTGCTAAGAAACTTGAATCCATCTAATGACTTGTGCAATGGAACAAAAATGGTATGCAAAAAAATTGAAGACAATGTTATTCATGCAGAGATTACAGTAGGGCAATTTACAGGGAAACCAGTCTTAATACCATAAATTCCTCTTTCCCAGCTGAGAACGAAGGCTACCCATTTCAGTTCAGAACGAAGCAGTTCCCAGTATGCCTATGTTTTGCAATGACCATTAATAAAGCTCAAGGACAGACTATACCATTTGTTGGCATCTACTTACCCGAGCCAATTTTCTCTCATGGACAGTTAAATGTAGCGTTATCAAGAGGAACGTCCATATCAACAACAAAAGTATTGATCAAGTCAGGACTAGAAAAGCAAATGACAACATACACAAAAAATATAGTCTACAAAGAAGTTCTTCAGTCAGAGAAAGCTTCTTAAATTATCAGGCTTGATTTATTTAGTGTACAAGTTATTTTATCATTATTTCCTAGTTCTGTTTTATAATTGAGTAATGCAACATATCACCGCTTATTATGGAAAAGCTTTTTTAGTTACTATCATATTTATCATTTCAAAGTATGTTCACTGATACTGTATTTGACAAACCATAGCTCTACCCGGACACTGAACACAATTACTTTGATGTATATACTTGCATGATAATTACTTATATGCAGAGGCGATGTCAACTATAGAGATGGAAACTACTCAAGCATTACCCATTAACTCTTTAGTGGCATACCAGATGACATGGACCATAAAAGTGAAAGTGTTACGAGTTGGCACGATTGATTCATATACCAAGACAAAGGGCGTGAGAAAGATATGGAAGTTAATTTTAGTTGATGAAGAGGTATTTACACAAACATATTATTTAAAAAAAAATTCATCTTTATATCATCATAAAACTCTGAAATTTATATTTTCACATTCTAACGACGTAGGGAACAAAAATTCAGGCCGTTATGTTTGAGGATGCAATAACAAAATTTGATGGCATCTTCAAATATGATAAGTGTTACACAATCAGCAATGGACATGTTAAGCAGATAAATTCAAATTTGCAGAATGTTCGTCCTAAGAATGAGTTGATGTTACAAGCAAACACAAATGTTCGTGAAGAAGAAACTGAAATCAATGTTCAACCCAACATTATGACATCCAAGCAAACTACAAGTGAAGAGAGGAAAAGACCCAATATAGGTACGGTATTGCCTTGAACTGTGTGGATGGTTGAAGTTTTACTAAAAAAGAAAATGCCTAATGTGAACAAAAAATGCAGGAATGCTAGGTCTTCTATACAAGGTCAAGAGAAATTTTATCGTTATGAAAATAAAAGGAGGTTCAACTAACAAAAGAGAAGTTATCCTTCTCACCAGAGAGTAAGTAATTATTCATTTAACTATTTTTAGAGTTATTTATGTCTCAATAACTTATTGTTAACATATACTCAATAACCATCTGCCTGTGGGGAGACATGGCTTTAAATGAAGGAAAACTACTTGAGGATATTGTTAATAAGAATCCAGTTATTGCATTATCCAACTTAGACAAGTCCACATTTCAAGGTATGACATGTGATATATATTGCCTTTTATAACATGTTACATTCCACTACTAACAATGATGTTACAGGAGAGAAACAGTATTCAACATCGTCACTTTCGGTAGTACAAGTGGAACCTAGGTGCAAAGAGGCTGAAAAAAAATCAAGAAATAGTATTACATTTACAAACATCTTTTAATGCTCATAAATTAAGTTCTTTCTGTTGTATAATATAATCAGCTAACAATTTGTGATGTTAGGATGGAAAATGCAACAAAGAACAAAACAATTGATTTCCTATTCTTGGAGAAATAAATCAATGAAGCAAAAGCAGCGAAGTTAGGAGACATTATATACAAACGCTCATCTCTGGAGCAGGTAAGCCAAAACTTATATAGTAATGCATGCACATAGTTGTATATGAAAATTTAGTGCACAAATAAAACACATCTCCCTTAACTTTGCTTACAGGATTCCTTATATTACTTTGAAGCAATAAATCTTGAAGTTGAAAACAAAAGACAACCTTACTATGATGCTCGTGTCTTTGTCAAAAATCAATTGGAAGATATGACGACAACGTGAATGCACAAATGGACATGAGCCAAATGCAAAACACAATCACATGTTAGTATAGCAAACACAGATGACATAAAAAAAATGCACCAACAATCATAATACTAATATCTTGTAATTGCGTCAAGGTACAATATTACGCTCGATGTGGTTGATGACACATACAGGGCTACAATTATCTTATTTGATGAAGTAGGAATAACGATGACCGATTGCAGTGCTGAAGAATTTAAAGAGTCTGTAAGGATTAAGGTGATAGATTAATAACCTTCTTTCAAATATTCATGTACACTACAGACTCCATCCTAACATTATCAATTTAATGCAAAATGAAGACTCTACGTACTACCGAAAGTTGGTTGGATGCAAAAATAGAAAGTACAAGTTTCTTATAAACTACAGAGAGTCTTTGAAAGTAATGAAGGCAAGACAACAATTATTGCAGAAGCAATATAATCAATTGCAGAGAAAGAGATACTAGAAACAATTGCAGAGAAAAGAGCCATACAAGCACGTGCAGAGGAAGAGACCATAGAAGCAGTTGCAAGTAAAGAGCCTATATTGGTCGACAATGACGAGACTCTCGGAAGTGTTCAAAAGAAGAAAAATGCTAAAAACAAAAAAGTTGGGTCCGTGAACAAAAATATCTCCAGGAAGAGGATAAAGATTGAGAAGGATTAGGATAGTAATATTACTTTATAGGGAAGGAACAAGTTTGAATTATTGTCATGTTACTTTGATGCTCTACTGTTTGAACGTCCTTTCATAAATAATTTGAAGTAGATTGCTTTTCAACGTGCAACACACGTGGTTCTTACTACTGTCTGTGTGTGTGTGTGTGTGTGTGTGTGTGTATATATATATATATATATATATATATATATATATATATATATATATATATATAGCTGATCTGTTGATAGCGCTAGTGCTGTTTGGCCGTTCGTAACATTATGTAGCGGACGGGTGAAAAATATGTTGGTCGTGACGCTGGATCTGGCCGTCCATTCTCGCGCGTGGATGGCCAGATCGCGCTAGCAACTTAGGTTAAGTTGCTAAGGCTGTCAACGGATCACGCCCCAAATATATATATATATATATATATATATATATATATATATATACACACACACACACACACACACACACACACACACACTAGTAAGGATCACATGCTTTGCACGTTATATAGTAATCTGAAATCAAAATATTGTGAACATTGGTGAACAATACAATTGAAATTAATCAATACGACTATTATAACTAAACTATAATAATAAATCATTGTTAACTGTTAATCAAAGACTCGAAGTACAAAAAATTGATTGCAAAAAAACATGGTCTTACTTTTAACCCTAAATTTTTACGCCAATTATCACCAATATTTTTTTACTATTTATCGTACTTATTTTTTTCTTCACATCAAGTTGTCACTAAAGAAATCCTGACTGTTTCATATTATATTTTGTTATTGAAGGTACATTGACTTTGTAATTAGTCTCAAGCATCTTTCACAAATATCAAACTCTCGCAAAACACTACAAGTTTGATTGTATAGTAATAAAAGTGAAGAAAGTGTTTAGCGATAATTAATGTCAAGTGTATATATTGGAGTTGTCTAATTTTCTATAATATATTTTGATGACATATATATAAGTATAGAAAGTAAAATTGAGAAAAAGTTTGAAGGTACACTAACATTTTAATTTTCTGTAGTTGAGTAATATTAATGAAAGTTCAAAAATTAACCCGAAAAGGATTGTCAAAAGTAAAATAGCTAACGAGAAGAAGTTATTAACAATTTATAACAAAGTTTGTAAGACGAAATGTGTTATGAGCTTAAATGTTGTATCTTTAAAATACCATATGATTAACAATTTAATACAAAGTTTGTAAGACGAAATCTGTTATGATTAACAATTTTATTTTAAGCATAGACTTATATGATAATACCAAACCCTCTCATCTAAAAAGTCCATATGCATGTGTACTTGTGTGTGTCCCTTTGAAATCTATACTACGAAATAAATGTGTGAAGTCGATATCAATAATAATAATGAACTAAATAATTTCAATAATGTTCACAAGCGTACGTTTTTCACCTTATATTTTTACATACGCATTAAGTTTAATATAAATACAAACTCAATAAAAATTTATCAAGAATAATTTATAACCTAGATCATTCATCAAATAAAGACCTATATTATCAATATAAAAAGGAAAAAAAATATTACCTATGGCACAAAGTTTTGAGAGTCAAGATATCTATAGAGTTAATTACAGCCATGATCACGAGGTTAGGGTAAAATTACTCGCGTGTCAATTACGTCGAACAAATAACACTTATGTCAGTTGAACGAACCAAAAATACTGAAAGATGAAAAGACCAAAATGCCCATCACTTAGGAATGTAATTATTCAAATGTCAGTCCTCGTCCCTTCATCTCATCATACAGCTCCATCACCATCATTATCCCTTTATAATTTTCAGCTTTAACACACACAGAGACAACACACACACGCTCCCACCCACACACACCCCCACAACCAGCCACATCTACTATCACATCCCACCATCATCGTGTTCTTCAGCCTTCTCACCCCAATCAATTGTCACAGCTTTTTCACTCCAATCACTTGAAGCAAACCACCACGATTCAACAAACCAAATGAACAAAATTAAATTTTGAATTTGGAGTTCAAAATCTGGAAGAAGAAATATAAGATTCTTGTTTGTGTCAAACTATTCTTGTTTGCCGCCACTAAGCACCACTGATCAACCTACCATTGCGTTCAATCAGCCCACCACCTGTCCAATTCATCCACCGCCACCAGATGGCCCACCACCGCCTCAAATCGATCATCCACAAATCATAATCGCCATCAATCAGCCTTCCACGACGCACCATATCTCTAGTTAACATGCCTACACACACACACACACACACTAAAAACTAATGTTACAGATTTATAACTGATTTGGCAGCTTTGAAATTTTCATGTTTGTGCTACTGCCGAGGATGTTTACGGGGGTGGAGGAGACCGGACGGGGTGGGACAACGTGGAGGTCGACGTTTGCCAGCGCCGGGATGAGGCCGGTGAGGCTGAGTCAGTTTGCCAACTTTTAGGCTAAGTGCTTGCTGAGGAAGGTGGAACGACGGGGTACGGGGAGAATTTAGGTTGAAACCCTGATTTGATGTTGGTAATTTTTAAGGTTACGTTTTGATAGGATTTTCTTTAAAGGTAAACAGACTCTTAGCATCATATTTATAAGATTGGGCTAAATTCACTTTACACATTTTTGTCGCTTAAAGATGCATTAGTAAATTTTAACCTCTTTAACAACAAAATAGGCCAAAATATTGTAGTTTAGTCTCACCTTTATAAAAGTAAAAAATACACTTCAATTTTGTAAACCTTTTATTGTTAGAAAGGGTATTTTAATGAAAAAATATTTAGCCATTTTAACCCTTGAGATTATTTTATACGCCAGGACGAGATTCTTACCCGTTTTGGTTATATTCATAGTATTTTGTCACTAAAAATGCATTAATAAACTTTTTTAGCTTCAAAATATTTAAAGTTAGCCAAAACGGTAATAATTTAGCCACACCTTTTAGAAAGTCAAGATATTTATTGAACTTTTAAACTTGAAAAGAATAGTTTAAAAAAAATTAGTTATTTAACCCTTTGTATATCAAAACTTGAGAGTTTTCAAGTTAAAAAAATTATTAATCATTTGAGCTGAAATAAGTCGGAGTCTTTATTAGTTGGTTTTATCTAATCCTATCACTTATAAGAGTAAACTATACGAAGACAATGGCTATATGAAAAACATGTTATCATGTAAATATATGATATTTTGAAATATAATGGATCATAAAAAGATAATAATCATATGAATGATATCTTGTCATGCAAATAAAGGTATTCTAATAAATCAAAGACGAATATAGGATTATGTACTTGTCACGAACTCAAGTTATAATTAGGACCAAAGTTGTATGATCTAGCGATTCTTATGCATATAAAATATCTAAAGGTCCAGCTTTTACGATATCTTTCTTATATCAATTTATCCGTAATTGAAATATGAAATTAAACTTCAGCTATTGATAGTTTCAATGTACGAATATATTTGCATTGAAATACATACACACACACACATGCATAATTATTGAGATTTGTAGCATACACATCAACATACAAATATGTAATACAAATTTAAAAAAGGATTGGAGTTCTTATAAAATATTCAATTTAGTTTAGGTAGATTATGTTTATTCTTAAATGCTATAGAAAAAACTGTTATTTACAATTTGTTTTCATTAATCGAAATTGATGAAGAAGATGTAGTAGCTTTAAGGTATTTAGCTTTAACGTGAATGAAAGCGACATATTTTCGATAACCAAAGAATGTGCAAGAGTTCAAGGGTGATTTAATAAATTTTCATAGGAATTTTTTTTTTACAAAAGACAAAACAACCCCTAGTTCTAACTAAAGCATAGATTCTTACAAGGGTAATTTTCATAAGATGAAAAGACCAGAATGCCCATCACTTAAGAATGTCATTATTCAAATGTCAGTCCTCGTCCCTTCATCTCACCATACAGCTCCATCACCATCATCATCCTTTACACTTTTTAGCTTTAACACACACACACACGCTCCCACCCACACACACCCCCACAACCAGCCACAGCTACAATCACATCCCATCATCATCGTGTTCTTCAGCCTTCTCACCCAAATCAATTGTCACATCTTTTTCACTCTAATCACTTACAACAAACCATCACGATTCAACAAACCAAATGAACAAAATTAAATTTGGAATTCAAAATCTGGAAGAAGATATATAAGATTCTTGTTTGTGTCAAACTATTCTTGTTTGCCGCCACTAAGCACCACTGATCAATCTACCATTGCGTCCAATCAGCCCACCACCTGTCCAATTCATCCACCGCCACCAGATGGCCCACCGCCTCCTCAAATCGATCATCCGTAAATCATAATCGCCATCAATTAGCCTTCCGCAATGCACCACATCTCTAGTTAACATGCCTACACACACACACTCAAAACTAATGTTACAAATTTATAACTGATTTGGTGGCTTTGAAATTTTCATGTTTGTGCTGCCGCTGAGGATGTTTATGGCGGTGGAGGAGGTCGAACGGGGTGGAACAATGTGGAGGTCGACGTTTGCTAGCGCCGAGATAAGGCCGGTGGGGGTGAGTCGGTTTGCCAACTTTCAGGGTATTTTAAGGAAAGACAAAATAATTCTTAGCTCTAACTAAAGCATGTATTCTTATAGGGGTATTCTAAGGAAAGATATTGGATATCTTAAGAGAAGCCAAATACACCCTTAATTTTTAACAACACTCTAATTCAAAATGGGTATTTGATGGGAAAAAAATTATGTAAAAAACACCCCTAATCAATATTAATTTTGTATGCAGACTTCAGTTTAGAAAGGGCATCTTATGATGAAAAAAAAATGATTTCCCATTCAACTCCAGTCAGAATTACATATGCATATTGAAAATTCTAAAAACTCCAGTTTTACGATAGCTTCCTAGACTAATATGTTCATATTCAAAATTTAAATTAAACTTCATGTTTCTGATATTGTTAATGTACTAATACGTTTGTATTGAAATTTATATACATGCAGAATAGTTCAAAATATATAGCATAGGCATATATATATATATATATATATATATATATATATATATATATATATATATATATATATATATATATATGAAATAGTACAAAATTAAAGAGGATTGATTTTTGACAAAATATTTAATTTAATTTTAGTATATTATATTTTTTGAAAAAGGCTATAGAAAACTTTGTTCTTTATGATGGAGAAGATCTAATAACTCTAAGGTAGTTTAATTTTAAAGTGAATGGAGGCGGTAGAGTTTGATAGGAATTTTTTCAATAATTAGAAGGCATGCAAGAGTTCAAGGGTAATTTAAAGAATTTTCATAGGGTTTCTTCTCTTTTTTTTTCATTAAAAGTCAAAACAACTCTTTACTATAATGAAAGCATATTTTTCAATAAAGATATTTTAACGAAAGAGACGCTATATCATATGAGAAGTCAAAAACACTCTTATTTTTTAATCAAACTCTTATTAAAAATGGGTTATTGATGGAAAAAAAGTTATAAATTAAAAGTCAAAACAATCCTTAATTCTAACCAAAACATATATTCCAATAGGTGTATTTTAAGGAAAGAGGCTTGATACTTTATGAGAAGTCAAAAACACCCACTCTAATTTAAAAAGAATATTTAATGAAAAAAAATGTTATAAGTCAAAAACACCCTTACTCACCCTTTACCTTTTAATGGAAAAATCAATTAGAAAAGGGCAATTTAAGGAAAGAAAAGATTAGTCATTTAAGCTCATACGTGCTATATATATATATATATATATATATATATATATATATATGAACCAATGTTCGTTATCAGGCTCGCCTCATGTTCGGTCGTTAAGTAAATGAGCTCTCTTGTTCGCGAACATTAATTAACAAACATCATCATGTTCAAACTCGTCTCGTTTAATAAACGAGCTCTAAGAATGTATTCGTGTTCGGTTAACCTATTATATGAAAGAAAATAAACGAGTTTCAGAGAGAACGAACAACGAGCTGTTCGTGAACAACTCTGTTCATTTACAGCCACGGCCCGTGACTGATGAATTTGGTGACGCTAAAGTGGAACCAACTAGCGAATTTGTAGGAGTTGACTCTTGACTTTCACTTGAAGATATTCCATTTGGCCTAGGAATTGGCTGTTGCATTTTCTCATCACTTACATGCCAATCCCAGCTTGCATTTTCATCAAATACTATATCCCTTCGTATGAAAATCTTGTCACTAAGAGGGTTATATAATCTATATGCTTTGGATTGTATACAATAACCAATAAAACAAATTTTCAGATTTTCACCAAGTTTATGACGAACTTGAGAATTCACCAAACATATGCAATACACCCAAAGACTCTTAAGTGACTTACAGATGGTTTTGTGCCACGCCAAGCTTCAAATGGAGTTAGATTCATGACATCTCTTATGGGAGAGAGGTTCAATAAATACACTGATGTTGCTACGGCTTCAGCTAGAATTAATTTGAAAGCCCTTTTGCTTGTAACATGCTTCTTGCCATCTCCACAATAGTCCAATTCTTCCATTCGGCAACGCCGTTTTGCTCCGGAGTGTAAGGAGCTGTCAACTCCCTATGAATGTCATTTGCTTCACAAAAAAGATTAAATTCAATGGACAAGAACTCACCACCTCTATCAATGCGGAGAACTTTGATATAAGATCCACTTTGTTTATCAACCTTAGCTTTAAAGTGTTTGAATTTCTCAAACGTTTCTGACTTGTTTTCCAAAGAATAAACCTAACTCATTCGACTATAATCATCAATAAAGAGCAAGAAATAACGACTTCCACCAAAAGACTTCGTATGCATAGGCCCGCATAAACCAGCATGAATTAATTCAAGACACTTTGTAGCCCTCCAAGCCTTTCCAACTGGAAACGGCTATCTAGTTTGTTTTCCATAGATGCACCCTTCACATAATTCAATAAAACCAATTTTTGGTAGTCCAAGAACCATACCTTTTTCACTCAACAATTTCAAGCCTTCATGTTTTGATGCCCATATTGTAAATGC
Organism: Escallonia herrerae; assembly: GCA_033070095.1. Classification (NCBI taxonomy): domain Eukaryota; kingdom Viridiplantae; phylum Streptophyta; class Magnoliopsida; order Escalloniales; family Escalloniaceae; genus Escallonia; species Escallonia herrerae. The sequence goes on from JAVXUP010000014.1 coordinate 341,971, forward strand.
CATAACTTCGAGTTATCTATTCCACCCGTAGCAAGAACAAAATTCTCCTTTTTCGAGACTTCCAATAAATTTTTTTGTGTTGAGTCATGCTGATGTTGTTCATCCTACAACATGATTGTTTCTCTTTAATAACACATGCACCATCATCAAACAAAACTGAATATCCACCGGACATTAGTTGCCCAACACTCAACAAATTATATCCCAAATCAGGTACAAATTGAACATCATGCAAGAGTTTTACATTACCATGGCTAGTTTCAATACCCACTGTACCTTTTCCTTCAATTTGCATTTCTTTGCCATTTCCAAGCCGCACCTTCAACTTTTGTGTCTTATCAAGCTCTTTAAACAAGATTTTCACGCCTGTCATATGATTCGAACAGCCGCTATCTACAAACCAAACATTGCTTGACTTATTGTTAGTATCAGAATGAGCCATAAAAAGCTTACTTTCTTCTCCATTCTCTGCTGTAAAGTTCACTTGTTGATCTTCGAACCAACAATCGGCTTTTAGATGACCATATCTCTTGCAATGATGGCATTGAATGCCATTCTTGTTGTTTCTTTGCTCATAGGATTGCCTTTGCTCACCAAATTGCCTCTGTTGCCAGTCAAGTCAAGTCGTCCTCTGCCTCTTCCGTTACCACGACCACCACCAAGGAATCCTCCTCTTCCACAGCCCCTAATTGTTGCACTTTGAGCTTCTCCAGATTTGATGACTGTCTCCTTCACTTGATACGCCTTTTCTTCGTTCTTTTCAAGCGATCTATTAATTCTTGACTCATGAGCTTGCAAAGATCCCATTAGTTCATCAAATGAAAAAACTGACAAATCTTTAGATTCTTCTATTGCAGCAACTACATGATCAGATTTGGGAGCCAAGCTTCTTAATACCTTTGCAACAACCGTCTCATCAAAAATCTTCTCTCCGTAGGATCGCAATTGACTGACTATTGCCATTGCTCTAGACAAAAAATCAGCAATTGATTCTCCACTTTTCATGTACAAGGTCTCAAAGTCACATCAGAGCAATTGCAATCTCACCACAATTACTTTTGAATCACCTTGAAACTCCTTCCGCAGAATTGACCAAGCCTGCTTTGATGTGGTTGCCGCTACAATTCGTGAGAAGACGCTATCGTGGACAGTCTGCTGAATAATCACTAACACCTTGGAATCTTTCTTCTTGTTCTCCTTCAATCTGCTTTCTTCATCGGGATTTGGATAGCCGTGCTCTAGCAAGTCCCAAAGATCTTGAGACTTGAGTAGAGTTCACATTCTAATGCTCCAAAATTCATAGCCTTCTCCCTTAAAGATGGGAATAAGTGGCTGCGTGGCACTCATTGCATTGCCATTACTGGCGATGGTTTTTCTCTAAAGTGTGTCTCTCAACTCACGCTTTTATCCCTCTCTACTCACTCAATGAACCTGGCTCTTGATACCAAAATTTGTTGGAGAAAACAGAAAAAACAGAGACTTAATATATCTGAAGAAAACAGAACTCTAATCGCATTGCAGATACTAGAACAAACAAAGCTATTTATAGACTTGGACTCAAAAACTTACTCTACCACTAGAGCCACTAACATAGTGCTAACAAAAATTCACTTAGCCACTGCAGCCACTAACATAGTGTTAACTATCTACTTCAGAAAAATCTGGACACTAACTGAAAGACTAAAAGACCAAGCCAAACTTTGAATCATTCTTCAACAAAAACATCATATATTGGATGTGACCGACGTTGAATGGCTCAATGTTTTGGCCATGTGAAAGGGAGAGCTCTTCAGTATGCTTTCATGTTGAGAAGAAGCTTCTTCAGAAATTTCCAATGCCTGCCATTCAAGGAGGACTTTGAGTTACTTCGGGGAATCCAAAGGCCATCTTTACCTTGTTGATTTTCACAATCGTTCCACATTGAAGTTTGATGTATAAGAGATGGAAAGGGATTACTCTGGTGGTTGATGGAGTATCGTGTTGACCTAAGTTCTGTGGCTTCTCGCATCAAAAAGTCATGTGTTCTCTCTGTTGTTGGTGATAACAAGGAAGAAGGTTCCTGATTGTTAATATACACACGTCGTAAGGCCGTATCTTATAGCCCTAAGGACAGTACTGTGAGGAAGCTTTGTGCTTTAAAACTTACTGGCTGGGACATGGAGAATCTAGCGAGAAGGAAATGATCAAGAGTCCATCAATTCATTAGGGTACCTTAGGTGGTTTGATGCTTTGAATTGTCTCTTGGATTAGGATTAGTCAATCTCCCCTTTCCTTCCTTCTACCATTTCTATCTTTTTAGTTTGTCGTGTGTTTTCAAATAGGCACATTGCATAGATGCAGTAAGTGGGTTTACTTTGTGATTTGTCGTCTCCGTTTCTCATTTGTTGAAGTTTTGCTCTTTGCGTTTTTGTAGTTAAGCCAAAAGCATGATGAAACTATGAAGTGATGCACGTATTAGAAAGCTATCACATCAATCAACATTTACTGAAAAATCAAAGGAAGTTAAATCGCCGTAAATGGCTAGTCAACTACTTATTTGATAGCAGCAATGGAGCAACTGCCACGGCCACTGAAACTCCTGCCACCACCTCCTTGCATTTGAAAGAAGTGGAATGCAGTTCAAGGCTCTGATTAACTGAGAGTTCTCAAGTTGCTGAGACTAGTTTCCGGGAGGAACTAGGCATGCAGGCTTCACTCCATTTCCACTTAACTACGTTAACAACAAGAAGGTCAATGTCATTCACTTAAATATATCAGGTGAAGAGGAAAGTAGGTAATAATTTTTACCTGGGAGCAGAGTAGGGGAGGGTAATTGACTGACTGATTCTAACCAAGCTGGCCAATTTGAGGGACTGGTTCAACAATGAAACTTATAGGTACTGTTGGAACAGTCAATTCTTTGTGCTGGCTTTATTCGTGCTTTTTATTAGGAGTCTTTCCCACGACAAGAAAACAAGTACATAACTGAATATTGAGAAGAAGAGGGACATCTCTTCAAAGCTGGTGCATCAAGTACACGAGTGTTCACATAGGTCTTTCAGCTGCATAAATTTTTGTCAAAGACAAGTGCAATTTTTCCCTAGGCTGCCCTCAAGTGGTGCGGATAAATACCCTTCATTGGCTAGGAAACATGAGAATATACCGGAGAAGTTGGTAACTAGGAGTATGTAGCAAAGAACAAGCAAAAACAGAAGCTTAACGGACAACTACTGGGTTGCCAAAAACGAAATTTGGTTTGCAGATAGAAGTTGCTGCACAATACATAGATTATGGGAATGTGCCATAAACCTAATGAGGGTCTTGCTCGAAATATGTCGCTCAAGTGGTATGAAGCTATTAGAAGTCTGAACTCTCTAGCGTGTTGGTAGAGGTTTTAGGATTTGGCATCAGTCACTACACGGGTCCTTACGAGAGGAGTAACTGGACCACCTCAATTGTTAACCATCAAGGATGGCAGCTACAGAGCATAGTGGATCGTTATTATCCTATTGGAACAACTTTAAGAACTTTGAACTGACTTGATCCCCGGCTTATCGAGCAAGATCATTGTCATTCATCATCATCTGATGCTTCTTGAATCATTTTCTTTCTAACACTGTCTCTAAAAGCATTTCCAAGGAATTTAGCTCTGCCAGTAACATACACTGTTACGTATCCATAGCTGCAGTATGAAAGACATTCAAGTAGCATATTTATAACCAAGGTATGGCAAGGCTCTAATCCTGCAATTCAATATGTTCCAAACTATTCCTCTGCAAAAGAGAAGCTATCTTTCCACATAAAAATGAAGCCATATTCTTACTCTAGAGGAATATCCCGTCAGATGGTTCGGAAGTCTCAATTTCTTGAGGGGCAAAGGAGGTTTCTAATTTTTTACTTTAAAACTTAGTTCTTTTAGGACATTTTTCGGTTCATTAAGCATATATAGTAGGGATGCTGACGCTTCGCCTTCAGATGGATTTTCATGTTTCTAGTCAATTCCAATGGATAGCCAGTGACTGACCATTTGTGTGGCTATATATCCCCATTAGAATTGTCCCTTTTGGAGTAAACTCCAAGGCCCATGTTGCAGTTCACTACAGAAGAGAAGATACACAAAACTCCTGTCACGCCATCTAGCATTTTCACAATCTTTAAGTTGATTTTGATTATTTCTGATCTTTTCTTCTTCAATGGTATTCTGTTCCAATACGAATCACCCAATGGATAGAAGAAATTGAGCAATTACAAACGGCAACTAACTTCCATGTGCAATTGTAATTTCTGAATCTTCTCAATGAAGTTCTGGAACATCTCCAGGGATTTCTCATCTACAAAAATTACAAGCAAAATCATGTTATATTCTTTGTATTGGTTCAAAATTTGATGCAATAAGCTGCTCATTTATTAACACTTCCATAGAAAATTTTGCGCAGTTCGTTCACTGTTTATGGCAGTATAGATAGCATCCATTCAAGTAGATAAAGGGCTTAAGTACAAGTAAGTACCCTGAGAGTACCGAAGATTTCACTTCAGGACCCATGTTTGCAATTTTTACACGTCAGGTTACGAAGCTTGGGCAATCCAAGTTGGGAGGATCCAAGCTGGGATTGCCCAAGCTGGCTGCTATTTCTGAAGATTGGTAGAAGTTGTAAATATCATCCGACTGAAGCTATTCATTTTTGTGGTAGAGTAAAAACTGTTTACATAAGAGGTATATTCAAGTGACAATAACACCTAAAGTGATTGGGTTAGTATTGATTCGGTTGGCATGCAACTACCATCCTATTTTGGTTTGATGGGTAAAATTTGTCCAATTCAAAACCAAGACTCCAGTAATGCAAACCAGTTTCTGGGCGCATTTGATAGCCTCACCATCAAGTAATGAGTGTTGTGGATTTGCAGCAGATTGGGCAACTGAAATGCATCATGAGCATTTCAGTAATTCAGAGTGTAAAGAGAACTATATTGTTAATAATCGAAATAAAAAAGGACTTCATTGGTTTAGTCTTTGACAGTTTCTTCAGAATCCAAGTTGAAAACCAGATCCAGGTGGGTTGGGAGGAGTGCCAATGCATGGGGAGTTTTATCTACCCAATTTTTCTTATTAGTTGGAAGTGGAAAAGGTAGACAATTCAAGACAAAGATGGCAATAAATGGTAATGCAGTGGTCTGCCTCTCTTCGTGTGTTACTTACCAAGTCTCGGAACTGCATGTCCGTATGGATGACGAATTACAAGAGGATTTTTGAAAAATTCCAACAAAGCAATCCCCTCCTCCTTCAAAAAATCTGTCTCACCTATATTGCAGGTAGACTTATGATCAGATATAAGGCATTGTTTCTGCTCTGATACACTCTCCAACACATGATAACATACTTTAAGAATCTTAACAACAATTGAAGAGCTTGTCGTTACAATATGTATTAAACTGCTACCTAACAACAGAGAACCTTTTCTGGCAGAAGAAGAGAGTATCAACGGTTTTGCTAGAACCAGTGGTGTGAGAACTACAGCCTTCTTGGTATGTAAACAACCACAGGAAATAATTAACTTTCCCCAACCCCTTCTCTTAAAGTTTGAGCAAACCCAACTTCTTCCTGAGTTACCAATCCTAGAGAACAATGAGAAAGAATGCCTTGTACATTGGTTACAATGTAAGAACCAGAGAGAACTATAAACTCCATTTCTACAATGCCAAAGATCCAAAACCGCTACGTATTATTTTTTATTACAGGTTATGCAACTTGAAAATTTTGATTCTTAGTCAGGAAAATTTTCAAACTGTCATTGTGGTCTAGAGGAGTCTCCTTTTGTTTTTGTAAGTTGTGCCAGTTTGCCACTGGCGCTCACTCTAGGGAATCAGTAGAGACGTTACCTATTGGCTCAGCCGTTCAGCCATTCGACTGACTCTGTCAACGCTGCAATATTGAGCAGTTTTCTGTCCTCCCAGTTTTTTGGTTTTTCAGAAACGAGGTCTGCGTAGTAACAGCTTCAAATAAACACTATGAGCAAGACTTACTAGTTATATTTTGAAAATAAGACGGGCTGCCAAAATTTAGGTAAAATTTATTTGATCTAAGAAACGGTCGTAACTGTTTATAGTTGGTCTACCATTTCCCATGATTACTCATCAGAAGAGGCAGCCAGGTGTAAAATCTGAGATACTCCAACATGAACTGTGTAGGGGGATAGAGTACTCTTCCAACTCTGTGCCCTTCGGTGACACAGGTTCTTGTCAAATCCTTGGTTCATGGTGGTTGAATGGCAACCACTATAGGAAACTAAGGAAGTGAGTTGAATGTTCCATTTGCATAGGAGGTTGATTATGTAAAATGGAGAAAGAGGCGACAACCTCTTCATCTTCATTTACTATGGTTCAGAGCACAACACGAAATTGCAGGAAACTAGCTGGCGAAATTTGCAAAATGAAGAGCCGTATAAGTACCTATAATGTGGAGGGACGGGCATTGGACTGGAGATGAGAATGCATTAACAGCCAGCTTGGGCAGTCCAAGCTTGGAACCTCCGAATTTGGCCCCTGATATAATGATCACAAATTTTATCTTAGGTACCTTTGTTAATGCCACTCTTTCCCTTTGCATTCCTGGCAATGCTGCTGATATGATCGCTCCCTGCTTGAAAATGCTTCTCTCAATTGCAACCAAAAGAATGAATAAATAAATAAACCCCGATAGAGGTCACAAAAAAATTTGACCAGCTAACCTGGGAAAAACCAAGCAGACCATCAAAAGGTCCGTCCTCTAACATATAACCTTCAAGGTATTCAAGGCATTCTTCAAAATGTGAATGCTCTCTAAAATCCTATAAACATTGAATAGTGGTCATGATATGACATGGTCCAGTAACCAAACTATAATAGAGAATGGGTAGTGCTAGACATTATTGATTAATATCAAGACATTTAAGTCATGTAGCCATCTATCAGTTCACCAATACTGCCCACCATGTAAATATGGAGTAGAAGAAAGAAAAGCTGAAAAAGAACACGGGTTTTACAAATAAAGAAGAAGACACTTCGTGGGCCTCAAGAAACCTGTCATGATGCACTAATTATAAGGCCTATCTTTTTCGTAAGGACATTATTATGGTTCCAAAAGCTAAATCACAAATGACATGACATGACATATGAAAAGAATTTTACAACAGCTAGGACAACAACACTCGTCATAACCTAATTTGCGACACTGAAGAAGCCCACAAGCACCGACACAAATGGAAGTGGAAGAATCACTCCCAGAGGAAGCAAATGAAGGAAACCCAGGCTTTCTCTCAGCAGGGGAACCACCACCAAAACAAGCTTCACCTACCGGCCCCTCTTTCAAGAATACGCTTCTACAACTGCAAAACCAGGAAACCATCGAGATGGACGTTGAAATCGATCCACTAAGCGATCGATGACAAGGAAGAAAACCCCGTTGGCACAGACCCACAAAACCACATCCCAAACATCCATCTTCCTCAAGCACTCAAACAAAGGATTAGAGAATCATGACAGAAAACACTCATCATCAAAGTTATTGGTGCCATCTACACCACTACAAATCTGCTCAACCGATTACATGGAATCTGGAAACCAATTGGCTTTATTCAAATAATCAACCTTACTCAGGGGTATCATTCTGTGAAATTTGATGCACATCAAGACTATACCAATGCCCTTGAACGTGGTCCCTGGTTCATCGGTACGAGCTACCTTGCCGTTCAATGATGGAGACCAAACTTTAATCCAAACTCAAACCACATCAATACCATGGCCGTCTGGGTTCGCTTAAAAAACCTACCTCTGGAATACTTCAATCGCGAAGTTCTAATGCTCGTGGGAAAACAAATCGGTATGCCACTAAGGATTGATTCAATTACCGCATCAATTTCACGAGGAAGATTCGCATGTATCTGCATACAAATCGAAATACAGAAGCCCCTTCTTAGACAAATACAAATCGAGAAACACCTTCGAAACTTACAATAAGAAAACCTACTGGCGATTTGTCGCCGATGTGCACATCTCGGACACACTACGGGAAGATGTACCGTTATTCCCGCCGTGACTACATCGACTCCGCCGGCGACTGTAGAGCCCACAAAAGAGACGATAGGTAAAACATCAGTGAAGAGAAGCAATACCGTCAAATCGCCGATCAAAGACAACAGATCAACAAATTCGACGGCCCATGGACCATTGTCACAAGAAGACAGAATACAGTACACCGTGATCGAAGACCCCCACAGGTTGATTGTAAAACCCAGCGGCCAGTCCCACCATAGCTATTCAGATGCGATTACCCGACGGAGGAAACAGGACGAATTACACCAGCGGTAAAGGATGGATGGCGAAAAATTAGGGGATCACACACACCCAATTTTCTCCAACAAGGGGGAGCTACAACCAAAAAACAGCTGAACAGAGTCTTAAGGCTGACAACACACCACCCCTTCTGGAGAAAAATAAGACCCCAACATCATTACTGAACCAGAAAACATGAGAAGAATCCACCCCCTTTTCCATGTGCAAACTACCGGCTACTCCTCATTGTAGCCCCCAGCCAATTGTTAACCCTAAACCCCCGTCAATTCCACACCATCATCACCTGCCACTTCCCCCATGGACTGTGCAGCAGAACAACCTCCATCCCCAAAATCTACTGAAACACACCACCGGCCTGAACACGGTACACAAATACCACCGGGAAGCCCTTCCACCACCATGACCCCTTCCATTAACCCACTATATAACAAAAAACCGATACGCATTTATAACTCCACACCACCAACCTCTTACCAACCTTTAAGTAAGCTACCCCTCCCCCAGCAAGATGTTGCCGCACCAGTTCTTTGGCATTCAACCTCCATCAAACAACCAGCACACTCCCTTGTTACCAATCAGCCAAGAGGAGACATCCAACCACCGCAACTTTCATGAAGCAAACCACCAGCCTCGACCTGCCCACCTTACACTGACTCATCCTCTAACACCGGTGATCCACCATCGCCACATTCCTGAACCCAACATCACAGCAGCCTTTGTAACTGTACTACTGCACCCTTTATCTCCTTTCCTAGGACCCCAGCCTCAAACACCACCACCAATAGAGGCACCCAGGATCCCTCTACCACCCCCGATGCCCCGGCGATTGCAGCTACCTCGAAACCTGAGCCAACTATCCATCAACGTGAATCTCCCCTCACCTCCCACCACGGCAGCCCAAATGAACCCAACCTTTTACCCAAGCCCACTCTGTATCTCTCTAGGCAACACACTCCGGAGGCCAAGCATCCTGCGCCACCTATCGCCGCCGATTTGGACAGAACCACCCAACCTGAAACCGCTTGACACTAATACAGAATTCCTGGACATTGCTCAATCGTCTGAAAGCCGACAACCACTATCTAGCACTAGGAGATCTCGAATTGCAACTAACCAGAAATCAAGAATCATTGACCAACATCCTTTTCTCCCACATAACACTGCCACTAGCCATTACTGCCATGTTCTGCACAGAGCCAGAAACCGTTCCAACGAAATACTATCTTCAAGCTCAGAAAATCGAGGTGAAGAAAGGGGAGACTTTCCTGTGGCCGGGATGGATAGCCATCAACCTACTGCCACAAACCAGCACCATGAACTTTGAAAACCATGAGTTCCCAGAACCTCAAATCATGAATTGCATCGCATGGACCTGTAATGGTGCTGGAAACGAGCGCTTCAACATGCACGTTCGAGACATAATTCAAAGGCAAAAAACTGGAAAGGCTGTTACTCCTGGAAGCCAAGATCACCCAAGATGCGGCCAAACGAATTGCTAGTACATTTGGCTTTGCTCGCAACCATCGTGTGGATGGAAACAGCCACCGCGGCGGGATCTGGATGCTGTGGCACCCGCACAAAGTCCAAATCGACATCGTCCATGAATCACCACAAGCCCTCCACTCTGTGGTTCAGGTACGCCAATCCCCTCCTTGGTTTTATCTACCATTTATGCTTCGCCTGTAAATCATATCCGTGCAAATTTATGGACTGAGATACTGAAAATGAAAACCTTTGTAAATCTCCCTTGGCTTTTGTTGGGTGATTTTAATGAAATTTTAAGACAATCAGAAAAGAGGGGAGGCCTGCCTTTTAAACAAAACCAGTCTAGAGCACTTTCTGCCCTTATAGAAGAAATGAAACTCGTTGATTTAGGCTTTCGAGGACAACCTTATACGTGTACTAACCGTCATATGCTACGGCCTGACCACATCCTAGAACGACTAGACAGGGCCTTAGCTTCAGAGAGTTGCTTGAATAGATTTCCTAACACGCAAGTCACTCATCTACAGAGAACACACTTGGACCATCACCCTATACTGCTACATACAAAAGAGCATCATAGGCGTCATCATAGTACCCCGTTCCGCTTTGAGTCGGCTTGGTTCTCCCGCCCCTCCTTGAGACCGACTCTCGCTAGAACATGGACTACCCCCCACCCCGGCGCGCTGCCCAAGATTGCCTAGAGCTCCCTGACAAATTAGATATCACAGTGTCAAGCTATTCCTTCTTGGAACTGTCTGGCTGAGTATGAGTCCCAGGTTAATTATCACCATCTTCTTGATACTTCCTCTGATTTTGAAATTAAAACAGCTCTCTTTGACATGGGAGCAAATAAAGATCCGGGGCCCAATGGCTATCATCCGGGTGTCTTCCAGAAATTTTGGGACATTTTCGGAAATGATATCTCTATGCTTGTTAAGGCTTGTTTTGCCTAACAAACCCTCCCTGTGTACACCAACCAAACTAATATTTGCTTCATTCCGAAGAAGCCCCACCCAGAAAATGTGTCCCACTTCTGGCCCATCAGCCTCTATAACACTAGTTATAAAATCAGTTCTCGCATTCTCGTTAATCGTCTCAGACTGATCATTGACAAGATGATTCACCCAATTCAAACTAGGTTCCTGAAAGGAAGGAGAGCGGCTGACAACGTTATCATTGCTAATGAAATCCTTCACTCCATCCGGCACAAAAAAGGCAAAGGGGGTCTCTTTATGGCTAAGCTAGATCTTGAAAAGGTTTACGACCACCTTTCTTGGGAGTTCCTTTTCAAAACTCTCCAGAAAACGGGATTTCCCAGTGAAACCATTAGGATGATCATGGTTTATGTCTCCACGGTGCAGTACGCGATACTTGGGGGTGCCTCTGACTCATGGAAGACTTGTAAAAGAACAATTTAACCATATCTTGGATAAAATTCGTAACAAACTCGCTGCTTGGAAAACCAAATCTCTTTCGTTTGCAGGCAGGCTACATTGGTGCAAGCTGTTTTAAACTCAATTTCCATTTTTTCCATGCAAGCTTAAATGCTTCCTTCTAGCATCACTCACCACATAGACACTTTTAGTAGAAGTTTCCTTTCGGGCCACTCTAAAATAGAACACAAATGATACGGTATTGCCTCGCACAATATCTCTCGGCCGAAATTCATGGAGAGGCTTGGTATCCGGCAAACCGGTAAGATGAACGAAGCTATTTTCATAAATCTAGTGTGGCGCATTTGGACCAAACCAGACTCTCTGTGTAAAAGTTATCAAAACTAAGTATTTTCCGCATGAGTCAATCTTGACGGCAAAAGGAAAAACATAACGGATCCTGTTTCTGGAGACATCTGGTGCAAGCTAGAGATAGTATGGCAGATAAAATCTGTTGGCGTATAGGTAAGGGCACGGATGTGTCATTTTGGCATCATAAATGGCTACCGTTGGGGAGTATAAGATCCCAGATAATTGGACTTCTGCCCCGTTATAACGATACCTTAAAAGTCACGTCACTCATCAAGGACCGAACCTGGGATCGATAAACTCTAGCAAAAATTGTGCACCCCAACATCATTAATCAGATTTTGGACATTCCCATTCCTCTCCACCACGAATCTCTGGACACTATCCTATGGCCTTTTGACAACGGGGAATGCTCGGTCAGCTCCACATACAAGGCCTTATTTCAGACTGAACATTCACAGCTGTATGACTGTAACTGGATTTGGCATTTACATATCCCTTCTCGAATTCAGCACTTACTTTAAAATGTAGTCAAAAATGGCCAGCCTGTACGTTCTAGACTCCCCTGGCTCCAAAATCAACTCTGTCCTCACAACTGTCGCAAAATGGAAACCATTGATCATGCCCTCCGTAGATGCCCAACTTTCCAACAAATATGGCATGAAGTAGCACCAAACAACACCATCAATCGCTATAGAAATCTTCCTTTCCGGTGTTGGTGTAAAAAAATCACTAGTCTCCACACTGCAATTGGACCTCAGAGTATCCCTTGGCCAACCTCATCTGTTTTCTGATATCCGGTATTTGGAACCATCGCAACAAACTCGCTGTACTACAAACCCCGTTCCCAACCCGGTGTGATATTATTAACGAAACCATAGCCTTGGCAAGGGATTATCTCTTCTTTGTCAACTGTAATAAAATTCATAGAACCCAGTATTCGATGAAATTCATTAAATGGATTCTCCCTCCAACAGTATGGGTCAAAATCAATACGGATGGGAGTGTTAACAAACGACATAGACGAGCAGGTGCAGCGGCTATCATAAGAGATACAAATAGTAATTGGCTCATAGGATGCTCTAGGAAACTTCATATCACTCATAACCATACTGCTGAATGGTGGGCTATTCGGGATAGATTGAGCCTCGCATGGAACAACAATTACCAGAACATCTTACTTGAAGTCGACGATATGAGTGTAGTCCATTATCTATTACATGATGTACCCCCCGCCCCGTTATTTGACACTTTCATTCTTGACTACAGGGCTCTACTTAGACGTACTTGGCAGGTACATGTTTTCCAATGCTTTCCATGCCTACAGGGAAACAAACTTTTGTGCAAACCAAATGGCAAAGCAGGCAGGTGATCAGCGACATGCATTCCACCTGTGGAACCATGCGCCCATTTTTTTGTAGAACCTACTGCAACATGATGCTAGTGGGAGAGTCACCACACGTTGTGTGACTCAAAATGCTTGTTAAATAAAAACTAATCGTCTTTTCTCCAAAAAGTAAAAAAAAGAGACATGACATATATGTTTAAAGTACATTGAAACAGCGAGCCTTTAAAATTATACGCTCATCGTTTCAAATTAATCGAGATTGAACCTTTACAAATAACACTTTCAAAGATGCTTATATGTTCGAATTCATAATAAGGAAATTTAATCAATGATTGTGGGCGATCTTGTAAAACCTGAGTGGAACCATTCGTAGTAAGGAGGATCATAGATGCCTTCAACGTCGGACTTGCCTTGAGGGGGAAAAGGTGCGTCCAGGAAGACGAGGTCCAACGGTTGTAGCAACGTTTGTGGCCAACGTCCGATCATTTTCTTGAAGATTTCAGCGCTTGTTCTGATGCCATGGAGGCACAGAACTCTGGGTTTCTTCTGGATTTTACTTGCCATCTCAGTTGTTTCTCCTCTTCCTCTTCGTTTCCCAGTTCGTCATCTCCGCCACAGTGGATCACTCGGACTCTTGGGTTACGTGTCAATGAAAGGGATTCTTTTGAACAGCCGAAACGCCGGCCATGCACTCCTTTGGAGCATTTATTTATTATTATTATAAAATAAAATTAAAGAATGACACCCGCGTGATAGTAATTGCTGATTAGTGAACTCTCTGACTAATGGTTATTATTATATATTATTATTATTATTACTTATTCAAAATTTCACGGGACTGTTTATTTAATTTATTTTAATAAATTTAAAATACATAATAAAATATATTGTATAATTTTATAATTTTATAGTTACTTAATTTTTGTTTTGAATTTTTTTATAATAAAATAAATTAACCTTTCTAGTAAAATATTAATAAGAAATGTTATTGGGCATATTTGTTAATTTTGATGTGGTAACTATATAGATGAACAACAATTAAGAGTTTATTTAGTACACAAAAAAGAGAAAGTAAATTTTACTGATAAAAATATGTGAAAAATATAGTGAGATTAATTTGCTATTTCACGACATTTTTATTATTCTCTAAGTATCTTTTAAAAATAACTTGCACCTTTGAATGGGTTGTCAATAACATTAATTGCATATTAGTTTATTTTTCATATAAAAAAAATGGGTACATATATTTGTTTATAGCATGTGAATTATAAAAGTTAATCAACAAGACTAATTAAGTAAGGGTGATTTGATATTTTTAGAAGTAAATATAATCTACCAACAAAGTATACAAAGAAAATAGTAATCAGTGCATGTGATAATTATATAAAGTTTAAAAATTTTAACCAGCATGACTATAAAGGATAGTTCAAAACCTTATAGTAAGAAAATTGTTGAACAAAATTTAACCAATATTTCACAAAGTATACAATATGCATGCTTACTACATAAGATTTATCTTCAAATATAATAAGGTTTTAATTTAAGTTTTAGTCTACATTCATCACAATATAATTAATATCTTTTTAGATTATATATAATTTTATTCATAATTATAAAAGTTAACATAAAATCATAAGTGGTATATTGCTAATACAGAACTTAGAATACTTAAGAGTTTAATTACTCGCAATAAAAATATCATAGAAAAAATTGGTTCAGAACTTTTCCAACATAAAATTAGTTGAATTGCTCATATAGAATCTGCATATTATGGTATTTATATATTCAACCAATACGACTAAATAGGATAGCGAAAACCTTAGAGTAAGAAAATTATTGACCAAAATTTTTAACCAACATACTTACTTAGATTCATATTTGAATTTACAGAATACTTAAATATGAATTTAAAATTGTACCTAATTTTTCTTATTAATCTCTTAAGTAATTTTTGTTTTATAGGTTAATATTTGATGTTAAAGAGCTTTTTCGATATATAATATTCAAATAAAGACATAATAGGTTACTACATTGGGTAGAAAATTTTGAATGTTTTGAATTGCATAAGGTTATTTAAATATTTACTATATTTGTCAATTTAATTAATTACAAAATTATACATTTAATTTTCTAGATTCATAAGGTTTACAAATATCGCGACAATTATACCACGAATTTTTCAACAATAAAATGTAGCAAAGAATTTGATTTGTTTTCTAAACCCTTATGTAAGGGATATAACCAGTTTGGTGGTTATAAAGTCTTATTTAAAAATATTAACTTATAATTTGTTTATTAAATCTATGTATCACACTATTCGTTTTTAAAGATGACCATCTTATGTAAGTGCCGATATATATATATATATATATATATATATATATATATATATATATATATATATATATATATAATGATAGTATATTTAACTCAATTAGAACGTCATTTTTTTCCTTCTAAATCTAATAAGTTATTTTCATTTTTCGATATATAATTTTTATATTCACATTGAAGAGTGATTTTAAGAACAAAATTAAGTCATATTAAGTTAGGATATTGATTAGATTGAGTTCTAAAATATTTAAAATTAATTTTTAAATTATACAACCCTCATTATTCTTGCGAAATTAACCAAATTATATATAGTTTCTCGGTAAGGTCTTTGACAGTAGGTATGCCCTTGGGTGGAATAGGCATGCCATGCCTAGGCAGCGCCCAAACCACACAGTAGCAGGGGCAGGGGTGCAAGAACCAGGGGTTGTGGGCTTGGCTTTGAAGATACAATAGTCAATATTAAGTCATAATCAGTTAGTAAAATAATTAGGTTGAGTTTAAAAATGATTAGACTTAGTTTTCGAATTACATAGGGTTTACAGAAAATTCTCATTACTCCTGCAAAATTAATTAGAAATAAAAATAAGGATCCTATCAAACTTTAAATTAATTATTAAATCACGTTTTTATTCTAAATCTCATAAGTTACTTTTTGGGTCTATGGATTTTAATTTTCATATAAGAAAACATTTTTAAGGATATTATTGTCAAAATAAAGTCTTAATAGATTAGTATATTGATTAGGTAAAGTTTTAAAATGATTAGAATTAGTTTTAAAATTAATTTTTTCTTCCAAATCAAAAGTATTATTTTATTTTTCATATGTAAGAGTCTTTATATTCATATTAGAGAGTAATTTTGAAGATATAATAGTCAATATTCAGTCCTAAGGTTGAGTTTTAGAATGATTAGAATTAGTTTTTGAATTTTAAGGACATAATTGTAAAAAAAAAAGCCTTAGTAGATTAGTATATTGATTAGGTAGAATTTTAGAATTTAGAATTATTTTTTTAATTTAAATAAGCCTACCAATATAGATTATAGAAGTTAATTAATCTTAAAATAAGGATCCGATGACGTGTCATACAAAGAAATTATCAATTCCTTTGTCGCTTTGCTTATTATTTATTATATCGATATAGATATGATATCAATTGTAGCATCATTTTTATTCTCCATCAAATCTAGTATGTTATTTTCGTTTTTAAGATATACGAATTTTTATATTCATACTAGATAGTAATTTTAAGGATACAATAGTCAAAATTAAGTCTTAATAAGTTAGTTCATCAATCAAGTAGAGTTTTAGAATGTTTAGAATTAATTTTTCAATTATATAAGGCTTAATAATATGAAAATTACATTATCAACATATAATTCTCATGTTAATTGGTCATTGATACTTGGTAACTGCAAAGCACTGCGAATCGCATGGTTACAAGGAACAAATATCAAAGTACACTCACTCTGTCTCACAGCTCTATTTTATATTAAATGAACTACCTGGTAACTAGTTTTGGGTCAGTATTTCCAACCCGTTGCGTTTCTGATATTTTTTTCAAGAAAATGCTGCCAGATTAACTGAATCTGTAGTTTGATGATTAATCCAAGCATGCTAACTTTTGCGTACGAGGGGCCAAGTAAAAGCCATCGCCAGAGGAGCTCGCCGCTGTCGCCAGATTCCAGCAACATATCCAGTGGGAGCACACAACCATGAAAACATCATCAGGAGTTCCATCCCGAAGATGATCTTGCTTGCAGGGAGTGCTTAAGGATGTATTTGCACAAGAATTTGTAGGTGTGGTATGACACACAAACACATACAAGTAAGCCTGCTGCCCTTCCATCGAATCAAACTCCAGCACCAGTTATAGTCTCTTTAGGCATGAATATCAGGGATGTTGGTGACCTAAGGCCAGAGAAAATGGCCGAAACCAGCATCAACTCGGATGAAGATCCTAGCCAAAAAGAGCTAGTAATAGAATTAAGGAAACAAATTAAGAGTTTAAGACAAGAAAAGTTGGAATTAAAGTTGAATTTCAATGCAAACCTCTGTAGTAATGAAGTCTGAATTCTCAAAAACCGACAACATTGAAAGAGAAGGAAGGAGATGAACAATTGGTGGTGCGTGGTTCCCACGGGCAAGCAGAAAGTAGTGGCAGCCACGTCAATCAGATTGCTAAGGTGGTAAATGTGCAGGCTCCGAGTAACAACCCCTTTGAAAACCCATTAGAAAGGATAGATGAATCCACCGCCAACCTCAAACAATAAAGATAATTCCAAGTCAATGGCGGCGACTTGAACTTCATCACTTTGGGGTTTCAAGAACCCTAAGAAATAGTTTGCAAACATAGTAAGGCCTAATTGAGACTATGTACAGGAGAATAGTTGAACCATGTCAAACCGCAGGAGATAAATGGACAATATGGAGTTGAGTTCACAGAGGCCGATGTGGAACCTGAAGTATAGAAATGGGAAAACTCAATGGTGGCATTCATTTTGGGTTGGCATCCACTAATGCATGTAATGAAAGGCTATATGGAGAGAAAATGGAGTCACTTTGGTGCATTTTCAGTAAGTCTCTTGCAACCTGATATATACATAATTCGTTTTGAATCTGAGGATGCTCACTACAAGAAATATGGCTTTCAGCGACGAGGAGATCCGTCGCTAAAAGCATAACATCTGTCGCTAAAAGCTTTTAGCGACGGACATCGTGTCCTTAAAAGTCCCTCGTATAAAAGCCCGTCGTTAAAAGTTTTGCAACGAAATTCCAAAATTCGTCGCCTAATATTGGACTTTCAGCGACGGATTTTATACATGAGCGACGGATTGTCCGTAGCTAAATGTCTTTTCCGTATTTTAATTTATTTTTTGTTTTTTTAAAATAATTTATTACATTAAATATTTAATGACGGAATAATATTTTTAGCGACAGAATTAAGCTCCACTTTTAGCGACAAAAATCCCGTCGCTAAAAGTGGAGTTTTAGGGATACTCTTTAGTGACGAAATAAATTCGTCGCTAAAAGTAAAAAAAATAATTTTTTATATTTTTTTTAATGTCCAAACCTGTAATTACAAATTCAAGTTCTTAATAACAAGGCACAATCCCCCAAATGCACATTAGGGTTAAATAATTGTTGATCCATCGACAATTATTTAACCCTTAAACAAACACAAAACAACTATATAACTTTAAAAAATATTTACTATAATGAAAAATAAAATATACATATAGTTCAGGAAGGCACGGGAGCTGGACACAATAGAGTAGGGGAGGGGATGGGAGTACAAGTCGGGAGGGCACGAGAGTGGGAGGGGAGTACAAGCTAGGAGGGCATGAGAGGGGGCTCATCAGGGGTTGCCGAGTCCCAGATCTGAATCCTGCTGATCGGGAGCCGGCACGGCATGTCCAGTAGCAGTGCCCTGCATGTAAAGTCACGAACGCATTAATCTTGACAGCCCTCGTAATTACAAGTGTTTAATAAACGTATATAGTGTTTATACCTGATCATCCTGAACACCTCCGTAACAATGTGGCGGCCCTCATCCTCGTCCAACAGTCGCTGCGCAGCCGATGCCTGTGTTTGTGGAGGGACAGCGGGGGGTGGGGACGCTCCTATTGTTGACTTATCAATTTTGATGATTCTAAATTCATTATCTCTAACATTAATCTAACAAAATTATTAAGATAATCATTTCAGGATTTATCTTAATCAAACAAAGTCAAGATGATGCCTTGGACAAAGCTTGAACTCGGACTTGGAATTCAAAGACTCTAAATACCTTGAAGATGCAAGAACCTGAAGCTTTTTATTATTTTATCCATGTTAGAATTTCTAAGTCCTTCTTTAAAGATCTCACAGAAATTCAAGTAGGGAACCAAACTGATTGTTTCAGTCGAAGGCAAGCAGTATGCATTTGACTTAATTGTGCAGTTCCTTCGCTCTAGTCTTAAAAAGAAGTTTTCAGTCGAAGCCAAGAGTTTTAGTTGAAGTAAAACTTTTTAGTCGAAGTCAAAAGTTTTCAGTCGAATAAAATGGGGTTTTCGGTCGACTCAATTCTTCAGTGTTTGTTCTCACTAAGTTTTTAGTCGACTCTATCTTTTGTTTCAGTCGAATCTATTTTCAGGCTTTCCTTTCACAATGGTTCATTTTCTTCTCCAGTATAAAAAGGGATCCTTAAGAGCATTTAAGACATCTCTAGCAAATCTTTTTCAATATTCTCTCTAACTCATCTCAAAACACTCTCTCATCTTGTTCTCTTATTCTCATCTATTATCTGTTGAGTGAGTTCATCTTTGAGATAGTTTATTGTAAGCTTCTTGGTTTGGTTCTTGAAAGAACATAGATCTTCCCACCTAAAAAGGCTTAGTCTTAGTTTATTCATTGTAACATCTGCTCAAGAAGGAGCTTGTTGGTTGTATTCAAATTGTAAATATCTTTTCATTTGTAAATTGTTGGAAACCTTGAAAGGGTTTCAGAAATTGTTCTGCGGTTTGAGCTAGCACCCGAAGCTAGCTGGTTAGTGAAAGGCTCGAGTAGGTCTCCCTTGTGTGGAGTGCTCGGGGACTGAACGTAGGCCGGTGGGGCCGAACCAGTATAAATCTCTGTGTTAAATTTATTGCTGTTATATCTATAATTACTCTGTAATCTCGTTTTTAATTTATACTCAGAAGTTGTAAAATACCTATTCACCCCCCCTCTAGGTGTACTTAGGGACCTACACCTATCATAGCACGTACAGTCGTGCTAGGCAGGCCGCGTATACGGCCTTTCGGCCGATTGACGACCTCTGGCTTATCCAGCCATCAATTCAATGCCCCAGTACTCATACCCGTACTTGTGGATGCTGATGGCTGTCCGAATTGCTGCTCAGACGCCCTAATCTGTTCATACGAGGCCTGCAAAAACAGTGATTTAAAGACATGTTAGGCATTAACGCAACAAACATTGAATACAAAGACAAAAATTTAACAAATTAAACAAATTGACTCGAACTTACATCTATCCGCCAGGAAATATCTGAAACTTAGTCCCCCGCCCGTTGCGCGTCGTCCTTGTCCTTCTTCCTCATATGCGTCTGATTATATGTCAGAGCTATGACCTCATCCTCCTCCAGGTCTGGGTGCTCAACTGCATTCTTGTGTCGGATGACGTCGTGTGCCACCCCCCACCCCCCACCCTGGTGTGCATCGGATCTTTCTCATGTCTCTTCTCGGCCCCATTCTTACTCTTAGCATCCTAACTTGGATCAGTATCCCACCGATCAATCATCTGCCCGCATACAGAAGGAGATATCCAATGTGGGGGATATTTCTTCAACTCATGCATCGGGGCACCCTCGAGCGGCATTTTCTTCGCCCGGTCCCATGCATTGTGCGGTCATCGACAGTAATTCTTGCCAATATAGGCCAAAAAAATGCCTGCCGCCCCAGCGCCTACTGCTCAGGCGAGTCAAACGCGAACCCTTCCTACAAGACATCCAGTTACACAAATTAATTTAAATACTACATTCTACTCAAACAAATACTATCGCAGACAAAAATAAGATAATCGTACCAGCCACTCCTCCCATAGGTACTCCCTCGTCCCAGCATCCCAGTCCTTCCTGTACATTAGTGGCTCAAAGAATCGGCCCTTCACAAGAACGTCGATCTTCGTCTTCGCCTAATTCTCAAGGATCCTACCAAATAAATAAATAAATACATTAAAGAAGTGAACCATAATAACTATCGAAATTGAAGAATGTGATTTTTTTTACTTACTGGCCCTCTTGGGTGAGAGTAACTCTCTGTTTATGCTGGGGGTCGATGCGTATCTTGCGTGTCGGGCCACGGCCTCACCGAGATCCTACAAAATACCGACATTAATAAAGTTCAAATATAATTTAAATATAAGGCTAGCAAAAATTGACTAAACACCATTATCAAATATACCTGAGGTAAACCCCATAGAAGAAAGAGAATCAATGCGCGTGTGGGAGGAATCGGTGTCGGGCTGGGGTAACGGCTGGGGCTGGGGCCCCGTCTTCTGTACATGAGCACTTTGTGCCTCGTCATCAGCGGCAATGATGAGGTGGGACCCACCGGAGAGGAGGCAGCTCGGCGTCCACCTTGACCACGAATAGCCCGTATTATATCTAGAACCGACTTTGTATAAATAAAATGCAAAGAAATTAACACATTAAAAATAATAATTAGGCAGAAAAAATGTTGCAACACTATATGAACCGAGTATAAAAACACAATATGAACCAAGTACTACAACCGTGATGTTATAACAGTACAAGTCAATTATTTTCAGTTTTGGCATGATCATCATCTTCATCGCCAGACTCGTCATCCTCTTCTTCGTGGGACTCGTCGTCTTCTTCCTCTTGTAATTCATCCTCTACATCAGTAGACTCAGTCGTACCATCTTCAATACTTTCCACGTCTTCTGCGTCATCATCTACGACTTCTTCTCCTACATGAAGTATTCTTGGAAGAGGATGATCGTCATCCTCGTTGTTCACCTCAACAGATACTGAGACAGGTGCTTGGTTGGCTTGAAAGGTGTCTACCTCACTGTCACATGCCACGGGCAATTTCTTGGACTTGATAACTGTATACCAATGAGATTTGGGATTTGTGAAGTCCTCCGCATAGAAGACTTGTACAGCTTGACTAGCAAACACAAACGGCTCATCCGATGCAAGTCTTGACTTGACATTGACATCTACAATCCCTTGAGAGCTAACACGGATTCTTTTACTGCATGTGACATCGAACCATGTACACTTGAACACTACCAAGCAATTTTTGAAACCCAAATAAACTAGCTCAACAATCTCTTCTAGCTCTCGATAAAAGTCCATGCAATTCTTGTCATAACAGTCGCATTGACCAAGACTCCACTGTTTTGGGTTTATTTTGTTCGGTCATCATCTTTTATGTTAAACCTAAACCCGTTGAGCTAGTAATTTCAAGCAGTAGGCTACTGGTCTATCCATTGACTGAACCTATTGTAGATGACGGTAAAAATTAGGATAAATCAGTATACTAATTGGCCACATAACTATATATAACACATAATATAATTTCGTTAAAGACTTACACGCCTTCTGAACCACTATACAAATTGTGATTTCCAATGAGATTCAAGTCCAGCGGGATCTGTGATTAAAGATTTCGCATCGAACTCACTGCAAACCAATATAGTTGACTCGCTTATCACACATTTTCAATTATGTATAGTAACTTTTTTAATTAAGACGTTAACTTACTTAACGAATGCTAAAACTTCATCACAATTTAGAAGGGTATATATTGTTGCAGCACTGTACTCTTCATCCGTTAGCCATAAAGTATAGGTTCATCCGAACGGACTACCTGACTGCTTGAATATTAACAATTGCCCTTCTAAATTTATGTTGGATCCGGGGTCATTTCGGCCTAGTTGATTTAACCTTGTATCAACATTAGGCCCAAAATATTGGCTACAAAAGTTTACAAGCTCTTCCATTACGTAAGCCTCCCCAATTGAGCCCTCAACATGAGCTTTATTACGGACTTTCTTCTTCAAATGGAACATGAACCTAGAAGTTTAGCGAATCGAGTTAGGTGGAATATCAATGATAACAGGTTTTGCATTAAGTGTAAACGAACAACTGTAACAAGTTTAAGGATTACCTCTCGAATGGATACATCCACCAATATTGCACAGGTCCACCCATCTTAGCTTCATAGGCCAAGTGAACAGGCAAATGCTTTATTGAATCAAAGAACAAAGGTAAAAAGATTTTCTCCAGCTTGCAAATTGTCACCACAATGTTCTTCTCAAGCACTTCCATGTTACTCACCCGGATTGTAGAAGAATATATATCTCGAAAGAAATGAGATAATTCAGTCAAAATCTCACATACAACCCTTGGCAACAGTCCCCGGAAGGCAATAGGAATGAATCTCTCCATAAATACGTGGCAGTCGTGACTCTTCATTCCTTGGAACTTGCATTCCGATACATTGCAACAATGAGATATGTTGGACGCAAACCCATCCGGAAGCTTTAAATTCTTAACCCACTGACAAACTTTCTCTACTTGTTTCTTGTCTAGACAGTAAGGTGCTTTCAGAAGTATCGTCCTCCCGCTGACTGTCCGAGGATGCAATTGACGGCGTACACTCAACTGTTGTAGATCATTTCTCGCTTTAAGGTGATCTTTCGATTTTCCTTGACATTCATCACTGTGTTGAACACATTATCAAAAACATTCTTCTCAATATGCATCACATCCATGTTGTTTTGGATAATGAGTATCCTCCAGTAGGCTAACTCTCAGAAAATACAATGTTTCCTCCAGTTGTGCTCTTTCCCGTATCCTGGAATCTTCTGATCTGGCACACCCTTGCAGTATGGTATGTCAGTATCAAGTGCCTCCAGGTGTGAGAGCACTTCTTCACCAGATGGGTAGTCCAGTGTGACAACCTCACGCTCGATTGTCCTGTCAAATTTATCCTTCTGCCTACGAAACTGATGGCCCGGTGGCAAAAGCTTTCGATGACATCCGAACCACGAGGGCTTTCCGCCGTGCTTTAACATATGACCGGGGTTCACGCCCATACAAGCAGGGCATGCTAGCTTCCCATGTGTGCTCCAGCCACACGTCATTCCCAATACAGAGAAATCATGTATAGTCCACATCAAATAAGTTATCATCTGAAAATTCTGTTTAAGGGATGCATCATATGTTTCAACTCCATGATTCCATAATTGTTTTAACTCATCAATCAACAGCCTTAAATACACATCTATGTCCTTGCCCGGACTCTTCGGCCTCGGAATAAGCAACGACAAAAATATGTACGGCTTTTTCATGCACATGCCTGGTGGAAGGTTGTATGAGACAATAATAACAGGCCATGTGGAGTAAGGCGTGCTAGACTGACCGAAAGGGTTGAACCCATCGGTTGCCAGACCAAGTCTAACATTCTGAACTTCCTGAGCAAAGATTGGATGCCTGCGGTCAAACTCTTTCCGCACCTCTCCATCAACTGGGTGTGTCAGCACATCAGTATCGTTGCTACGAGTCTCATAGTGAGCCCTCATATGTTCAGCCGTATTGGAGGAGTAGTACATTCTCTGAAGCCTTGGTGTAACCGAAAAATATCGCAATACCTTCTATGCAATGTTTTTCTTCTTTCCTTTGTCCAGTTTGTACCTCGAATGATCACATACTGGACACCATGACAAGTCCTTATTCTCTTTCCAAAATAATACACAATCGTTATTGTACGCAGCTATCCGCTCATAGCTCAACTCAAGTTTCCTCATCATCTTTTTTGCGTCATAGTACGACGGGGGTAGTTTTTCACTTTCAGGCAAAATTTCTTTGATTAAAGTAACAAACTCATTAAATCTTTTCTCACTCAGCCCGTGGTCTGATTTCAACTGTAATAACCTACTAATCGTAGACAATCGTGTGTGTTTCAGAGCTCCATCCCACAACGGCTCTTCCGCAGCTCTCAACAACTCATAAAACTGATGAGCCCTCTCGTTCGGCTATTGGGGACCGTCGTCACTGCGGTCATCACCCCAGTCAACATTAGCATGCCCAACATCCATAATCATATCTCGGTAACTATACCGTGCCTCCTCCCTAACTTCAGCTTGACTAGCCGGGTTGGATAACAATACTATCATTTCTTCGTGTTGCGTCCACCTTGTGTATCCACCCATAAAACCGTACCGACGAAGATGCCATTTTACTTCAATTATTTTTCTCCAATGCAACAACTCACATCTACCGCATGGACACCTTATCTTATCAAAGTCAACATGTGCAGGATGCGCGTAAGCGAAGTCAAGAAATTCATCAACGCGATCGTCAAAATCATCAGCATTCTTCCTTTTCATCCAACTTCTATCGACCAACATGACGACTGAGATTACGTACTATATACCACCTTCAATTATGACCAATAATTAGGCAGGGTCGATGTAAATATGAATGCATGCATGTAACAACATGTCTATATATATCACATTCATTCTCTAAAAGGTAGTGGTCCTATCCCATTCAGAAAAGCACATGTTTATAAAACAGTTACCAACTCATGCTTAGTCCTATGTCTGCAAAAAATTCGGCAGCACATTCCCATATTTCTCCAAGTACACGACATCGATTAGGTGTTCTAACATTCATCTAATCTTGCCTTGTAAGGTTTAACGGATGTTTAAACACTAGATCTATATGCATCCAAAGAAACACAGGAGAACGTGTACCAAATATCCAAGACATTAAACACAGAGCATGAGTCGATACACTATTTTATAAACATTAGCTTTTTCAAATTGTCCAAACTAGACATCCAAAGGCTCATTACAAAGCATTACTTTGTAATGAGTACTTTTGAACAGGAACTAAGGGTTTTTATGCATGCATGCATGCATTAAAAAATTGATAACATATGCAAGAATCATTCCGAAATATCAAAATTTCAGAAAGATCGTTGCATATGTTACCAATTCCACTTTAATTAGAATTCGTTGGCAACGAGTTGAACCAACTCGTTGCCAATGAACTTCGCAAAATAACAACGAATATTCCTAATGCAGGGTTTAATAACAACGAGTAATTGAACCATCTCTGTGGACGGGGATTAATTATGGGATGTACAAGGGCTTTTTAGGATAAATTAGCTAGGGATGTACTAAGGTTAAGTAAGGTAATTAGGGTTAGTAGGTTTAATTAAATTGGGTAATTAGGGCTACTCCCAGTCATTAATATGTAATTAAGTTTAATTAGGGTTACTTCGAGATGTGTTAGGGGTTAATTAGGGTTAGGGTTTAGGGTTTAATTAATCTAATTAGGGTTTAATAAGACATGTTAGGGCTAATTAGTGTTAATTAAGAGTATTTTGGGTTAATTATAGCTAATTAGGGTTGATTAAGATTAATTAGGGACAATTAGAGCTAATTAGGGTTTAATTGTGCAGATTAGTGTTGATTAGTCCTAATTAGGGCTAATTAGGGTAAATTGGGTTCTTAGGGTTAATTATGACTACTTAGGCTAACTATAATCAATTAGGGTTAATTGAATCAATTAGGGTTAATCATGGTTTAGTTATGGCGTAGGGTTTAGGGTTTAATTAATCTAATTAGGGTTTAATAAGATATGTTAGGCTAATTAGTATTAATTAGGAATAATTAAGGCTGATTAGAGCTAATTAGGGTTTAATTGAGCTGATTAGTGTTGATTAGGACTAATTAGGACTTATTAGAGCTAATTAAGATTAATTTGGTTCTTAGGATTAATTATGACTAATTAGGCTAACTAGAGCTAACTAGGGTTAATTGGGTTCAATAGGGTTAATCGGGACTAATTAAGGCTAATTATAGTCGGTGGCGGAGCCACAATTTCATCCCAGGGTGTGCTAAAAATATCGCGGTAACCTAATTAACATAATTAACCTAATTTCAACAACCCATCATTCAATTAAATCATAGATATCTCAATCCAATTGGGTTTCATCCTCCATCAACAATCTCAATTCTCAAATTCTCAACGCACAGTCAACAATCTCAATTCTCAAATGCTCAATGCATGGTTAGCAAAATTATATAAAAAATGAAAATTGATATAAAGAAGTTTAACAATTAGAAATAAATGACAAAATCCTAGAAAGCACCGACACCTCATATAAGTCGAGGTATGGTGTCAGACACCTACTGACACCTCACTGACAACTCCTGACACGTGTCCAACACCTCTCAGCGGTGTCCATAGATATTGATTTAGTTTTTAATTACCAAACAACGTGTCGAACACATCTTGAAGAAGTGTCAGATACCTCTTGAAGAAGTGTCGGATACCTCTTGAAGAAGTGTCTACAAGTATAAAGCCAAAATATGACATTTCGGTGTCGGTGTCGGACGTGGTGTCCGTGTCGAACGTGGTGTCCGTGTCCGTGCTACCTAGCAGATATCTCAATCCAATTGGGTCCCATCATTCATCAACAATCTCAATTCTCAAATGCTCAATGCACAATTAACAAAATTATGTAAAGAATGAAAATTGATATAAAGAAGTCTAATAATTAGAACTAAATCACAGATATCCTAAAAAGCACTGACACCTCATATAAGTCGAGGTATGGTGTCCGAGACCTACGGACACCTCGACACCTCCGGACACGTGTCCGACACCTCTCAGCGATGTCCAAAGATATTGATTGATTTTTTAATTACTGGACACCGTGTCAGACACCTCTTGAAGAAGTGTCTACAAGTATAAAGTCAATCGGTGTCTCTGTCGATAGGACACGGTGTCTGTGTCCATGCTACCTAACAGATATCTTAATCTTATTGGGTCCCATCCTCCGTCAACAATCTCAATTCTCAAATGCTCAATGCATTGTTAACAAAATTATATAAAGAATGAAAATTGATATAAAGAAGTCTAACAATTAGAACTGTCGCAAGCAAAGAATGAAGAGTATCTATCATATCATCCCAGTAAATTATAAACAAAAAAATTTGACCAATTCAAAAAAATTGAATTGAGTCTTTTGGTGAGCTCTATTTAGGTATGAGGTGTGATAAAGCTTTCTAAATTCTTTTTTGTAGGCAACTTTGTCTCTTGAAACTCTTTATGTAATTTGATTGCTCTTGTTGTTTTTGTGATCGTTGTTAATTCGTGAATATTCATATGGAATGAGGTGCCACTATAGTCCGTCGGTAAATGTATAGGTGACTGAAACTAAGTCATATTAGCCTAAGATTTTAGGTCAAGTTGTACTCATCATGGTTTACAGTCAAGCTTTAGGTCAACTTAACTCGAACTAAGTCCTATATTAGCCTAATATTGGGTAGTGTGTAGGTGATCATAAATAATAATTTCGTCATAAATTATGGACCAACAATACTCCGCCAATGGCCTCTACGAATACACACAAGACCGCGGTGTCTATTATACTGATCTGGTTTGGCATCAATAATGGGTCCAACCACGTTGTCAGCAGCATGACTGTCGGTTCAGCTCGTGCTTCCCTTGAGCTCAGCCTCAACTTCTACACTGACCGGTCAACTAATTACTAGTTAGACTTGATGAACTCAACTGCTTACTAGTTAGACAGATCGAATTGAGTAAGTTCCTAAACTTGATGAACTCTAAATTAGCAACCTGATTTAATCCAGATAAAATTAAGTTTGACAATCTCTGAACCGATCCCCAACAGGCTTTGAGAACCCCTTTTATTTATTTTGTTTCATCCTTATGTTTTTATATACATGAGGACAAGATGTATGTTATTTAATTGTAAAATCAATTGAAATTGCCTCCTCACCTAAACTTGTTGACTACTTTCTCATTCTTTTTGTTTCCATCTTACAAAGTTTCACAATTCTTGCATTATCTCAGGGTTCACGTGCATCGCATCTAGTTGACAAATGAACCCGGGAACTTGCAAGAAAATTCTCATGACTTGGCAAATTGTGATCTTACAATTATTCTAGACTAGTACATCTTCTTTGGGATTTTCTTTTTTTTCAAAAATATATGTTAGCAGTGCACAACGTATAGTTATGTATTGCCTAAAGTTATCAATGATACCAAAAATATTGCTTGGCCAAAGTCACATATCAAATGATGAAGTTTTATTCAAGGAAGATGCAAGAAAGATAGTTATGAGAAAGAAATTGAGACTCAAATTGCACCTTCAACATCTGAGCAAACAAAAAGGAACCAGAATATGGCCAGAAAGTCTAAATCCATAGGTGTGGAGCTCTCAAGAACATATGCAAAATTTTTTATACTACTTTCACAAACCATGTATTAGTTTCACAAATTCAAAATTTTCAATATTTTGTCAAATACCAACTTAAACAAAAAATATACACCCTAAAAATTTTAATATTTTGTCAAATTCCAACTTAAAACCGTACTGGGGTTGTAGATCTGGCCGAAGGTGGTGCGACGTCGGGGGGAGGACGGGGGTGTAACCAGAGGTCGGTCGCCGTGAGGGGGGATCGCCAGAAGTGAGAACACTGGTGGGTGGAAACGGGGATAGAGAGAGAAATGGGGAGAGAGAAAGAAGCATATTTGTGTGAATTAAAGGACTTTTAGCGAAAGAATGATACCGTTGCTAAAAGTTCATAGGTAAAAATATTTTTTAACATTTTAACCGACGAATATTTTTAGCGACAGTAGCATTCTGTGGCTTAAATTTTTTTTATATATAAAAAATCAAAATTTATAAATTTCCTTAAAATATTTAGCGACGGATTATACCATCATTAAAATCCCGTTGGTAAAAGTCTGTAGGCAAATGTTTTTACTGACAGAAGAATCCGTCGGTAAAAGAGTTTGCCGACGGACTTTTACTGATGGTTAATCCCTTCACTGAAAGTACCTTTAGCGATGGAATTCCTTCCGTCACTAAAAGTCCGTCGCTAAAGACATCTTTTCTTGTAGTGGCTAGAGCACTAGTAGTGGGCAATGGATCATGATTTTTTGATAGTAAATCAGTGGTATTGAAACCTTGGACAGCAGCCATGTCAGTAGAAACATATGAACTCAATACAATGCCTATCTAGATACAATTTCCAAATCTTCCCTTACAGTAAGCAAACCACTGTTTATGGACAATATGACAGCAAAAAAGGAACAACAGGGTTTGCTAGAGTGTGTGTTGAGGTGTAGATGAACAAACAGTTGTTTGAAACTATACCATTGAAAGGACCAAATGAGCAAGTTTTGTATCAAAAAGTGGTATATGAGTGAGTGCCAGTTAAGTGCTTGCAATGCCAAAATTATGGGCACCAAACCACTAAATGCTACAAGAAGCCATAAGTATCCAAATTTTGGAAGCCAAAAATCCAATCAGAGTTGAGGGAGGAAACTAAGTTAGATAAACCTACTGAGATCTCTCAGAGTAGGGATGTAAATGGTCATCAAAAGTTAAGCCCAGGAAGAATTACTGTGAGGAATGGCTTCTCTATGCTGGCAAATGAGGATAGTATGGAGGAGGTTATACAGGAGGAAAGTTCACAACAAAAAGGTAAATCTTGCCAAGGAATGATAAAAGAGGAAAATGCAGATGGCCAAGGGTAGTGGCAATAAAGGGAAGGGTGTGAAGTTAATAATAAATGAAGATTGCAAGCTTGAACATAAGGGGTTTCAATGACCTTGTCAAGCAAGCTGATGTAAGAAAATGCTTGAAAAACAATAAAGTGGATATAGTTAGTTTATTGGAAACAAGGGTCAGAGAAGAAAATGTGGAGGGCATTAAAAGGAAATGGAATAAATCCTGGAAGTTTATGCATAATACTAACCAGAAAGGTGTGTCCAGAGTATGGATGGGATGGAATAGTACACTGGTGAATATTATAGTGGAAACTATGTCAAGCCAACACATAACAGGGAAAGTCATTGGCTTAAGTACTAGCAAAATATATTACCTTACCTTTGTTTATGAAAATAATAAAGGAGACAAGAGAAGACTGATCAGGCAAAACATGGTACAAGATGCATGTGTTATTGGTAAGCATCCTTGGATGGTGTTGGGAGACTTTAATGTGGTAAGATACACAACAGAGAGGCAAGGAGGCAATGGCATCACTAACAGGGATGTCATGGAATTCAATGAATGCCTATTTATGTAGTGCTCATTTTGAAGATATGAATACTATGGGGTTCTTTTATACATGGTGCAATAAAAGGGAGGAAGAAATGATTCTATGTAGATTGGATAGGGCTCGCAAAATGAAGAATGGATGGAGATGTACCCCAATACTATAATGGAAGCTCAACCCCCAGGTATATTTGACCATGCATTACTGATTATACAGATGATGCAGGATCAACGTCAAGGAAACAAACCTTTCAAGTCTTTTAACTATTAGATGCAGCACGGTAAATTCCTTCAGTTGTTGAAGTCAATGTTGGATTTGAATATAGATGGAAGTGCTTGGTATCAACTGAAGGAAAAATTAAAAAAAAAATTGAAATCAGTATTGAAGCAGCTAAATATAGAATATTATACTCCCTCCGTCCCTTAATAATTAATCATCTTTCCTTTTTGGGTCGTCCCACAAAAATAGACCACTTCAAAATTAAGAAAGATTATGTAGGTATGTTTATATATTTACCCTTTTTATACTTTTTTATTCTATTTCTCTCTCCACATTTAACTTTTTACCAACTCATTTTCTCTCTTCTGGCCCACCACTTTTTACTTTTTTATTCTATTTCTCTCTCTATATTTAACATTCTATCAACTAATTTTTTCTTTCATGCCCCACTCTCTTCTCTCCTCTCTCTCTAAAGGGTAAAATGAGAAAAACACACAATACTTAACCAGAATTCTTAATATGCGTGCAAAGTAAAAGTGATCGATATTTTTGGGATGAAGGGAGTAGTAGCATCTCAGAAAGAACTGCTACCAAATTCAATGAGTTGCAGGATACTCAAAGTCAGATCTTATTACACTAGAATGCAAGCCTTGTACAGAAAGAAAAAGAACTACATCAGCAGTATTATCATTTAGTACAGGCTGAGGAGCATTTTACCATCAGAAAGCAGGAATTAAGGAAGTAAAACTTGGGGACTACAACACAACATATTTTCTCAGAAAATACAGATACACAGAACACAAAACAAAAATTTTGCAATTAAAAATTTGAATGGAGAGCAAGTTGTTAGGGTACAAGAGGTGCACTAAGTAGCTATACAACATTTTTCAGAATTTGGGAACTACAGGGTGACAACAACCACAACTAAGGGAAAGATTGATCTCTATAAAAAGCATATATCACAAAGTGAAAGAGATATGCTGGCAGCCACTATGGATGATCAAGAAATTAAAGAGGCCTTTTTCTCTCTTAAACCCAACAAGGCACCAAGGCCTAATGGATTCAGATCTGAGTTTTTTCAGAAAAATTGGGAAGTGGTGGGACACCAGGTGACAACTATAGTGAAAAAAATGCTAAAGAGAGGTAAGGGCATCAAATCAAATTGTTTAATAGCACAAGCCTAACCTTAATTCCAAAGGTACCATGTCCCAATAGCATGAAGGAATTCATACCTATATATTGTTGTAATGTGGCATACAAAGGGATCTTTAATATCCTTTGTGCTAGAATTAAGAAGGTTCTGCCTAACTTGATCACTCTTAGGCAATCTGCTTTTGTAGCAAGGATGAATATAGCTAATAACATATTGTTGATGCAAGAGCTGGGATGAAACTACCACAGGAATGATGGTCCTCAAGACGTGTCATGAAAATTGACTTACAAAAGGCTTATGACTCAGTTGAATAGAATTTCTTGAAGTTAATTTTGGAAATAATGCAATTCCCTACCCAATTTGTGGACTGGGTGATGCAGTATGTCACTACCGCTAAATTCTCTATAAGTTTAAATGGGAAAATGGAGGGTCTTTTTGCTAGGTCTAGGGGATTGAGGCAAGGTGATCCAATTTCTTCAAACCTATTCTTGCTGGTAATAGAGGCCTTCTCTGGATTGTTGGATAGATACACACATGATCCTTTTTTCTCATATCATCCCAAATACATAGACTTGAATCTTAATCACTTGAGTTTTGCTGATGACCTTTTCTTGATGGCTAAAGCAAACATAAGCTCACTCAGGGTCATCAAGCAAGTATTGACAGAGTTTGAACAACTCTCTGGACTAGCACCTAACCTCAGTAAGAATGAATGGCATGAGTGGATAAGGACACTACAACTCATTTGGCTGAGATAATTGGTATTCCTAGGGGAAATTTCCAGTAATATACTTGGGAGTCCCATTGATATCAACAAAATTGCATTATAAAGACTGCAAAATGCTAGTGGAAAAACTCAGAAATAAGGTAACAAGTTGGGCTACGAGGTACCTCACATATGTTGGTAGGATTTAACTTGCCATCTCTATTTTTGTGATTATACAAGTCTATTGGTGAACTATCTTTGTGTTACCAAAGAAAATAATAAATCAAATTGAAGGAAAAATTTGAGCTTTTGTTTGGCATGGAAAAGATACCAAATGTACTGGGGCAAAAGTTGCCTAGAAAGACCTATGCATTCCCAAAAATGAAAGGGGATTAGGACTGAAGAGCTATATGGAACAATGGTGCCATTTGCAAGCACTTATGGGACCTTGCCCATAAAAAAGACTCACTCCGGGTCAAATGTGCCACACTTAAGTCATGAAACAAAGACATGTGTGGACATTTAAACCCCTTGTGGAGATATCATGGACATGGTGTAAAATTATGAAGATTAGGGAGCAGTTTATACCTTTTTCTGCTATCATGTGGGTAATGGTAAAGATACTTGGTTGTAGCTTGACATATGGATGCCTGGGGATAATCTTCTCAACAGATTTGGGCCAAGAATAGTATATGATGCTAGCTTGAACATTAACAGCAAAGTTTGTGATATTATAAATCTGAACTCATGGAGATTACCCAACATCAAGTCCAATGAGTTGAGAATATTGAATCAGCTACTGGAAAATGAACCTAGAACTGAATCTATGAAACCAGATAGAGTTGTGTGGAAGTTGCACCCAAAAGGTGAATTTACTATCAATACAACCTGGAATGGTATTAGAACTAAAGCCACTAAGGTCCATTGGTGGAAACTAATTTGGTTCTCAGGTAACATTCCAAGATGTGTTATGATCTTATGGCTCCTTTGTAAAGGTGGTATAAAAACAAATAGCAAACTAAAGGCCTGGAATATTACTCAGGAGGACACATCTAGCAAAGCTCTTAAGACCATTGATCATATGTTCATACAGTTTTCATATGCACATGAATTATGGAAAGAGATAATTAGTAGGATGCAATGTTACTTAGTTCTGGAGTCTTGCCCTGCATTTCTACAAGAAGCAAGTAGAAGTTTTAGAGGGTCTTAAAAGTTGAGATGAGCAAGTTAGCAGTAGCTGTCCCTGTCTATGGATTGTGGAAGGAAAGGAATGCAAGGGATTTTGAGCAGAAATATGCTAGAGTACATTGGTGTCTATGTGTTATCCAACAATAGATAAAGTATAGAGTATATAGTTGGAATAAAGCTCTAAGGATAAAGAAAACCAGGGAGATATGTCAAGCATGGCAGTTGGACACATAGAGAATTCTCAAATAAGCAGAGTAGAACAATTTTGATAAGATTCACGTATTTGTAAACAGGAAAGTATTGTCGTAAGGGATGTAAATAGTTTTCTTAGCATAAGTGAAATACTAGGATTTGTGACATTTTTTTTTACCTTATCAAGAAATAAGAACTCCATCTACGATAATAATTTAGATCTTTAGTGATACTTAGAATGGTTATAATTCTATTTCACATTGAAAACATAATGCGATGACGTGTCAAGTAAAGAAGCCAGCTCTGCGATGATGTGTCGCACAAAGAAGCTCTCGCTTCACTTATTATATAGATCTCAATTGTAGCATTTTTTTCCTCTTTTAAATCTAGTATGTTATTTTCGTTTTTATGATATATATAAATTTTTATATTCATATTATAGAGTGGTTTTAAGTATACAATAGTCAAAATTAAGTCCTAATAAGTTAGTTATCAATCAGGTAGAGTTTTAGAATGTTTAGAATCACTTGAAGACTAAGGACTTTTAGCGACGAAAAAGTTCATTTTCCATCAATAAAGACTTTCAGCGACGGATTGTCAGTCGCTAAAAGTCTGTTGTTAAAACCCCGTAAAAGATTGGCGACGGAATTATTTGGTCCGTTAGAAAAAATGTTACTTTTATCGACAGAATTAATTACTTTTAGCCACAGAATATTCTGTCGCTAAAAGTAATTTCTATATTTTGTCTAAAATCTGAATTTTCCAAAAAACAATTTAGTGACGTAATTTCTGTCACAAAATTCGTTAGCAACATTAATTTCGTCGCTAGAGTGTATATCTATGCAGGCTTATTGATCTGTAGAAAGACTTTTAGCGACGGATTTTTGTCGCTAAAAAGTCCATCTGTTAGAAAGGACCTTTTTTAATATTTTGTTACACATTAAAACCTATTTCAAATAATTAAACAAAAACTAATTCTTTAATACAAATAAAATTTAAATCATATACACCACTAATTAACACTTAATACAATTAATCAGATAATCACTAAATAAAATAGACAAATCATACAAAACCAAAAAACAAAATTACAAGTTTCCTTGAAACTAAATATAAACTAAATTAAATGCTCCAAAATTCTTCCTCCTCGCAATTGTAACTCAGAAAACCATTATCCGTGGTCGAAAGAGAAACAAGCAAGGTGAAATCAACAACCCAGAAGCTAATGTTTTAAACATTGCGTCCACCAACACATCCCTCAGTCCATTTATATCCAATTTTCCAGTATGTTTGTACCCAAGTTGATGAATTACAAGCTTCTCACATTCATATCATGTACAACAAAAATCAAGATCCTATTTGTGCGTGAGATATAAATTGTAGAATTCACTTTGCATTTATGCATACACATTTTGATATGCACTAGGCACCAACCGATAATGTAAGCTAATTTTGTTTTGTTGCCTTTTGGCTTTATATAGCCTTCCGGTTGTTAATCTCCAATCAGAAAGGGAAAAAAAATGAACAAATTGATAAGTACCAATATAGAGACCACTGATTCCATAAAACCAGATATATAGAATTTGTCAAGCCCAAGGATTGAAAAATTCAAATCTAGCATACCAACCAACTCAAACGCATCATTTAGGATTGAATCTATATATATATATATTATATCTCACAATTTAAAACAAGAAAGATCAATTAGCTAGTAATTTCTTATACGAAGACAATAAACCAAGAAACAAAAGATTGAAAGGAAAAAAATAAAAACCCACCAACATTTTAACATTCAGGAAAAGAGAAAAATGCAGGTAAAGTAAGACCTGTACCTGGATAGTCTACATCATTTCAGATCTTACCTCAAATCCATATGCAGATAGATTCCCCTGTATATAACGCATTCGAGCACCTCCAGATGCATCACTATCACCTTCTAAGAGATTTCCTCCCATGTGTCGTGATCTCAGGCACCAACTGCTCCATCATCGACACCCCAACCTGTCGATGACTATTGTGGGGTGGGGATAGGGTAGCAGGGTGAGGATGGCGGTATAGGGGTGGCAGGGTGGGGCAACGGGTGGAAGTGGGATGACATGGGAGGTGGGCGACGAAGGTGGGTGGCGTCAGTCGGTGTGGGTGAAAGAGTCTGAGAGAGAGAGAGAGAGAGAGAGAGAGAGAGAGAGGGGAGGGGAGAATGAGAAACAAAAAGAGAAAGAGAAAGTAGGGTTTGTAGGTTTTAATCATCTTTAGCGACGGACTTTTGGACGTCGCTAAAGTACATTAAAAATTACAAATGTATAGACTTTTATGGATGGATACAATCCGACGGTAAAAGTCCATCACTAAAGATATTTGCTGACGGAACAATCCGTCGAAAAGGATCTTTAGCGATGGACTTTTATCGACGGTGAAATCAGTTGGTAAAAGTCATTTTTAGTGACAGATTTCATTTCGTCGGTAAAATGTCATTTTCTTGTAGTGAATTAGTTTTTCAATTATATAAGGCTTAATAGTATGAAAATTACCTTCAACAAATAGAAACCACATCCAAAATAATATTTTAGACCTTTAGTGACACTTAGAATAGTTATAATTTTATTTCACGCTAAAAACATAATGCGATGACATGTCAAGTAAAGAAGTTATATCTGTGATGATGTATCGCGCAAAGAAGTTATCGCTTCGCTTATTATATATTATATTATATTATATAGATATAGATTATTATTATTATTATTATTATTATTATTATTATTATTATTATTATTATTATTATTATTATGTTGTACTCGAGGGCGTCTACTTTTATTACCAAGTGTATTCCAATTTTTAGGCATAATTCCTTTTTGGTTCTCTTCAATCGTACTCCCTCCGTTCTATATAAATCGTTCAGTTTGACTTTACATGCATATTATAAATTTAGATTATATATTGTATATTTTTCATTTTACCCTTTAGAGAGAGGGAAGAGAGTGGCCAGGAAAGAGAAAATCGGCTGGTGAAGTGTTAAACGTAGAGAGAGAAACAGAATAAAAAAGTGTAAGAAGGTGGGCTAGAGAGAAAATGAGTTAGTGAAGAGTTAAATATATAGAGAGAAATAGAATAAAAAAAGTATTAAATTGGGTAAATATGCAAAAAATACCTACAGATTCCTATTAATTTGGAAGTGATCAATTTTTGTAGAATGATCCAAAAAAGAGATATGGCCAATTTATGTGGGACGGAAGGAGCATGATAGTTTGGCAGATAGCTACAATACCATCTTATTTACGCTATTGATGAATTAAGAACCATGAAGATACGGATGAATCAAAACAAAATCCTAAGAATTAGAGGTTTTACGCTTTCTATCTTGCAATTTTTTGCTTTTTATTTTTGTAATGCAAGTTTTTGTCTTGAAAACTTATTAAAACGAAAATATCATCTTGTTCCTTTATATTTTTTTGAAAAGTACTCAATGTTGTTTTTAAAATAATTTCGCTAGTTTGCACTTTTCTTATTAATTTTTTCCAAAGTAAGTTAACAAAATATCTTTAATATTGACATATCAAGTTATTACAGTATACTTGAAATCTTTCTCATAAATTTTGATACCAAGGCCCATTAATCAGCCTCTTTAGAGGCTGACCAACCCATTTTTCATTTCTTGACGCAAACCTCACGAGCTCTTCTTCTTCAACCACCACCACTAAATTCCATGAAGAGGCTAAACCGGTGGTTGAGAGTAGTTTTGTAGTGTTTCAGTGGCTATTGTATAGAGATTCAATGTTTTGGACCCATGGGCGACTGTTTTCGTGGTGGGTGATATAGCTTAAAATACACCTCCAGTTAGTGGACAACATCTGGCAGTTATGACACGTAGTCATCCGCTGGGTCATTATTACTGATTTGGCACTTGCTGTGTTGATTTCCAAATAGAATCCTAAAAAGGTTATATCTCAATCATCAGAGATAGACACATGATCCTCAAGGATCCTAATACAATCCCGATTAGATCTGTTTACAGCACAGTCCTACTAGGGCTCTTCTTCTTACTACTATATAAAAGGCTCTACCCCCAAGGTATGGGAAAACTTCACACACATATATATTGTGTCTTACAACTTTGTCAGAGTTCTACATTGTTAGTTGTCTCTGACTTAAGCATCGAAGAGTTCCCCCCAACAGAACCCCACCTGGCGGTCACTCTGTGTTCTCTTTTGCAGGATTATTCTTTGGTTGTGGTTCCTGATCCAGATTTTAGTAGCAACAGATTGGCGCCATTCATGGGACCACGACGAACATGGCCAATCATTCATCTTCCAGCAACTCTCCACTTAGTTGTTCTCAAAATCGTCACGCACGATCCAGCAGTTCTCGTCGACTCAGTCGTTCTCACAACCAACGTTCGACACCCTCTCATTGTCGTGCCGCTTTTACGGAAGATGTTCATGTTAATGTAACATCCACTACTCCAGAGTCAAATAATATATCTCAAAGATATCAATCTCCAACATTGACTCTGAAGAACGGTGACCTTCATCATCGTATCAACCGCTAGCTATTCAAAACACCCCATACCGACCTTACGAGGGAAATTCATGAATAGAAAGATGTCGTTAACACTCTCCAACAAACTCTCAACATGGCGATGGCTCTTCCATCCACCCATCATTCTTACTTGGATCCAAACGACCTTTGTCTCTGACTTACCTCCAGATCAAGCTATAGTCGTAAGTACAAATCAGAGGCTGATCTGACATACGATTCTAAAGAGAAGAGTGGAGAACATACAACGAGGAGTGGATCATGCTCTCTGTGATCCATCGGTCGAGGGCAGCACCAATTCCTCTCCTAAGAAGGTTGCCAGATCGGAGACCCCTCAAAGGTCATTTCATAAGAAGAAGATGCATGAGTATCGTTCCCAAGAACAAAATGCCTGAAAAGGTGGTCAAATATTATATGTAGGAACAATTTCCCCTGAGGAATGGATCAGGATATCCATTATCCTAGGCAATCGAGAGGACCAAACTATGACCCAACTTCAGAATGCCTCAATACGACCTTCATGATGGAACTGGAGACCCTGGTGAACATGTTTATCAATTCGAGACCAACATGTTGCTCCTCCAAGTATCAGATGCCATCATGTGCAGATCATTCCCTACCACTTTACGAAAAGCTGTGCATGCATGTTTAAGTCACTACAGCCGAGATACATATACTCATTCGCTCAGCTATCAGATCTCTTTCAAAAGTACTTTGTAAATAGTCGCCTACAAAGGAAGAAGCCTACTTAATGTGGTACAGAGAAAGAACAAATCCTTAGCCCATTACCTTAGAAGATTCAATGCAGCGACTTTGGAAGTTGATAATCTAGATAAATCTGTCAAGTATACTGCATTCCTTCGTGGCCTCTGTCCCACCTCTAAGTTCGCTTCTCCGTCAATAAGATCCTTCCAAAGAATATGAAAACTCTTATCGAGAAGGCCATCAAGTACATTCAGGCTGAAGAATATCTGGAGACCCACAGAGGGCGACGTGAGGAAGGTAAGAAAGAACAAAGAAAATGGTCAAGGGAACTGAGTCCCCAAGGAAGAAAGAAGGCAAAATGCTCTAAACATGACGAGCGGCGTCCTAAAGACCCGTTTGCTCTAGAGAACTTGACACCCCTCAACGCCAGACCATCGCAGATGCCACACCAGATCAAAGATAATGAAGCTCTCAAATGGCCAGATAAGATAAGATCTCGGGCAAGAAAAAAGAACAAAGACTTATGGTGCCACTTTCACAACGACCATGGCCATACAACTGATGATTGTGGATCACTCAAGCGAGCAAGCGAAGCCCAGATTAAGCGTGGTCAGTTGAGAAAATTTGTAGCACGCAAGGAAGGTCAAAAGGAGATAACCCCGATTGCGAAAGAAAGAGAAGAACGGGAAGAGAATGCAGGCATAATCAACACCATCTCCAGGGCTTTGCAGTAGCAAGAGGCTCATCTGGGCGAGCTCAAAAAGCATACGCCAAAGAAGTATGCATAATGAGCAAGCCCCTAAGAAAGAGAGAAAAGACAGTGCCCTTGCCCATTATCTCTTTCTCAGATGATGATATAGGAGATCTGAAGACTTCACATAACGACCCATTAGTCATCGCCATTAAGGCTGAAAATTTTGACGTGAAGTGTGTCTTAGTTGATAATGGAAGTTCCGCCGAAGTCTTGTTCTATGATGCATTTAAGAAGATGAACATCCCAATTGACCATCTCTGAAAGATGGATACGCCGCTTTACGGATTTTCCAATCATTCGGTCATAGTCGAAGGTGTTATCGTACTCCCAGTCGCGGTAGGCACACCCCTAAGGCAAGCAAGCCTAATGCTTGATTTTGTGGTGGTAAGGGTCCCTTCTGCATACAATGCCATACTCGGATGACCTGCACTAAATCAGCTACGAGCCATGGTATCAACTTATCACCTCATGATAAAGTTCCTAAAAGAATATGGGACCTGAGAAGTCAAAGGAGATCAAATTGTGGCTCGTCAGTGCTATGTAACTTCATGTCGATCAAAGAATAAGGAAGCACTCATCATAGAAGATCTCCGAGAGGATACAAAGATGCAACGAGGTGAATCAGTTGAAGACCTCATGAGCATTGAAGTATATCCCAGAGAGAAAGAAAGGACTGTTCGGATAGGTTCAACCCTCAAGGAAGACATTAAGCTCAAGCTTGTGGACCTGTTGCGAACCTATGGGAACATCTTCGCATGGACAGTTGCAGATTGAAGAAGAGGTGGACAAACTCTTAGCCGTAAGCTTCATTAAAGAGATCTATTACCCCGATTGGATCGCCAATATCGTCATGGTTCCAAAATTGGACGGTAGGTGGCGAATATGCATTGATTATACAGCTCTCAACAAAGCATGCCCGAAGGATAGCTATCCCTTCCAAAGGATTGACATTCTCATTGATGTTACTTTAGGACACGAATTACTCAGCTTTATGGATGCATATTCTGGTTATAACCAGATTATGATACATGAGGTTGATGTTTCCAAGACTTCGTTCATCACTTAGATAGAGAGGGCTATACTGTTAAAAAGTAATGCCCTTCGGACTCAAAAATGCCGGAGCAACTTATCAGCGTCTACTAAACATGATCTTTCGCGACTTGATTGGGAAAAGCATGGATGTATACGTCGACAATATGCTCATCAAGAGTATCAAGGCTGAAATTTATGTAGAAGACCTGAGAGAAACCCTCGACATACTCATAAAGTACAAGATGAAGCTAAACTCGCTCAAGTGTGCATTTGGGGTTGCATCAGGAAAAACTTTGGGCTTCATGGTCTCTCAGCATAGAATTGAAGCCAACCCAAAGAAGATAAAGGCCATCCAAGCCATGACATTCCCGTAAACTATTAAACAAGTGCAAGAGTTGACGGGTCGGGTTGTAGCTTTAGGAAGGTTCATGGCTCGATCAGCTGAAAGATGTTTACCATTCTTTAAAGCCATTAGGAAAGCAAGAGACTTTGCCTGCGCAAAGGATTGTCAGAAATCATTTGAGGAAATTAAAACATACTCGAGTAATCCTCTTTTGCTTTCCAAGCCACTTTCAGGAAAAGATTTGTTCCTATACCTCTTTGTTAGCGAGGTTGTCATCAGCACCTTTTTGGTCGGGTAAGAGAATGGGATCTAGAAGTCAGCAAAGTCTTACAGGACGTAGAGACGAAATATCCAATGATTGACCTAACGCTAGCGCTCATCACTCTGTAAGGCGCCTCCGAACATATTTTCAGTCTTATACCATTATAGTTTTAACAGATCAACCACTCAAAAAAGTTTTGTTGAGCTCCTAGGCATCAGGAAGACTGGTGAATTGGTCAGTGGAGTTAAGAGAGTTTGATATCCAGTACAGGCTGTGCACTGCAATCAAGGCTCAAGCTGTTAGCCTTAAAATTGGTCAGCGTCTTCCTTAGGATTCGATGGGCTTAACATCCCTGCCCATGGCACCTATTATGGGATGGGTGCAGCCCCTTATGCTAGATGCAGTTCTGAGAAACTTTAAGGAAATAAAGTTGCACCCTTGCTAACAACTATAGCTTTTGGCCGAGTGGTAAGCACTTGATCCAACACAAGCCTTAGTAGATTTCATTGTTGAATGCACGTTACCTGAAGACCCTCTACAGCTGGTGATTTCTGAACCCAAGATCTTAAGAATCTTAATGAGGATCTGTCATTGGTAGCAGTGGCGCAAAAATCATCCTCATCAGTCCGGAGACTTTCGTTAATAAGTATGCACTCCATTTTGGGTTTCAAGTCTCGAACAATGAAGCAGAATATGAAGCTCTTCTTACGGGGATAAGGTTAGCACACACTCTAAAAGTGGACTCTCTATCATTGCATATCGATTCTCAGTTAGTGGTCAACCACGTCTTGGGAAAATACAAAGCCAGAGATGAAAGAATGGTTCAATATCTCTAGCTAGTTAAGACGTTGGCCTCAAGGTTCAGAAACTTTAGGATTCGTCAGATTACCCAAGGTCAAAACACATAGGCATACACAATGTCAAGGCTTACGTTCGCAGAAGTCACAGAGGTCCCACGCACGGTCTATCTCGAATTCCTCAAGGAGGGGAGTATTAGTTCTAAAACTAACATCGAAGTGGTAGACCAAGAACCATGTTGGATGGACCCAATAATCAAGTATCTGTCTACGAGAGAGGTACCCAGCGGAAGACATGAGGCACGAAATCTTCGTGCCAAAGATGCTAGATATGCCTTGATAGAAGGAATCTTGTACAAGAAATTTTTCACCCCTCCATATCTCATATATTTATGTCCATCTGAATCCTTATACATGAAAGGATATGTGGACAACATCTAGGAGGAAGAAGTCTGGCTCAGAAGATCTTAAAGTAAGAATATTATTGGCCAGCGATACAGAAAAATTCAATCAAATTCACGTAAAGGTGCGATAAGTGTCAGAAATTTGCCCCAGTTTCACACACACCAATTTCTCCTCTGAGTTCAGTAGTCTCCCCAATTTCTTTCGCCATGTAGGTGATGGATAT
The DNA here is from genome assembly GCA_033070095.1 of Escallonia herrerae. Lineage (NCBI taxonomy): Eukaryota > Viridiplantae > Streptophyta > Magnoliopsida > Escalloniales > Escalloniaceae > Escallonia > Escallonia herrerae. The sequence continues at coordinate 385,312 of JAVXUP010000014.1, forward strand.
ACAAGGACCGTTTTTACTGGCATCTGGCCAACGATGATTCGTGATAGTGGCAATTGATTACTTCACAAAATGGACTGAAGCAGAAGCTCTAGCAACCATTACTTCGACCAAATGTGAAAATTTCTTTTAGAAAAACGTCGTCTGCCGCTTTGGAGTACCCAGGGCTCTTGTTGTTGACAACGATTCTGAACTTTCTGCACAAACTGATTGATCTCCGCTTTGCTTCTGTCGCCCATCCGTAATCCAATGGTCAAATAGAGAACATGAATTAAAGCATCTTGCAAGGTCTGAAGAAGAAGTTAGACGATGCCAAAGGGGGATAGGTTGACGAACTCCCGAAGATGTTATGGGCATATTGGATCACCCCACATTCGGTCATAGGGGAAACTCCCTTTTTACTCTTCTTCGGACAGAGGCAATGTTACCTGTTTAGGTGGGGGTCCCAACAATAAGGGCTTTGCACTTCATGAAAGGGACAATGGAATTGGACTCCGTAAAAATCTTGATATGATAGAAGAAGTTTGGACTCAAGCCCATGAATGATTCATTGTTATAAAATAACTCGTCGCTCGCTATTACAATCAGAGAGTTCGATCTAAGCAAGTTTAAGTCAGGGATTTAGTTCTTTGCAAATTATAAGTATCTGATCCTAAGGCAGTGACTGAAAACTTATCTCCGATTTGGTAAGGACCTTATCGTGTTCTAAAAGTACTTAAGCCACGTGCCTATGCACTAGAAACACTTTTTGGAGACCTAATCCCTCGTACTTGGAATGCTGAGAATTTACAAAAATATTATCAGTAACATCTTGCCTCGAGGCAAGAAAATCATTTTTAGGGGGCAAGGGGCTCAAACCTTACCTAGCCCTAGTAAAGCTTAGGAAATTTTTTCTTTTCTAGAATAGTCTTTTGATGACTTAGAAAATAAATGGGTCATTAAACGATCTAGTGTATACTTTATTTTTGCCCAAGCAATAAAAGTTATTTTTTTGAGCATTATTGTAATATAGCATAAGGGATCAAAGCATCTGCCTGTGCAGAATGCTTCCCATTCACTCTACCCGAGTAGAATCTTGAAGTTCATTTCACTTGTGCCCAGTTTAAGCATAAAGACGAACAATGCATTCTGCCAAAAAGAATCCCATCTGAGCACTCTACCCGAGCAGGGTCCCAAGAACAATTCCCATTCTGTTCAGACAACGGTATCTGTCCGATTAGAATGCTGGCCGAGTGCTCTGCCCGAGCAGAGTCTCGAATTTCTTTTCCTTTATAAATTACAAGGAGGGAAAAGGCCTTTACCTGAGTAAAGGGATGACGGTTTAGCTACAGATCTAACCCGTGAAGGAGCAAAGTATAATGGGGGCATCATCACTCCACCTAACACTTGCTTCTTTGAAACTTGGTCAAATGAGGGTGCTAGTCTTCTTTGCTAACTCTTAAGGTGACGAATAAAGAGTTCGAGTCAAAGTAAAACAATAATGCTATGTGTATGGTAGTACGAACCAAATAATCACGTAGTAACATGAACAAAACACCCTCTAAAGAAGGGTGACATATAAACAAAGATAAAGTTCTTACAAGCCTATGAAAGGGCATTAGGAGTACTTAGTATGAGCATATAGAAAGAAAAGCCTAAAACAACAATATCTAAGGCTCGGGGGCAACAGTGTTAGGATCATCCTTTGGAAGCTGAGAAGCTGTATCCCCCGATTTTGAAGGTAGGATCATCTCTCCAGAGGGAAACCCAACTAACGGCATCATAAATGGGGATGTTAGGAAACTGCTTGGCAAACAACTCCTTATCCTTTAGGAAGCCCATCTCGTAGATCTCCATCAAGAAGTCTCAGATTCCTTGATCTCGAGCCCTTGCTATCTTCCTTTTTGCCTTCTCCAGTCTCTTCTTAAGAGCTTTAACTTGAATGAGAAGATCAGCCTCGTGTTTGCTCAGCTCTTCCATGTGACGGGTGGCCTTTTCAGCTTGGGCACCAGCTTCCCTTTTCTCCTGACCTTCCGAAGTTGCCACATCCCTCGCCATCTCAAAGCGTGATAGCATCTACGCCCCATAAGCATACATCTGAAGAAACAACATTGAATGGTCAACTAAATAAAAGAAAGGACGAACTGGAAAAGACTGTAAAACGAGATCTTACCAAGCACACGACTTGAGTAAAGGAGCATGCAAAAGACTCATGAGTCTGATCCACAAGAACCTCCGTGTCTTTGGGAAGAACATCGTGTAGAAAATGTTATTCAGAGATATGACTGTTTGACATCCCCATATCGTCTTGCCTAATAGTCCATCTAGGCCAAAAGATTGGGTATTCTTCAATGGACACACCTTTTACGACTCGGGGAGGAGGCTCAAGAGGACTGACCTTAGCCCTCTTTGGTACAGGGGCACACCAATGCCTGACAGTTGCCTTTGGTGATTTCTCGCTTCCGCTAGCCATTTCTGCACAAAGGGAAGAATTAATATCAGAAGAAGGATCAAGATCAAATTGAAGAAGCACAAAAGTCTACATAAAGAAAACCTAGTGGTGCAATTTTAATAAAAGACGTGCTCGGGACAGTAGAAGGGGAGGATGAACCAAAAGACCAGCTGGTATAAGTTTACGGGGAATAATCTTTCTATACTCTAACTGTTTCTCTAAAAGAGGCTCATCAATGGAGAGACCACCCTGAAGTTTTATGTGACTAAGGATATGCTTTGTCAAGTTATTTGGAACGGGCCTATTTGTATTCTCGAAATCCTTATAGTAAGCGTTCCATGGCTTATTGAATGGTAACTTCCCCTTCTTTTCGAGACCAGCAAAAAAGTATCTGGAATGCCAACTTTTGTTGGATTTGGGACCCCCTTTCCCACTTTAGAAGCTGTCGCCTACTATGAATATGGTACCACCCAGGGTAGTTGGCAACCCCTTTGACAAAATAGATTTTAAAGAAAACTCTCATGAAATCTGTTGGATCTGCTTTGTAACCTGTAGTCTCGATCAAATAGATGAGACCCACCAATTTTCTCTACCCATTAGGTACAAGCTGCCGTGGAGCCATATGATAATGCTCGAACATCTTGAGGCAAAGGGGTGAAGAGGGAGTCTATAGCCAGACCTCACTTGCTATTTATAAATCCTAGTTTCCCAATCTGTTCCATAATTGGCTAGCTTTTGCAATTCAGGAACTCAAGAATACCAACCCTCGGGAAGGGGATATTCCAAGATCAACCCCTCCAGTTCTTCCATTGACATCTTGTGCTACTTCTCATCAGTAGTAAACCAAGGTTTGGGATTCTCTTTATCCTCAGCTTTATCCTTAAAATCACCTAGGGCGTTCTTAGATGGTAAAGGTTGTGACGATTGGGGGTTAGGACGACCTACTTCACTTTGGGACGTTGGAGCTCGTCTCGTAGACGAAGAGGAACTACTCTTATTTAGAAGAAGTTACACTATCTGAAGACACCAACACACTCACTACTCATGAATTTGAAACTATGAAAATAAAAGCGCTGAACAAAAAGAGAAGAAGAAGGAGACTTACTTGATGCAGAGAAGGATGCTTCCAAACTTTCAAATGAGGTGAAAATGAAGTGGGGATCCCCTTTTACAGAGAAATTTCTAGTAACTGACTCTTGGGAAGCCCAACGATACATTTACCCCCTACGTGTCACAATCCAAGATAAGAGAAATTTGAATTTCCCTTTCAAGGCATTTATTACAAAAGACACGTGGATAGGTGAGCCAAGTGTTCTGCACGAGCAGAATGTTGGTCGAGCTGAGTGCCAGAGTCTTCCAAGCATTATGTCTAAGCAGAATGCTAGCCAAGCACTCTGCCCGAGCAGAGTGCCAAAGTAAACCAAGCATTCTATCCGAGCAGAATGTTGGCCGAGCACTCTGCCCGAGCAGAGTGCCAAATTAAACCCGACAATCTGCTAGAGCAGAATGCTAGCCAAGCACTCTGCCTGGGCAGAGTGCCAGAGTCTTCCAAGCATTCTACCTGAGTAGAATGCTGGCCGAGCAGAATGCCAGAGTCTTCCAAAGCATTCTGCCCGACCAGAATGATGGCCGAGAACTCTACCCGAGCAGAGTGCCAAAGTGTCCCAAGCATTCTGCCCGAAGTATTTTAAGTAGAATACCAAAGTATCCCGAGCAGAATGCTGGGCCGGGCAGAGTGCCAAAGTATTTCAAGCATTTTTTGCTGAGCAAAATGCTGGCTGAGCACTTTACCCGAGCAGAGTGCCAAAGTGAACCCGGCATCCTGCCCGAGCAGAGTGCCAAACTAAACTCGGCATTCTGCACGAACAAAATGCTGGCTGAGCTATACTCGAGCAGAGTGCCAAAGTGAACCAGGCATTCTGCCTGAATAGAATGCTAGCCGAGCACTTTGCTTGAGCAGAGTTCCAAGAATAGAATTTATTATGTTCGGACAAGGCATTTGCCAGAGTAGAATGCTGCCCGAGCAGAATTCTTTTCGAGCTCTATGCCTGAGTAGAGTGCCAAGAACAGAGTCTATTATGTTCGGACAAGGCATTTGCCTGAGCAGAATGCTGTTAGAACATAATGATGTCTGAGCACTTAGAGTGCCAAAGAATTGTCTCTTTTCTGTTTGGGCATGATGGATTACAACTATTCTAGTAAGAGAGTGTGCTTCTGCCCGCTCCACTAAACACTGGCGAAAGCAGGGGCATTATGATATAGCTAAAGATACGCCTCCAATCAATGGATGACATATGGCAGTTATGACACGTAGTCATCCGCTGGGTCATTACTGATTTGGCACTTACTGTGTTGATTTCCAAATAGAATCCTAAAAGGATTCTGTCTCAATCATCAAAGATAGACACATGATCCTCAAGGATCTTAATACGATCCCGATGACATTTATCAACAGCCCAGTCCTACTAGGGCTCTTCTTCTTACTACTATATAAAGGGCTCTACTCCCTAGGTATGGGACAACTTAACACACATATACATTGTGTCTTACTGCTTTCTCAGAGTTCTATATTGTTAGTTGTCTTTGACTTAAGCATCGAAGAGTTCCCCTACTGGAACCCCACCCGGCGGTCACTCCATGTTCTCTTTTGTAGGACTATTCTTTGGTTGTGGTTCCCGATCCAGATTTTAGCAACAACAGTGAGCATCAGTCGCAATGAGTGGTGAGGATAGTGCGCTGTAGAGGTCGTCAGTGACAGTTGGTGGCGTTCATCAGATCTAACGATTATGAGTGGGGCTGTGATGGTGTTGATGGTGGTTAAGGATGGTGTTGGTGGTGGTTAAGGATGGTGTTGTGATGGCTTAGCACCCTAATATGGGTCGCTGGTGGTGGTGGATAGAACAAATAGTTATGGGTGTGGCTGCTTGGTGGTTAATGATGGTGTTGTGGTGTTTCATTGCTGTTAAGGCTATTAGCCTCGTTTGATTTTGGTGTTCGACGATGGTGAGGAGAGGTGGCGAGGTTAGCTTATAACAGTGCTAGGGTTTTGATGTGAAGCTTTTAAGTGGTGTCATGGTGGTTCTAGCGGGTGTGGGCGGTGAGGAGTGTGAATACGGTAGTGATAGGGCTTCAATCTAAAGCAGTAGGGTGGTCACACAGTGGTTTTGATATGTTTGTGTTTGATGAGAGAGAGAAAGAGAGAGAGAGAGAGAGTGGGTTCTTTTGAACCTGACAACTGAGTCAGCAATTTGTGAAAGCACCATTTCGGTGTTTTTTCACTTTTCTCCACTGTTTGGACGAATATTTTGCAAAACAAAAAGAAATATTGTATATGAATAACAAAAAAAGAGAATCTTTTTGCAATCACAACACATAAAAATTGAAAACCAGCTTGAAAACCCATAACAAGCTGGGAATGGTCTTAGTATTAATTATCTAATTTTAGAAGCTTTAAAGAGTACATATTAAAACCTAATATTAACAACCTATATTTCTTGGTTATTTCATAACAGATAGTCATTTGTCTTTGGGCTAACTACACTTTAGTATCTCAAAAGTACGCAATCTTATTTGAGGACCAAAATTTTTGATTTTTACAGTTAAGGGTTAGGAGTTCTAATTAGACCATAAGTAAATACTTTCGTCCAAAATTTAACTTTGTAGACAAAATCTTCAAGGGCAAAATTGTGAGTTTGGTTTTTAAAAACCTCTTTTGTGAAGGTTTGTGGTGTAGGAAGAAAGAGAAAAAAAGGGTAAATGAAAAAAAATAAAGAAGAAACAACAAAGCAAAAATACCAGTCACCACCGCCTCCTTAACCAAAACCACCTTCCAGCCTCCTCCATTAAACCCATAACCGCCACCTGTTGACCATTGCTATAAACAAACCCAAACTGATCATGAACTCCACCACCATGAACGAACACAAACTGATCTAGAGGCCACCATTATAATGAAAGAATCTAAAAACACAGATTTGATCATAGATCTCTGATTACCACCAAAACCACAACATTGTGACAACACCGCTATCACCACAACAGACTACTCAACATATTGATCTGCCACGACTGTTGAGCACAGCACACCCAGAGAAAATAAAATCAATTTTAGACTAAATAGCCACTAGAATTGTAACCGCACCCCCTAGATTATCCAACTACTCCATTGAGCAGTGAAATCAAATACAGGTGTTAACAGTAGTGCAGTGATGGATTTAGATTTAGGTAGTGGATTGATGATGGTTGCAGAAATGGTGGATGCAGGTAGTGGTGGTCGCGACCATTCAGGTAGTAGTGGATTTAAAGTGTTTTAAAATTTTTAAATGGGGGAAATTTCTTTTTGCATACTAAATTAATCTATGGTAAAAAACTAGTAAGCAATGTTGTTATGCGTATGGCTAATTTTGATTTTGTAATAATGTGAAGATTTAGAAGTTGATTTAATACGCATAAAAGAAAAGTACCTCCACAGACAAAAATATGCGCATAATAGATTGTGATCAATTTGTTACTTATAAGACACTTTTACTGTGCTCGTGTAAAGTTTTGTACAGATATTGGGGTATATGGTGAACATATGTATGGACAGATAGAGGGCTAGTTTTTGTTTATATGGTAGCATTTGGCTGGGCTTTTAGGGCCACTGTCTATGTAAATGCTTGCAAGTTCTTCTTCACCAATGATGTAATATGGACACTATAACACCAAATAAATGTTTAGTTTAAATATTAATGACTCTTTTGTCATATGTGTTGGATGTTTTGTGTTTATTCATGTGTTGTTGCATTTAATTATTGACAGTAGAGTTGTTAAGAAATGGATGTTTAGGTTAAAAAAAAAACAGTTGGTACATATTTAATATTTAAGGCAAATACACTAGGTTGCAATGTTGCATACAACTAGGACAAATACAGTAACTTGCCAGTGTTTGCACAATTTTTTTCCCAAAACTAAACCCTAGCAATAGAACTACAACTCAACACAAGATCACAGTCCATTTCTTCAAGCTTGAGTTCCTTATGAGGAGCTCCATGTTCCTCCTCTCAAACTCAGACTTCATCATCTCCAATTCTTGGTTCTTCAATTGCAAAAGTGTGGTCTTCTTGTATAGTTCATTGTGTTGTACATGCCCCTCTTCTAATTTCTTCAATGCCAGACTCCCTAAAATCATTCCATAATCGCATACATTAGGATTAAACCACTTGAAGAAGTTACATTTTTTGTGATCTTACATCCATAAGAGAATTTCGAATGTATCTTCCATATACATGTATATATGTATGGGTCTCGGTTAAACATGGTAATTAGGGATGGAAATTGAAACGAAATCGTGATAAATTGTGTACGACATGAACTTAAAATGAAAGAGGAAGAGAAAGTGATGAAGATCTCATGATTTCGCAGTGATCCGTGTGTGTGAGTGTGTGTTTTCAGAGGTGTTCTTCGGTGTGAGAAGTTGGTTCGAATTTTGAGGGTTTGATTGTATATAATTGTATAAATTGAATGGATTTAGGGCATTAAGATGTAAATTTCTATGCGATTTAGTGATTAAAAGTGAGAAAGAATGAGAGATTTAAGTGGGATTGAAGGAGGAATATGCCCAGGTGCATGTGACGGCTGAAGGAGGAAGAAGATGAGTGTGTGTGGCCAAGGTGTGTTAGTATGTGTGATGATTTGAACAGTAGACGTAATTGTCGCTAATGCTGAGAATTACTTTAGGTAGTTTTTCTCTCGAATTTTTATAAATAGTTAGGTTCAAAATTAGACAAAGTCCAAAACAGTAACCCCCAATATTTTCACAAGATATACGTCTAAATATAAAACTATATACTAATATAGATTATAGTGGTTTCTTTCATACTATAGACTGTTTTTACAAACATAATAATTTAAATAAAGTCTTAAATGTTGGTATATTGCTAATGTAGAACCTTAAAATGCTTGAAAATAATTAGAAGTAAAATGAGGACGCCTTCATATTGTCTTTACAATGAGTTTTATTTAATTTAGCTCATGTTTTGCTACAATATCGATCTCTACACTCAAATGTGCCTGTCTATACTTCACACCTTGTTCTTGGCTAAAAGATGAATAAATTTCTATTTTTTCATTTTTAACCCCAAAGCACTGTGTTTAAGAAAACACTTTTATACATTTGTTGTTCAATGCTGTAAGGTTTAATTTTACATGTATCTAATTTCACAACAAGAAACAGACCCTTTAGCAACCGCCAGTTGTGGTCGCTAAATGGTATTTTGCAGTCACTGATCGAGTTTAGCGACCTCAAACGGCGGTCACTAAAGTGGTTACTATAGGTCAGATCGCTAAATTTTAGCAATTGCAAAACCTTTGCGGTCATTAAAATTAGCGATCACATTGACCAGTTTAACGACCACCACAGCGGTCCCTAAATCTTTTTTGATAATTAATTATTTTTGGATTAGAGAACGTGTTGACCAAATTAGTGCAACTGTAGTAGTCGCTAATTTTTTATTAGCATTTGATTTTTGTGGTGGCATTTGTTTTTTGTATTTTGTTCTTTTTATACCGAATTTTGCATCTGATTTGGTAAATCAATAATCATGATCATTACACTGTCAAGGTGAATACGTTGGTACAAATAAGCTATTATTGCAATGGCAAAACCAAACTTTTTACGCAACAAAGCACATACAATTAAATAGAAGTCTCATAAGTTTATTCAATTAAAAGAATGATGGCTAATACTCTAACTAATAATATGAACTAGAAACACAATACACTACATAAACTTATTTTATTTATTGTTATATCTACACTACTTTCTTCGTTGACTTGGTGGATGACCTCATGAAGTTGTTTCACTCTGCACGATCTTCATAACCATCGTCATCACCAATCACCAAGGGATTCTTCCCTATGCAATCAAGTATAGACGGAGAAGATGGACTAAGCCGAAAAGTCTTGGCATTCTTGCACCTCATAAGCCCCATTTCCTTCTCACCCTTGCGTCTTCTTACATACAAATTCATCAACATTAGGCACAAGTCCTGCTACATGAAACACAAGAATTTAATTAACGAACTCAATGAAACAGCTAATGCATATTTACATAAAAAAGTAACTTCTAGAAATATCCATACATAAAGAGGAGTACTTCTAGGAAAAACAAAATAATGCATGTACAAATTGCTCCACTTAAGCTTTTAAATGCCAGATATATGTAGAGCACTCGTATAAAATACTATCTAACAGAACATTGATCAAAAGATAGGAATATGTAGAAGATTATGGTATTTTTTATAAACGTGCTTCCAAAAGCAATAAAAGTTTGAATTTACAATAAAGAGGTTATGATTACATGATGAACATTAGAACATTTTATTGCAAACTGAGATTTGAAGCAAATCAGAACCTTATTTATCTGAGCAAGAAGAGTACTTCAAAAAACAAATGGCAGTAGCCAATCTAAATTGGATAATACTCATGTCATACTACTGAAAAATCTAAAAAATATAGATCAAACTATAAGAGAGAGTACTTTCGAGTTACAACAAGAAGGGAAAAATTGTGCATATTGATAATAGCCACCATAAATTGCTAAGATCTATCTATCGCCCATTGTCAAAGCGAAAACGACAATCACAACCCCAACTGCCTATCCAAAGCCCAAGAGACAACCCATCAACAACGCCTTGGAGCCTTACCACTACAGTTCAATAACAACCACCCTCGGAGCATGACTAAAAACTATCTCCTCCAAATTAGATCCAAACCCATCAATTGACTGATATGAAATTGGCCATGACCACTTGTATTTTGAAGACCAAAATTGACTATGTCAGGTGTTTATGATTGAACCTGTCCAGTCCATATTGTCTTTGAAGTACATTTATCATATGGTATGCTCTGTTGATATAGTTTTCAGGTGTTTCTGATACTTCTAGATTATGAAGATACTGTCAGTAAGGATATGGACCATTTTTTCACTAGTCAAAGCTTATATAGATATTGGAGTCTAGAACATTTATACTTGGAATCTCATGTGAAAAGAACACTAACACCGGCTATGTCGTCGTTGGAAGGTGATGATTCTTCCATGATGGGTCTAACTTCAAATAAAGACAGGAGAGAGAATAACCCTTAGATCTAGACGTTAACTGAATCTTAGATTTACCTTCAAATCGAACATAATTCTTAGATTTAAAATTACATAAATTACAGATCAACAGGGACTAAAAAAAATTGGGGAGAGAGGCAAGAAAAAGACCATTACCAAATTGTATGCTACTTTGTACGAACCTGTCCAAACTGGCATGGGTTGGAGGCGAGGGGTTGGCTGCGCCATGGGCTTGGTGGGCTAAGTGGGCAACTTGGCGCATCTTCATGTCCTTGGTAGCAGCGGCGGCGATGATAGTCTACTACGGTTGGGGTGGTAGGTGAAAGGGGGAGAGAGGGGGAGGTGGAAGATGTGTGGTGAGGCCGAAGTGACGGAGAAATGAGTTTATGGAGAAAAGTCCCAATTAGGGCAAAGTCAAAAATATTTGCTCGCTAAATTTAGCAACCGCTAAATTCAGTCACTAAACTTTGCGACAACCAAAATGGTTGCTAAACGCGGTCGCTAAATAGTGGTATCTAAATTTTACGACTGCATGGCGGTTGCTACGTAGCGGTCGCTAAATCTCTCGCGAACAATTTTGTTGACCCCGCTACAATTTGCGTACCCTTAAAGACCGCTGATGAAAGCGGTCAGTAAAGGCCTAATTTAGTGACCGCCATTGTAACGGTCGCTAACTGCGGTCACTAAAGGCCTAATTTCTTATAGCATACGAATAAGCTACATCATTTATTCTCCTTTAAAAAAATCTCATGTGTGTTTTCTTTTTGAATTTGGGTTTGTGCTTTCACGTTATCCAGTATACTTTATATTGGATGGACAGTGTTTTGAAACCTTAAGAAATGATAAAATTATGGATGTTATCATAAAAAATTGTCCATGATTCATACACCATAAGGTTATAAGTGTTAAATATGAACTTAAAATACCTATTTAATTTTTCCTATTAAATCTCTTTAGTAGTTTTTATGTTTTATATGTAATTATTTCATGTTAAAGAGGTTTTTATTATACATAATAATTCAAATAAAGTCCTAATAAGTTATCGCATAGGTTAGATACAAACTTAGAATGCTTTAAATTAACTTTTGAATAAATTATGACTTACTAATTTAGTTGTATATTATTCTCGCAAATTTAGTCAATTGTAAAACTAAGGACTACTTATGTATAGGATATAGTTAGGGCTGGCAAAATATGACCCAACCCATACAACCCGACCCAATACGTTTATTTTTATTCTCTACGGGTCAACCCAATCAAACCCGTGGGATGGCCACTTGACCCGTGGGTCCAAACGGGTTCCTATAACTACAAGAGATAAAAAAAAACCCTAGATCAGAGAACGCATAACACACTTCACACTCGTTGTCGCCCGTTGGTTCTCAATCCTGACTGCTGGTGGATGTACAACTATCGTCCTGTTGTGAGGTCTTATTCACCAAAAAACTGACCTATAATTAGTCTACTTAAATCAATATATATATATATATATGTGTGTGTGTGTGTGTGTGTGTGTGTGTGTGTGACATGATCCAGTGGCAGTGCTGACAACTTAAGTTAGATTGTCAGCGGCTGACCACCCATGTATTGCAAATGAATAGATTAGATATGGCTTTCATTTGAGTCTTTAGGTCATCCGCTACATCACGTAGCATGCAATACTTTTGACCAAAATGTGGGAGGGAAGCAAAAAGTCCGAGGAAAGCACGAACAAACAGAGGGAAACATTGAAAAATTTCATTGTTCGTAACATAGTAACATAATGTAGAGGATGATGAAAGTTAGCTAAAAAGAATTGTAATCTTAGTCAGCATAGATAGCCAAATATCACTGGCACCTAAGTTGTCGGCCTGCATATTCCCACAAACGCATGCACACTCGCGCACACGTATACACATACACGCGTATGAATAAATGTACTACACTTTTCTCAATTGTAACATACGTTTTTCCTTCGAAATCAAATGTATTATCAAGCCACCGTCAATAGCTTTAAAAACAAGGCTGATGTGGGTATGGGATATTGAACTAGGGCTGGGTCTGATATCCGGGATGTCAGAGAAGATGAACTGGGAGGAGAAAGAGATATCGTCTACAGTACAAGTAGATTCTAGCTCCAGTTATGGTTGTACAAGATGCTAAAGCCTTTCTATAAAACGATAATTAATTGCTCCAAATAAAATAGCAAATCGTAGCAACATTGTTTAGCATTACTTATTAAATAATACTAGCATATTTAATAACCGTTTCTTATCATAATATAGAAGATTGTAGCTTATTGCTGTACATTGAAGTTTGTGTCAAAGCTTGATATATTATGGAAAATAAATAGAGGTAGCTCACTTGTCTATTCGATAACTTGCTGAAAAGTTAAAAGTTCTACAACTGTGTCGTAGAAAGCAAAAGGGGGAGCATGGAATACTTCAGAATGCTATCATAATTTTAGTGCATGACAGCTTTTGCCAGCTTCCATACCATTTTTAATCATGTACCACAACTCTAAAACCTGGTTCTATTAACTTGAACCAATAAACTCCAAGGAACGGTTGGCATGTGGGAACGTGATGCCCCATTGCTGGTGCATAAACGACCAATACCACCAATTTCTCTCTGTACACCAGCAATGGTGTCGGAGTAAAAACCTCAGTACCTACAGGTCTCAAACAGAGTACCATACAATACTAAAATTAAGTGACTTAAATATAATGGCATTTCAAAGTTTTTACAAATGTTTTTGTTATTTTTGTCATAAGCTTTGCGGCTAGCAAGCCCATCAGCCCATCATGACATGTCAACGAGTATTCTACTACTAAAGTTTAACTTTACCAATCTGGTCAACTCGGAGCATACGATCCAAGTCGCGTGCCACGCCTCTGACATCAAAATATTTAAGTACTGGAGTCGACGACGCGCCTTCTCGTTGAGGGGGTTGGCCCGAGCTCTCCTTCCCTATGGGGCTCCCTCTCCTTGTCCCATTGGGGGCTCCCTTCCGCACGGGGCTCCCTTTTCTTGTCCTCACCCCTTGGTCTGTGCTCTCCATGAAAGTTTCATGATCTCCGTCACCGTGCCAGAGTGCCATAACACCCGACCGCTCTCGAGTGTTATATTTACTTCATGCCGCCGACACGACATTTGTAGTGTGATTCCTGATCGTGCTTGAGCGTTGTCTCCGTCTTACGTGCCTACACCTAAGCCATGACATTTGACCACACCCGAACGCCCCCTCCCGTCATACATGTCCTTGGCACTACTTCTTCCCTTAGTCATGCTCATGTGTTGTTGCCCTGTCATGTGTCCCCACATAACACCTAGCGACCGCGCCCCTGTGCCATCTTCATTGAGTTTGCCCCCGGTACTACACACAACGCACCCCCAATCATGTGCCGTGTCACGAGAACATTCACGCTCCCCTGTACTCTTGCACACTACCATGCCTCTGATTTTGGCCTATCCATTCAGCACACCATGAGCACCTCGCCTTAGTCGTGGAACATGCTTAAACCTATTGCATTTCTTAGGGTAGGCGACTTGACGGAGACACTACCTTAGGAGCTTTAAGTGCTCCAGCATAAAGACTCGCCTTCTGCCATGTACGTGACTCCTTTGTGACACTATCTTGACGCGTTTTGAGTGTTTTATCCGAAGGACTCATTGCGAGATAGACGACTTCTCAGGGATAATATCTTCGCTATGGAGCTTCGATTGTTTCGGTACGAGTGACTCCCTTCCCACTAAGTTGACGACTCCTTTGAGATACTAACTCAGCCCATCAGGAAAGTCAGTCCTCCAGGACACTAGCTTGGCTCGCTCCTAGTGCTCTATTGCAAGGACTCGTAGTAGGGTAAGCGACTTCCCAACACTATCATCCCTAGGCAGCTTCCAATCGTCTGGCATGAAGACTTCCCTTCCTCTGGTAAGCACCTCCTTCTGCACACCACCTTTGCTCATCAGGAAGGCAACTCATTTGGTATACTACCGTGACACATTTCTAGTGCTTTGACACAAGGACTCATTGCAGGGATAGGCGACTCTTCCAGGATACTATCTCAGCCATGGAGCTCCAAATGCTCCGTCATGAGGACTTTCCTTTCGCTAGGTAGGCGACTCGTCCAGAACCTTACCTTAGCACGCCCAATGCTTAGACATAAGGATTCTTTGAGGGATAAGTGACTCATCTGAGACATTATCTTCGCTAGGGACTCCGAGTGCTCTGGCATGAGGACTCCCCTCCCACTTGATAGGCAACCCCTCCAAGAAACTACTTCGTCCTGTACATAGGCGAATCCTCCAGGAAATTACCTCTGCGAGCTCCAAGTGCTCTGGCACAAAGACTTATCTGTGGGATAGGTGACTCCTCAGGGACACTCTCTTCGGTAAAGGGTGTCTATGTGACTAGTTTACGTGCTTCGGCACTGGGGGCTCCTTGTCGGCACCCCTAGGAACCTTGACCCCTGGATCACTCCGAGATGAGAGTAGGTCTACATAGGTCATCGCCTCTAGTTTTCCTGCCAGTTGGGCATCGAATCTTCCCTATGTTGTTAAGCTCTTTGCATCTCTTGACACCCTTTAGCAAGGGCTTTGGACTAGTGACTAGATCAATGGATTCTCTGACCATACCGACACTGTTTGTGCTAGTCTTTCCAAATAGATAAAGCTAAGCTGTGAGGAATAGACCTGGTTAATATGCGACCCGACAGTCTGCTGAGCACCGCTATTTCTGGCCCTCTCGGTAAGGTGTCAAAGTGTCATTCTAAGGGAACACCACATGTCGCTTAATGACATCACCTTCTCAGCCCCTATAAATAGTGGACTTAAATATTGATTTTAAGAAGAACATAACTCATTTCACATTTCAGTTTCCAATTCTAAAATTTTAGCACTTGAGAATTCTAGAGAGAAACACATAAGACCCTAAGGCTAGACCTAAGCATTGGATTAGTGACCGTCATCATGTATTGCACCTTGGCAGCACTTCCGTTCCTTACGGTCTGTCCAGAAACCCTTGGTCTATGCCCTTATTTTGTTCTTGCTATGTTCCGCATCAGGTTATTTAGCTTCTAACACAGACTGTGTTTTTTATAGCACCTCCACCTATTCTGTGAACCAACTTCCTTGGCATTAACCTTTAAGAAACAAAGATTTTTTGGATGAGGTATTTGTATATCAAATAAAGTCATTATTTTGACTGAGGAATTGAAAGTACCTTGGTTCCGTTTGGATGAAAAGCTTTAGAATACCTCGAAGTTTTGAATCCCTTCATATGGCATTTCTAATGTGTATCTTACTAAAATAAAACTCTTTCTATCAACCAACTATTTTGTTAATTTTTTTGGCAACTATAAACTTTTATTGGCGCCATGTAGCAAAATCTGGAACATTTATTTAATGATGAAAGTGAGTTCAAGTATATCTTCCCCTTCCCCTTGTCTATATGTTTTGCCAAATTAAAATCCTAGTTGCGGCCATGATTTGAAAAGACGTTCCGTCTGACAAATGACAATGGCTCGATGACTAGACAAAATGTTAGTGATAAGAAAAATAAAAAAACATGATGTTAATATTGTAGATAATAATGTTTCGAGATTTTTAATATGAGTTAATGATTCCGTCAATTGCAACCCCTTTGTAGTGGTCATGGTTTTACAATAAAGATAAAGATGTGTATAGAAAAGGAGGAAGTACCCAAACTAATGAGAGAGTCACCCATGTTTAGCTGCTAGTGCCCCTCTCGTGTAACGGGAACCGTATTACAACGTCAGTGAGGAACCTCTTACACTAGTTTCATTTGGCTATTGAGGCTTGTGATGTTGCTCAAAGTCTCCAACCATTTAATTTATAAATGTAAATAACAAGGAGTTAAGAATAGAGAAAAAAAACCAAAAAAAAATTTGGGCCTGGGCCGGCCCAAGCCCGACCCTAAAATATTGGGCCTAGGGCCAGGGCTTGGACTGGGCCCAAGTATACCAATTTTCAGGCCCGGCCCGCCCCAGTTTTCATTTCTTCTAACTGGCCCCGACCCGGTTTCGTTGGAGGCCCACTGGGCTTGGGCTGGGCTGGCCCATTGACATCACTACCTTCCATAGTTCAAAGCTTACTTTTGAGCCACAGTTCTTTCTATTTTTCTGCCGTACATAGCACAGACCGATGCGTACACCCTCTTCGCTTCCTTTTCAATCTTAATCATCTAATTTATGTCATTTGTTTGGCAAAGTATTCATAATTTATTTATTGCATGATCAGTTATAGCCAGACACTACCTATTCTTAAAAGTTTTTAAACATTAAACTTTATAAATTTCAAAATACAAAATTTTTAAAAATAAATGAATTTCAAAATTAATAGTATTATAAAATCTCCACCCAAACACACCCTAAAAAGTCCTGGAAGACACCTCATAAATATACAATGTGAATCCTTCACGGATTACCCAAATGTCCCGACTTGTTAGTCAATACCTAATCTTCACGCCCAAGGCGCGACCCAAGTACCATCACAACGTTCTGAAATGAACATGTTTGGCTGTTTCCCATTACAAAAATGAGTTAGTTTATTACTTTCTCTCTCCACAATTATCTGAAGTAAACGGCTACATTACAGCTAATTCTGGCCATCCTGTGATATGATACCCTGTCCCATGGCTCATGATCTGTACAGTGAACATGGACACGTGTGGACGGCCCCGACTTTGATGTAGTCCTACGTAAGAAGGTTCCTTCATCCCCTCCAAAAAAAAAAAAAGGAGAAAATGAAACTCAGGTGCTTTCATTTTTGGTAGATAATATTTGTTCTGTATTTTTTTTCAGTTATTTCCTTTCTATTAATATGATTAATGAAGTGTGTACTTTTACCTGGCTTATTATTTTGTTATCAGAGTTGTCATTAGATTATGATACTTTGATCTCTTGTCGTTAATTATCAGATTAATATATTTGTAACAGTTTATATTCAGTTAAACCTTCAGTTATTGTCTACAAGCAGGCGGTGTAATCCTCTGTAACCTTGGAATATTTTCTCTTCATTTTTAAGACCAAATCTATAGATTCCTATGGACGAACTTAATGGTTCAGTTATCTGATTTGGTTGATGAATCCCTTAATTCTTTGCATTTGTCATCTACAAAGAGGAAATCAAAGATTTTATTCATTTGCCGGAACAGAATATGCTGGTGATCATTTACAAATCTTTCCAAGAATGAGCCAAATGGGGCTGTCATCCTCTACAGAACAAAAACAGGTGAATGCCAAGAGAATTTGCGCTAGGAGTCATTGGTAAAGGTTAACGCGGAGGACGGACAGCCAATAAGTCTTCCGTACTTTTCTTTACGATATACTTGTGACGCATGACCCATGAGACTAGAGATATTTCGAATATTATTCGGGAAAAAACACCCTTACCTTATGACTTTAGTTGTTAAAAGTTATTTTTTGGGCCGGTCTCAGAAAAGAAAATCAGAAAAGCCTTTTAAATGTCACCTCTCTCTCTTCCCCCACCCACTTCGGGCCATTTTTAAAGGGCAATACCGATCAAGAAAAACCCTCCATCAGACCATGCCGCCATCGATCAGCCCCCTTCCTCTCCTAATCCCGTCGCAACCCCCTTCGCCCAACCCCGTAGCAGCGCCACAGCTCGTCCCCGCCACCCACAACCGCCAATCTTCAACCACCACCGACTGCCTCTGCAATCACCGGAGTAAATCTTTTTATTTCATCATAATAATATACATATATATCGAGCATGTATATACATTTGTTATTTGTTAAGGCCCGTATGTTGGCATTATTATATGTTAAACATGTATTGAGATTTTGTACTTGTGTGAAACCATATTAATTGATATGGTAACAGGTGAAATGGGGTTGGGGGGGGGGGGTAAAAGTGGGGTTTGAAAAAGGGGTGGACCGATTATCGGGGGGGGTTTGCAAAAAATTCCAACGTGGTGGTGCGGCGAGTCAGCCGGGCCAGACCCGGCGGCGTGGGGTGAGGTAGGAGGCTTGGGCCCGGCGGCGTGAGAGGGAGTGGGCAAGACAGATCGGGTATTGCCAAAAAAATTAAGGTTTAATTTGTTATAAAAATTATTTAGGATATACCGGGCAGTATTGCCATTTTTAAATATGAATGATGAACAGGTAATTTTCCAGGCCCAACGGATGGATACGGGTGCTTTGCTTTTGGTCACAGAATGTTCATGGACGGGGCCGGGCCCCCTAGCCGGGCCGGGCCAGCCCACAGGCCGCCCGGCCCGTTTGAAAACTCTACTTATGACAAGCCTTTTCTTCAACTTTATGCTCTTTAAACGCTATATGAGCATTGAATTCAATAAAAGTTAATCAAGATTATTGTCAAAAAAAGTTTAAACGTTTAACAAATAACTGCTCCATCACAATACAATTAAAGTTTCTTCTTTATCCCTAGGGTTCCAACTATTCCGCCCAAATTTTCAACTGTCAGCATTTTTTATTCCATTTATACTGTTTATTCCTCACTCGGTCTCCATTTTCATGATAAACTCTTTTCCTTCTCGTGTACCTTTATATTTTTTCTACCGATTTAAATCTGTATATGTTTTCCTTAATTGTACGGCCATCGGGTGTGACGACGACCTCTAGAACTTGTAATTTGTATTCACAAATATAAATTTGTTGGTACATCTATGTTAGACCAAGTATTGTAGACAGACATTTCAAGTGCTAGTCTAATGGTGGCCCGCAAGAGAGATGAGCAAAAGGTGCATATTTCCTTTGAATATACACAAGGACAAGTCAAGCCTACCAAGAGAGCCAGAGTAGATGCATTGATATTACTAAATGAATAAACTTTAGCTCTTACTCAGGTCGTAAGAACCTCCTTTTAATTCTGTGTCAATAAAATAAACTTGTAATTTGTTGGTGCATCTAATGTTTATAGAATTGTAGATAGACCGGGTATTGAAGACGATGACATTTAACGGTGCGAGTCTGCTGTCTTGCAAGAGAGGATGAACCAAGTCAAGCCTACTAATAAAGCCCGAGTTAGATGCATGGGTATTACTAAATTTTGCAGAGTTTGGTGCTCCGTCTATTCCTTTTGTTTCAGGAAGCTTGCAAGAAATGAAAAGGAGGCGAAGCAACAACAAGCTTGTTCACGAATCAATTCACGACTTTGCTTTGCTCGGCTGTTTATGTCCACTCCTCCACTCCAATGGGGCTGGCTATATACACTTCTCGCTCACGTCAAAACCGTCTAATGATACACGTTCAAATTGAAGAATTGCTTGTGATAAATTAGGTCTTGGTGACATTTTAGCTATCTTCTTCGAGATAGAAATATTTGAAAATTTTATGACTTTTACTCAAGTTGTAAGTTGATAGCTATAATCTCTTATATAGCGACAATTAACGATCTTTGCATATTTTTTTGATAATTTTTATTCAATTGCGTTAAAAAAAGACTAAATATTATTGCTAAAAGTGCGTGCAAAAATGCCTCTAAAAATATTGAACGACCATCAATCGTCATTATCCAAGGAGTTGTAACTTCCTTCTTATTATCAAAATAACAACAAATTAAAAGTTTATCTCTAACATTATAAGGTACTTTTATTAATAGCCAGACTAAGATAATCTAATGATAAATATAATAAAGTATAAAAATTGACATTTTCACACTCAAAACGCGTCGTGGAGCCATAAATTCGAAAGTAAAGGAAAAGAAAGTTGCAGAACACAGTACCACCTTCCTAATTGAAAGCATCAGAGAGGAATCTCAGCATGATTGATGCCCACCCCCACTTTCTCTCTCCTCTCTTCTTTTTTTATATATATATACCGCCCCCTGTTCTATGTCTTCCCTACTTCACGCTCAAACCCTCACCGGTCACCACTTTTCTCTCCCCTCTTTCTCTCCAGAAACCCTCCAGATCTGCAACAATCTAACAAATGGCTTCTTCCAAAGCACTCCAGCTCTTCATGCTACTAACCCTCTTCGCCACATCCTGCATTGCGCAGTCCCCCGCAGCCGCACCCAAAGTCTCCCCCACCGCAACACCCACCCCATCCCCGACTGTTGCGCCACCAACCCCGTCGCCGTCTCCGTCTCCCGTGGCGGTCCCGTCCCCATCTCCGGCGCCCTCTTCACCAACCCCTTCTCCATCTCCGTCCAAAACCCCCACACCAGTTCCCTCAGTGGCTCCCTCATCCCCAACTCCAGCCCCCACCGTCGCTTCGCCTCCGGCACCGCCCACTGCGCCCACTCCTGCCGACGCGCCTGCCGCCGACGGGCCTCCGAGCGGGACCTTTGCTGACGGGTGGGTGAACAGGGCCGTCATTGCTGGGACTGCACTCACCGGAACATGTCTCGCCATGGCGTTGATGTAGAGTCGCGGGTTTTGATCTGTACTTATGGACGGACGAGATTCATTTTCCTTAAAAGTCTCTTTCTTTATTCTTCTTCTTTTAATTTGGCCTTTATTTTCTCTTCTTCCCATTATCACTGTCTTGGTACAATTCATTCTAGTTTAGGGTTCGAGATGTATGTTGATTATTTTGGGTGATACATGACTCTGGTGTTTACAAGTTCATTATTGTATATGAGTCCAGTGTACATGAAATAAATTAATTAGATTCTTTTTCAATTTATGCCTTTTGATCACATTATGAAAGTTTTTGGATGAGGACCTTCTGCTTGTGCAGTACTCGAAAGACTAAGTTTGTTAGTCACTGAACGTGTTTTGTTGCTATTGATAAGCTTACAACAACATTTTCAGTCACAAAACACATTTATCGAGACTTTTTGTTAGGGCAACTTTGCAGTACAGTGAAATCTTTGTATGAAGTTAGAAGGCTGATATTGTTTTTTTTTTATCAATTTAAAACAAGTACAAATTAGGGTTATATGAAATTTAAAAGAATGACTCTTGACGTAGTTTTAATTAACTTAAGTCTAATTTATGTGCAGTATGAGAAGAATCTTGGTATAGGTGTTATCAAATGTATGACACCTCCTAGCACATGGTCCTGAATGAGCTTGAATTTGTGTCATTGTCATGTGACATGCATAATCTCCGGCCATCCTCACCGAGGCTGGAAGAAAAGTTAAGGAATGATCTATATACGTGACACTTTCGTGAATGAAAGGCCTTTTTTTGACAATTTTAAAATTGCCAGTGTCCTTTTATACTACATTGCTTTATCATTGGTAGGTCAAATGTCGCAAGTTCTCTCTCTCTCTTTCTCTCGTCCTCTGCATAAGATTAGGATCAAGTGAACTCTCTGTATACGATGAAGCAGAGTGAGAATGAGAAGATGAACAGAGTGAGAAAGGGAAGATGGGGTAGGAAAAATGACAAATTTGTCCATGTCAAAATGGCATGTGCACCGCACGTGTGGACTTAACTTCCAAAATAGAACGGACATCCAATTTTGGAGCTGTTTCTAATGGTTTTGTCAATCTCAAGAAACACTATTGCCAAAATTGTAAATACGGAAAGCGAAGTGCAAATACGTATAAATCTCAGGGAATAGTTTTGTCCTTAACCCTATATTTTATCCTAACTAAGACAACCTATCAAAACTTAAAAAACAATACCAAGATCTAACCTTGATAAATCCAACTAATCATGTAAGGACACAAGTTAACCTTTTCTTTTTCTTTTCTTGACTAAGTCCAAGAGTTTAAACAAAAAGCCATAGTACTGACTCTCTCAAAATGATCATTCACACACGCAAGAAGTAAACTTTCACAATGCGGAACAAATAAACACACCCGTAAACCTCGTCGGTCAATCTTAGAACGCGTTAATCAACAACCATAAAAGAATAAAAAATTGGTTGTGTGATAAGCATTACATATTTATAGTCCGTGTGGTTGGTGTTTGTGACCCTCACCTGCCGAGAACCGAAGAACAGTAGCACATGTAGCACGATTGCGCCGACGGTGCCACTGCTGGAAAAAAAAAAGAAAGACAACTAACATTTGTTGGCTTGCAAAGATAAAAGTATTAATATTTTGTTGCCGTTGGTGCTTAATGTAGAATATTTTATCTACGTACTAGTATACTAATTCGTTGCTTTAAACGATGACTAATGCTATGTCATTCTTAATGAAATTGTTTTATTGATGATGAACATTTTGCTCCTATTTGTCTGAGTATTTTAATGAAAGATTCTCTTTTTGTCAGCAGTAAGAAACATCATGAAAAGACATTGGAGCTTCCTTTGTGTGATTTAGGTCACATTTGAACCGTTTCTGTTTTCAATTTTTTATTCAGTTTTAAAAAATGAAAAAATATTACCTCTTGATAGATAGTTTTAATTTTTTTCCCTTCAAATTTATAAATTAATTTTTAAAATGAGGCTATTATTGAAAACTCCATTTTGCAGCTTGCAGTTTTCTATTTTTTTCCCTGTTTTAGATCCATCGTTCAGCTTCTGTTGGAAGCATTTTATGTCTCTTGTTCCCTTCAATCTTCATCACTAACACCTATCACCCAAAAATACCAAATTATCAACATTGCCAACCACCACACCTGTTGACAACACCGCTGCCCCCGCCATCACCAATCACCAACATCCCCGAACACTAAACTACAAACACTGCCAGCCACTACAGCCACTGACCGTTGATCTACTACCACCACTGATCAACACACCCAAACTTCTCAACACTGCCAATTACTATAGGCACTAATCGTTGTCTCCACTACCAGTGATCAACACCCACGAATACCGCCAATCACCATAGCTACTGATAATTACAACCACCACTGACCAATACAGTTGAATATCAAACTCTCCAACATCGGTCACCAACATGGCACCACCACTCCTCTAAATCCAACTCATCATCATACCGACCAACATTGCCCCAACAACAAACACTACCAAAAGATTTCATCTATCGATTAGCTCTAGTATCTTAAATTTGCGCAGGTAAATTTCAAACCAATTAAACCATTCACCCAATCAAACCAATGAAGCCATAATTCGCATGTTAGTGTGTTACTGTTATAGCATTTGACGGTGGCAGAGGAGATCTGTTGGTCGTGGTGGGAGCTCTTTTGGTTGTTGAACATATATAGAGTTCAGAAGAAATTCTCAAGTATTGAAAAATAAAAGAAAAGAGAAGAGAAGAGAAGAGAGAGAGAGGGAAGATATAAAAAAAATAAAAGTAAAAACCAATTATGTAAAACTGTATCAGACAATCTATCAGTTTTGTAAAAACAGCAAAGTTAAAAAGGTTTTGGTTTTGACTTTTTTGAAAACAAAAACTGAAATGGGTTTCTAACATAGACTTAGGGGCCGTTTGACGGGTTTTTTTTTTGCTCTTTTTTTTTTCAGTTTTAAAAATCGGAAAGAAATGGGGTGTTTGGTAACTCTTTTTTTTTCCAATTTAAAAATCCACTTTTTAAATTCTAGAGTAAAAAAAAAAGAGGTAAAAGCTCTTTTTTTTTCACTTTATATTTTTTTTTGAGACCTCTACCACAACGCACCCACCGCCGGCAGCCACCGCCCACCGCTGTCCGGCTGCCACCTCTGGTCTCCAGCAGCCACCTCTGGCCGCCGGCAGCCACCACCGGGCAGCGGTGGGCGGTGGCCACCACCGCTGGCCAGAGGCCACCTCCGGCCACCACTGCCGGCAGCCACCACCCACCGTCGCCAGACAGCAACCACCGGCGGCCACCTCTGGCTGCCGGCGGCCACCTCCGGCTGCCACCATCGACAGCCACCTCCGGCCGCCGACAACCACCACCGGGCAGCGGTGGGTGGTGGCCACCACCACTTGCCGGAGGCCACCTTCGGCCACCACCGCCCACAGCCGCCAGACAGCAACCACCGATAGCCACCTCCGGCCGCTGGCAACCACCATCGGGCGGCCACCTCAGGCCACCATCACCGGCAGCCACTACAGGCGACTGTTGCGACAACCGCCGGCAACCACTGCCGTCGACCACCACCATCGACCACCGCTACGCCCCACCACCACCACCACCGCAAACCACCACAAAAAAAGTCAAAATAAAAAGGGTTACCAAACACCAAAAAAAAAACTAAAAAAAAAGGGTTATCAAATACCCACTTGTTTTTGTAAATAAAAAATTAAGTTACTCTTTAAAAACTGACCACTGAAAAAAAAAAGCTGTGTCAAACAGACCCTTAGTCTCATATTAAAGAGATTTTATTTTGTTTAGAAACACTTGTACCACGTTGACACTAAGAAATTCTGTGGAGTATACATAACTCCTTTGCATCTTAATTAATTGTGCTTGACTGTTATTCATGCATACTCAGAGATGGAAGGACAAGTACGAGAGATATAAATTATACGTCTCCAATCAATATGGGACCATCGCACCATTTTTGTACTAGAAATATATAGCCACTAGACCAGTGGCGAAACCATGTGAGAACGGGGGGCGTGGGGGGTGGGTGGGGTGGGGGCTAGTGTACCCCCTGAACTCTTCAAAAAAAATTTTCACTTTGCACCCCCAAGTCTGTCTCTTATCTCTTTGCCCGAATCGCACCTCTCTCTCTATGTGATTCTACTTGCTTGCCCTCTAACTTTCCTAGACATCTCTCGTGCAGTGTCACCCAGACGGCTGTGATGCTGGTGAAGGCCAGACACCTCACCGAGACATTGACGGTAACGAGCGAGGGCTGGACGGACGGATAGTGACCAGTAGATTCAGATTTGAAATACACCGACCTCACCGAGAAACCAACGGCAACAGGCGACCGCTAGACAGACGAACAGTGACTGGTAGAATCATTCAGATCTGCCATATTTCTCGAGCTATGCGCCTTTGCAGCTTGTGCTCAAGAAGAACTAAAGCAGACTAGCAGTGACCGGCGACTCGGCGAGGCGGCAATGTGGAGGACTCTGTCAACATTTGAAACCCTCTACTCTGCCAGAAGCTGGTGACGATGAGGATTTTCAGCGAACAAGTCAATAGTGAAACAAGGATTTTCGACGAACAAGTCAATAGTGAACAATCTACCTTCATTTTCTTGAATTTGAGATAGATTCTTCTTGACCGTAATGCTGAGGTGTATAGATTTCTTTACAGAAACTTGTTTCATTTTTAAGTTGTCTTGCTATTTGTATGTTTGTACATTTTGCTACTAAGATTTCAATTACTTGTTCAAAAACACTTCCTAAAGAAAAAGCAGGTCTTTGATTGGGATTATCATATATTTTTAAAATTGTTTCACTAATCTCTTTACCTAAAGCACCAGGTAACTTGTGTAAAAATTTGCTTATAACTGTTGAATTATAAATATTGCCACTTTGAGATGCAAAATAATAATATTCTTGCATAAAAGGTTTAATATTGTGCCAATTGTATAAATGTACTTGTTCTAATTTCCTAACGGTTTCTATTTGTATAATAGGGTCTCCGGTATTCGGATTCCTGCTTGGCCATTTAATTTTAAAATTGGGAGGTTAAAATGAAGGGCTAATTACACCTATGTCCCTAAGGTTAGAGGGTAATTACAGTCAAGGACACAAAGTTTCAAAATGTAACATTCCGTGACCAAAAGTGTTTCAAATATATCACCCGTGTCCATCCGTCAGGGTTCCGTCCAAAAAGTTTACTTTTTTCTATGTCATCAATACGTATTTCAAAATGACGATACTACCCCTTGTAATGTATATACTGAATATTTTTAAAAATTTTATATTAAGATTTTAAGCCTTAATTTATAGATTAGGGTTTTAAAACCTTGATTTGTTCTCTATCTTTGCATTAGGCTTTGAAAACCCTAATTTGCAAATTAGGGTTTCAAAACCCTAATTTACGAATTTTGGTCAACCCACCCACACCGGCCGATTGATAGAGAACAGAAGGGGACGGCAAGCGATGGAGTCTCGGATGGTCGGCGACGGGTGGATCTATTTTTTCTGGCGAAGAACAGAAGGGGACGGGGCGATAGAGTCTCAGATGGTCGTGACATGTGGATCTATTTTTTTCGGCTAAGAACAGAAGGGGACGGGGGGCGATCGACGACGGGTGGATATGTTTTTTTGGCGAATAACAGAAGGGGATGAGGGGCGATGAAGTCTCGGATGGTCGCGACAGGTGGATCTATTTTTTCGATGAAGAACAGAAAGGGACGGGGGGCGATGGAGTCTCGGATGGTCGGCGACTGGTGGATCTGTTTGTGATGATGGGGGGGCTGCGGTGGAATTACTTTGTTCGGGGAAGAACAAAAGGGACTGCCGACGGAGAAGGGGGCTGCCGGGGTGAGGGAAGGGGCTGTCGGCGGGGAAGGGGACTGCCGACGGTGAGGGAAGGGGTTGCTGGGAAGGGGCTGCAGGGGCAATCAAGTCTTTTTTCTTAAAACTGTTAAGTATTTTTGTATTCCGTTTGTCAATGGACATAAGTGCTACATTTTGAAACTTTGTGTCCTCGAGTATAATTACCCCCAAAACTGAGGGACATGGGTGTAATTAGCCCTAAAATGAATTGTTATATTGGAATTTGATGTTATGTTACGAGTGGGAGGTAAAGCTTGAGCTCGTAAGGTTGATCTTGGAATGTGATTTAGTTTTAGAATTGGGATGCTGATCTTGAACTTGAAATAATAGTTATGTAACTATATAAGTTTGTGTTGAGAACTTGAGATAATGATATTTTCATTCCAGTGTTCTTTTTTTTTTTCAAAATGGAAAAGTTTTTTAAAAAGAAAGAAAAATTAGCAGAATCCTTGCAGACTAATCGGGCGGGATGTACGTAGAAATCAAGATAGCATTCAACAGTCTCTAATTCTAACAGTAACGGACAAAACTCCTATTGTGCATTGCGGTGTTGATTCCGTGCATTCAAGTAGAGGTCGTGATTAGTTCAACTCTGATGAGCTTATTGCGGATCATGGGTTGCGTCTGAATATTTAGGATATTAGTCCTAATATTCGAGATAAAGTGTATTGGTCGAAAGGTCCTTGCCAACCTTTTAATCACAATTTTCCATTTACACCATCCAGGGCTCAATCTTGTCATTTTGTTTCTTCTTTTGACCGTCATACAAGTTGGCTAGAGTCTAGTGTAGTAAAAGATGTAGCATATTTCTTGTATTGCTACTTATTCAAAAGTGCTCATGGGGAGCAAGGGAGTGGTGGTACTTTTGTCAACCATAGTTTTAAAGACTGGAGAAAGAGGGAAAATTTTGAAAAACACGTCGGAGAAGTCGATAGTGCACACAATCTTGCTTTATGCAATTGTCAAGCCTTTGATAATCCCAAGCAGAGTATTGAAGTAGTTTTGTCTAAACAAATAGATGAAAGTAAGGTTCAATACCGTACTCGTTTGACTGCATCAATTGATGTCATTCGGTTGCTCTTACGTCAAGGTTTGTCTTTCAGTGGGAATGATGAATCTAAAGAATCTAAAAAATAGGAATTTTTTTAAAAACTTTTAGAGTTCCTTGCGGATCAGAAGAAAAAGTGTGAAAAAGTCACGTTGTCAAATGCTCCTCAAAATCTCAAATTGATATCACCAAAAGTCCAGGAAGAAATTGTTAGTGACGTTGTTAGAAAAATAAGAGATACAATTGTTGGGGATATGAAAACTAAATTATTTTTCATTTTAGTTGATGAGTGTTGTGATGTATCAGTAGGGGTGCAAGTTGGGCGGACCCAAGGGAACCGTTGCTTAACCTAGTTCAGAAAAATAAGAAAAGAATATGAGCATTCCTTTCGCTTTGAGGCTTTGACTTTGTCGAAGTGGGGGCTGAGAGTTCAGAAAGAACAAAAAAGAAATAGAGTAATATTCTATTAGGTTAAGAGTTTGAGGGTCGAGATTGCATAGACTTATGTGATCCACGTTTTTAATGACTAAAGGAAACAAAATAAATATATATTTGTGTGTGTAATTTATATTATATAATAGTTAGACAGGCTGATTTTCTCACAGGCTGGAAGGGCTTGTAGAAACCTTTGCCCATGTCCAGCCCATATTTTTTATAGGCTCAAAATTTAGAGTCCACGTCCATCACGGTCACTACAAAAGTAAAGTCCATGCCCATATTTTTGTTGGCTGGCACGGGTTGTCCACGGGTTGTTCGGCCCAAGTTGCACCCCTATGTATCAGTCCAAGAACAAAAGGGAGTTGTCTTGAGATATGTGGATAAAAGAAGACGTGTCATTGAACGTTTTCTTGGTATTGTCTATGTTACTAATACCACTGACTTATCACTGAAAAACGTGATTGGCAATGTGTTTTCAACAATAAATTGAGCATTTCAAGAGTTCGTGGATAAGGCTATGATAGAGCAAGCAATATGCAAAGTAAATTCAATAGTCTTAAAACTTTAATTTAAAGGGAGAACAAAAATGCTTATTATATTCATTATTTTGCTCATCAACTTTAGCTAACTCTTATAGCCGTTGCAAAAAAAGAAAAGAAAGAAATTCTCAGATTTCATTACTCTTTAATTTGGTTGCTAAGATAGTAAACACCGTGGGAATCTCCGACGTTCTTTGAGAAAGTGAAGCCATTAAACTTACTCATGCCCTTGAGAGTGCTGATATCGCTAGTGGTCGGGGTTTGGATCGAGAAACCAGCATCAAAAGAGCAGGAGAGACCCGTTGGAGATCGCATTATGGTGCATCATTGAATTTGATTCATATGTTTGCTTTAATGATAGACATGCTTAATAAGGTTGTTAATGATGCTACAGATTATGATCAGACGACTTATGATTTTGCAT
This sequence comes from Escallonia herrerae, assembly GCA_033070095.1. Taxonomy (NCBI): domain Eukaryota; kingdom Viridiplantae; phylum Streptophyta; class Magnoliopsida; order Escalloniales; family Escalloniaceae; genus Escallonia; species Escallonia herrerae. The sequence goes on from JAVXUP010000014.1 coordinate 414,520, forward strand.
TCAACATGCATTTGATGAAAAGCATTTTGGGGATGACGAATGGACTCTCACAAGCATTGCAAAAGAAAGATCAAAATATTGTGAATGCAATGAATTTGGTAAGAACAACAAAGCAATAATTGTAGAGCTTGAGAGATGATGGGTGGAAAGACTTGTTAGAAGAGGTTTCATAATTTTGTGTAAAACACGATATTGAAGTATTGGATATGGGTGCGACGTTAGTAGCCCAGGAAGGCGAAAACGTAATGCTGAAGGTACAAATTGTACCACTATCGTGATGGTACTTTTTAACTGTTGTTGATTTGTAAATCAGTGAGTTGAATAATCGTTTCAGTGAGGTGACTATAGAGTTGCTTATTTGTATGCAATGTCTCGATCCAATGATGATTTTTTTTGCCTTTAATAGCAAAAATTGATACGCCTTGCATGGTTTTATCCATATGACTTTTCTCCAGTAGAGCTTAAGATACTTGAAAGTCAGCTCGAGACTTATATTATGGATGTGCGGTCCTATGAAGAACTTTATGATGTCAAGGGAATTGGTAAACTTGCTATAAAGTTAGTTGCGTTAAAAAAGGATGTGATATATCATTTGGTATACTTGTTTCTAAAATTGGTCTTACTCTTACCTGTTACAACTGTTATTGTGGAAAGATCTTTCTTTGTAATGAAGATAATAAAGCCTCAACTTAGGAATCGCATGGGAGATGAATGGATGAATGATAGTTTGATTTGCTACATTAAAAAAAATATCTTCAAAACTATTGAGAATGATACTATTATCAAGTGCTACCAATCTTCAAGGCCTCATCGAGTTGTAATTTAATATTTTCGCTTGTAAATACTTAAATATCTATTTTGTTTTTGCTTTTTTTTTTTGGCATTCTAAAGAGGTTTTACTGGCTCTCATGAAACTCAATAATATCTTTTGTATGCTTTTTAAGTGAATTTAGTTTTTGAGTATTATTTTACTTATAAATAAATTTAGTAAATTCAATATATTTTTTGTACCCCTTGAAAAAAAATCCTGGTTCCGTCACTGGGTCCTGTGAAGAACTTTATGATGTTAAGGAAATTGCTGAACTTGCTATGAAGTTAGTTGAGTTGAAAAAGGATAGGATATATCATTTAGTGTATTTGCTTTCGAAATTAATCTTACTCTTATATGTTGCAACTGCTATTATAGAAAAATCTTTCTCTATAATGAAGATAACAAAGACTCAACTTTGGAATCGCATGGGAGATGAATGGATGTATGATAGCTTGATTTGCTATATTGAAAAAAATATCTTCAAAATTATTGGGAATAAGGCTATTATCAAACGCTACCAATCTTCGAAGTCTCATCGAGTTGTAATTTAGTGCTTTCTTGTAAATACTAAAATATATATTTTGTTTTTTCTTTTTGGTGTTATAAAAAGTTTTTAATGGCTCTCATGAAACGCAATAATACCTTTTGTATATTTTTTAAGTGCATTCAATTTTTGAATTTTATTTTACTTATAAGAATATCTAGCGAATTCAATATAGTTTTTGCACCCCCTAGAAAAATCCTGGTTCCGTCTCTGCGTTAAACTATCCATTTTAACCTTGGGTTTTATTGTTTAATTACCATTAATTTTCAATACCTTCGACATATATTTCTAACGGTCATATTTTTTCTTAGCGAACTTATTTATCATAAGCAAATTTATAATTAACATTTCGTAACCTACTTTAATGACTGTGTGTTTTTAACCTTAGCCTCTTAGCTCACTAAAAACAGGCTTTTCTTACCATTTGTAAGGTTTTTCTTTTTAAATCAAGTTAAATTTTATTTCTTACTTTTTTCATGATTTCCTAAACTTAGGATATCGGGTGAAGTTTCTTCTTCGTTTGTTTATGCAGAATTACGATTGAAGCAATATTTGAACTACTCTGTTATTTCCCATCTTTTAATTTAATAAGTCAATTGAGATATGTGAGCCTATGCGGTTGCACATCCACATATGGCACTTAAAAATACGGGGCGAAGTTACTATTCTTAATAAAATCTATCATTTTGTCAATGAATATCTTATATTTTGGAAAAGAGGAGAGAGAATGTGTTGCTGCTCCATGATTGAGTAACATAACAACTATATCAGATGGAGGCAAAAGGAAACGTCCTTCGACTTCAATCTAAAAATCAAAACGTCCTTACTAAAGGCTCATCACATATAATCCTTAGTGTCTAGCTGGATTGTTTTTGGTGCCAAAATCTTAGATTGTACAGATTATCTGTGCGGATGAACTATAGATTGAGTTCCTATGCTATGCGTGAAAAGGTAAATCCAATGCATTAGCTTGAAGGCAAAAAAAAAAAGAGCGGGCAGAGGAGGATAGTGCAATTGCATTGAATATGCTTAGAATTAATTGACTTTGAAACGAGAAATTAAAATTCGTAAATGTCTCTCTCTTTTGAAAGCGTGTCATAGAATCTGGGTTGTAAAGTTTAAGGTCCCTTTTTGCCATGATGAGTTCGCTCGACAAGAATTGTGATATTTATTGGTGGAGTTTTAGAACAGTCTAATATTAAGGTCAACTACTCTAGTTCCCATAAAAATTTTGAGTTAAAATAGCTTGGTTAATGCTATGCTAAATTATTCGATAATTTTCTTTAATTAGTATCCTAATTTAGCGTTCTTCGGTGACCCCAAAAATTCTTGAAAAATTTCAATATCGGGGGTTACTGTTTTGAGGAGTAACCGTAATCTTTCCTAAAGGCGAAAAATTATTTGGATAGTTTTTTCATGAATTTTTATTGTTCTTTCATCTATGGGAACATTCTCTATCTATGAAAGTGTTTCAATGCATTTTAGTTTGTTCACTTTCTTTAATAATCAAGTTCAAATAGTTTATTCAGACCGCTATGCGGTCAGGCCAAGGGGCAAAATGGTTCATTTTTACCACTATAAGTTACACAATTGTCCTTTATCCCTGTGGTAGTTTTTTTTTAGTAGAAATATATACCAAAGTAAGAGAGAGATACACCATGCGCGAAGGCAAGTAATAAGACTCATGAATAACATCCCGATCCGATAGAAATTGCAATAAACTGATACCCTACATCTAAAGTGACAAAAGAAAAAAGAACAAACTGTTTGACAGGGTTTTTTTTTGCTCTTTTTCAGTTTTGAAAATTGGAAAAAATAGGAGTGTTTGGTACCACTTTTTTTTTTCAATTTAAAAAGTGGCTCTTTGAAATTGCTAGAGAAAAAAAAGAAGGGAAAAAGCTTTTCGTTTTCACTTTAATTTTTTTTTTAGACCTCCATCACAACTCACCCGCCGCCGGTAGCCACCACCCACCGCCGCCCGGTAACCACCGACAGCCACCTCTGGCCTTCGGCAGCCACCACCGGACGGCGGTGGGTGGTGGCCACCACCGCCGCTCGACAGCCACCTCCGGCCGCCGACAACCACCACCGGGCGGCAGCCACCTCTGGCCACCACCGCCGACAGTTACCTCCGGCAGCTACCGCCGCCCGACAGCCACCTCCGGCCGCAGGCAACCACCACCGGGCGGCTAGTGGCCTCCGGCCACCACCGCCGGCATCCACCACCTCCGGCCGCCGGCAGCCACCGCCGGGCGGCAGCCACCGCCGGCCACCACCGCCGGCAGCCACTGCCGGCGACAACCACCGCCGGCCACCACCACCGTCGACCACCGCTACACCCCACCATCGCCACCGCAAACCACCTCAAAAAAAAAAGTCAAAATAAAAAGGGTTACCAATATATCAAGAAAAAAACTAAAAAAAAAAAGGGTTATCAAACAAACTTGTTTTTGTAAAAAAAAAAAAAATTAAACAGCTCTTTAAAAATTACTCTTTAAAAACTGAAGACAAAAAAAAAAGCTCATATCAAACAGACCCTAAAAAGTTGTTAATTTTTTTTCTTTTGAGATATACCCTAACCAGCTAAAATACAGCCAACTACAAACTGCTAAACAAGGAAAAAAATAGAGGAAAAACTAACTACAATAGGATAATAACTATAAACAAAACAATCAATCAAAAAACACCAACACACTCTCTGCCACGAGCCCTATTCCAGACATGTGTTTCCGTCCCTGCAACGTGTCCTTTATCCCTGTGCACCACTCCGACGCCAAGAAACTCCACCTTCTCCTGCCATCAAACTGCTGCCTGTCCCTAGAAGCCACCAAAGCAAAATAAAACGGGAGTTCCATCGGAAGCACAATTGCCTCGCAAACAGATCTAGCTAGCCAAGACTGCCGCAGACCACCATTAGAACCTACCGACTTTCTATTAGAAGCCATCAGGTCAGACTTTTACCTAACCACAAGCTATACCGAAGCATCAACACCACTACCAAATTCAAACCAATTGCACCCGTCTAGAACAAAAGGGGGAGAGGGGCAAACAGGGGGAGGACCCTAAAAGCAAGAAACCGATGACCTAGACTCACCGCCACATCGCTGACCGACAATAACCAGGTGCAGAAACCTCACCAACAAACCTTTTTCCAACCAATGGCAACTCATCACCCAAAACCCTGACAGCAAAATCATGCTCACCCCTAGATCGCCACTACCAAACCAAGGAGAATCCCAAGAACCTGAAAGCTTAACCAGCGTCAAACTCCAACCTATTATCGACGCCGAAAAAACATGGCTGACCACATTGGACAAATTGCCATCCGTCAAAATGACGAACACCGTCCAGCTCGTCAAACCCTGGCCCAGATCCCAAACGAAAACCTGAAATAGACATAGATCCATGCTACCACATCACCACCCACCGGAGAAACAGACGGTGGTGATGGAGATGGAATTCAGAGTAAGAGAGTTCCCCCTTGTGGTAGAGTTTAAATGTCTTGTATCTATGAAATGTTTTACTATAGTCCATCGCCTTACTTATGTTAGAAATGAAGCCAAATTGTAATTCAGACCATACGGTCCATATGCAGGTAAGACCGTAAGATGGCTTTGTACAACTCGATACTTAACTCGATCAAGGAACTCCTTGAATTTTCCATTCAACATCTATTTGCCAGCCTCACCACTTACATCCACCCATTCATATTTAAAACATTATGTGGTGCTACCTAATACAACTTTAATTAAACCACCACTTTAGCACGCTGCACTGTTGGATTTGATCGGTCCAATTGAACGTAATGGGACTATTTATTTGATTTGAACATTAATTAATTAAATTGGCTAAATAACTTTATGGGCCTATTTAATTTTTATCATCCAATACACTAATTATTTATGGTGTATAAGAGGCTTATATATAGATCATAATCTCTTAATTTTGATGAACGATTGAGATTTGACAAGCTTAGGGTTGATCTTACTACTGTATATACAAATATTTCTTTTCCATGGAGGCTAGGACATCATAATGTTTTGCTACTCTTTTGCTTCCTAGACTAATAAAAAAAATACACAGTTCTATTCTATCATCAAGAATAGAGAAGATCAATATAAAATGGGATAACTTCGCTTTCGCATCTTGGAGTTCTTTCATCATCGGAATAAAGCTTTTGGTAATTTATTGCTTCCTTCTATTTTGCTAAGTTCGAAACCCTATTGTTCTTGTGTTTATGTTATTGTAAAATTCTAAAGGTCTTGATTATGAGTTCAAGATGAATGAAATAATCTAACATGTGGTATCAGAGGCAGTTAATCAATTGTATGAACATAGAACTTCCCTTTTAAGATTCTTGGAATATTTGAAGCATTATGTTTAACGTTAACATAAGAAAGGGAAAAACAAAAAGAAGGGCCTGCACCGAGTGGTATGTTATGTTATGTCATGTGGCTGGCGTATTTGTGTTATGTAATGTCACAGCAAAAGACCATGTGGCCTGTTAAATTGGCCCAGCAGAAAAAGTATTTAAACGTTCTTTGGGCCTGTTATGTGGCCCGAAGCTGTTGGCCCTTGTGGCTTCTGGTCTGTTAGGTGGGCCGAAAGGCATGTCGGCTGTTGGTGTTATGCTATCGACCAAGCACAGTTGGACCTGTTTTAGCTTTGGGCCTGTTTTGGACTGTTAAAATGAAGTTGGTTTGTTGCTGGACTGTTTACCATGAGCTACGGAGTTGGGTCTCTTGCGGACGGAATTTTGGGCTTGTTTCCGCCTCTTCAAAGGGGCTTGTAGCCACCAAATTGGCTTATTTCGGCCACTTTAAAAGGTGATTTTAGAAGGGCTCGTGTATTTTAATTGGGCCTCGTAAAATAAAATGTAGAAAGTTGCTTAATATTATATCTCGATTGAATTGTTTATTTGATATGTTATTATTGATAACATATGTATTTTAATATTGGCTTATATTGTTGGTATACTAATAAATATAAATTGCCAATATTATTATGATTTTAAGAATTAGTCTAAAATTACAAGATCATGTTAAAACATTATACTTTGTTCGGCATGTCTAGATTATGATAACGAACTTGAAATAATTAGTGGTTCTTACTTATTTTGGCAGTAAGAAGTCTAACGGAAATTTATTGTCTTTTATTAGTTAAGATAATAATAAAACCACATCATGTTACACTTATCAATCAGCCCAAACATAGTTGGACCAAGCACAGTTGGACCTTTTTTTTTTAGCTTTGGGCCTGTTTTAGACTTTAAAATGAAGTTGGCTTGTTGCTGGACTGTTTAACATGGGCTACCGAGTTGGGCCTCCTGAGGACATAAATTTGGGCTTGTTTCGGCCTCTTCAAAGGGGCTTGTAGCTACCAAATTGGACCTGTTTCGGCCACTCTAAAATGACTTTTTAGAAGGGCTTGTATATTTTAATTGGGCCTTGTAAAATAAAATTTACAAAGTTGCTTAGTATTATATCCCCATTAATTTGTTTATTTTTATGTTATTATTGATAACATATGCATTTTAATATTGGCTTATATTGTTGAGATACTAATGAATATAAAGTGCCAATAATATTATAATTTTAAGAATTAGTCTAAAATTATGAGATCATGCTAAAACCTTATGCTTCGTTTGGCATATCTAGACTACGATAATGAACTTGAAATAATTTGTGATTCTTACTTATTTTGGCTGTAAGCAGCCCAATGAAATTTTATTGTCTTTTATTAGTTAAGATAAGAGAATGATACAACCACATCATGTTACACTTACTAATCGGCCCAACGGAAGATTATTTTTTAATTTTAAGCGAAAAGAAATGAAATAATAAGTTGCATAGGTCAAATTATTTTCTACCCAACAGTGATATAATTCGTGCTCATGTTGCTTGTAATGATTTCCATATTGTTAGGTGGAAATCACTTTTATGTTAATAATTGGCCCAACAAAAGGTTATAAGTGATCTGCTATATTTTCTATGGCAAAAGGTTTTGTGTATTTACCTTTTTCATACAAATAAATTATTTATCCCTCAATTTATTTTATTTTTTTGTAAATGATTAACTAACTATTTTCATCATGTGAATTCTTGGTACTAACTTGCGTAATTGTTATTATTATTTAGCGTATAGTCCTGCTGCAATTACTGGCTATCTTTTCTCCATTGAACCATTGAGCGGCGTCAATTTTAGAAAATGGAAAGAGCACATTAGCATAATTCTTGGAATTATGGATTTGGATTATGCTTTATGGGTTGACGCACCTGCTGCCCTTACGACTGAAAGCTCTACAGAGCAAGAGGCGACTTATGAAAAGTAGGAGCGTTCCAACCACATATCCTAATGATTATGAAAAACTCCATTACGACTGCAATTCGCGGAGATATTTCTGACTCAGATAATACTAAGATGTACCTTGCTCAGATCAAAGAGCAATTTCAGGGCTCTTCTAAGGCACATGCTGCTACTCTCATTACTAAAATGGTTACACTCAAGTGCAGTGGATTTAGTGGTATTCGTGAGCATATTTTAGAGATGAATGATATGGCTTCTCAACTAAAAGGCTTGGACATGAAAATCTCTAAGGGCTTTCTCGTGCACTTTATTATGACTTCTCCTTTCCTGTGCATTCTGGTCCTTTTAAGATCAAGTATAACATGTAGAAAAAGAAGTAGAAGATAAGCAATTTGATTTTCATGTGTGTTCAAGAAGAAGAGAGGTTAAAATCCGAACAACCTGATAGTGCTCACATTGCTATAACTGGTCCATCTAAAGGAAAAGGAAAGAATTTTGGCAAAGGTAGCGTGCAAGGGAATAAGAGTACTTCTATAACCAAGGCTGATAAGGAAAGCTCTTTTGGTACCAAGGGTTCTTTTGTCCCAAGTGTCACTTTTGTAAAGCTAAAGGACATATGAGGAAAGAATGTCAGAAATTCAGAGAGTGGATGGAAAGGAAACGTGATTTATTTATTTTGTGTTTGTTATGAGTCTTATACAATAGATGCTCATTTAAATACATGAGGGTTGACACAGGTGCAATCGTGCACATAATTAATTCATTGTAGGGATTTCTTTTTGTGAAGAAGTTAAACAAAGATGACCATAATCCGCTAGAAGAGAATTGAGAGAAAGCTAAAGTTGAAGCTCTAGGAACTCTCCATTTAGTTTTGGAAAGTGACTTCAATTTGGATTTAGTTGATATCTTTTATGTTCCCAGTATGACTAGAAACCTTATTTCTGTTTTTAGATTTGACGCTTATGGATATTCGTTTAAGTTTGAGAATAAAGGCTTCTCTCTTTTCCTTTATTCTAGAGCTATTGGTTCTTGTTTATTAGAGGGAAACTTATATAAATTACGTTTGGATTCTTCTTTCGTTGAATCCTTGAAAACAATGAATGTGAATGATGTAGTTGTTAAAACTTGTGGTAAGAGAAAACTAGATAATAAAAATTCTGCTAAATTATGTCATGAACGTTTAGGTCACATATTAAGAGGCAGAATGGAACGCCTCATAAAGGATGAAATTCTTCATTTTTTAGATTTATTAGATTTTGACGCATGTATTGAATGTATTAAAAGAGTAAAAGACAATAAATGTGGTGCCACTCGAAGTACGAGTCTTTTAAAGGTTATTCACACTAACATTTGTGGACCTTTCCCTACACCAGGTATTGGTAGTTATAGATACTTTATCACCTTTATTAATTACTATTCTTGTTATGGATATGTTTAACTCATTCATGAGAAATCCAAATCACTTGCCACGTCTAAGACTTACAAAGCCTAAGTTGAAAATCAACTCAACCAAAGATTTTAAAGTCGTAAGATCTGATAGACGAGGAGAACATTATAGAAAATTCTCTGAAATGGGTCGTAAATCTAGTCCTTTTGCCTTGGATTTGGAAGAATGTGCCATCGTTGCTCAGTATACAATGTTAGGTACACTTCAGCAGAATGGTATAGCTGAAGGGCGAAATCATAGCCTCATAGATATGGTAGGAAGTATGATATGCCAAAACACTCTACCAGAGTTTTTGTGGGTTGAAGTACTTAAAACAGCTGTGCATATTTTTAACAAGGTTCCAGTAAGTCTGTGCCTAAAATGCCTTTTGAATTAGGGACACAGAGGAAACCAAGTTTAGGATATTTTCATGTGCGGGGCTGTTTACCTGAAGCAAAAAGTTTGCAATCCATGTATATACTAAGAAGCTTGATCCCAAGACCATAAGTTGTCGTTTTATAGGTTACCCTAAAATGTCTAAGGGTTTTAGATTTTACTGTCCATCACATACCACTAGAATTGTTGAAACTAGGCATGCATTATTTTTTGAAGATGCTGAATATAACGAGAGTAGTACACCAAGAATAGTAAACTTTGAAAAAATTCAGGATCATGTTTCTATTCCTGTTATCCAATAAGTTGGTGCGCCATTACCTCATATAGAAGGACAATAATGCACCCGAGGTAGTACCTAATAATGCACCTCCTAGTATGGATTCTGTACCAGTTCCTGTTAACGAGCAACCTCCTCAAAGGTTAGGAAGAGAGAGACGGACAGCTATATTTGATGACTATATTGTGTACCTAGATGAGGCTGACTATAATGTAGGCATATGAAATGATCCTACATCCTTTAAAGAAGCTATCAGGAGCGATCATTTTACTCAATGGCTTAAAGCCATGAAAGATGAGTTAGAGTCAATGAAAATAAATGAAGTTTGGGACCTTTTTGACTTGCCTAAAGGGGCCAAAGCTATATGCCATAAATAGGTCTACAAAACTAAGCTAGATCCTAAAGGAAACATCGAAAGATACAAAGGTTAGACTTGTCACTAGAAGTTTCACTCAAAGTGAGGGATAGATTATAATGAAACATTTTTTCCTATGTCGAAAAAGAATTCCTTTCGAATAGTCATGAGTTTAGTAGCTCATTATGATTTAGAGCTGCATCAAATAGATGTAAGTACTGCATTTTCAAATGATGACTTATATGAAAATGTCTATATGACATAACCAGAAGGGTTTACGGTTGAAGGCAAGGAACATATGAAATGTCAGTTGAAGAAATTCTTATATGGATTAAAATAAGCCTCTAGACAATGGTATCTTAAGTTCCATGATGTGATTAGTGAATTTGGCTTTAAAGAAAATGCAATAGACCAAGGTATATACCTAAAACATAGTGGGAGTAAGTTTATCATTCTACTTTTGTATGTAGATGATATCGTAGTTGCTAGTAGTGATATGCATGTATAGTGTGAGACCAAAAACTTTTGTCTAAGAATTTTGATATGAAAGATCTTGCAGAGGCCTCTTAAGTTATAGGCATTGAGATTCATAGAGATAGGTCTCGTGGAATATTAGGGTTGTCCCAAAGAACCAATATTGATAAGGTTCTCAAAGGTTCAACATGCATAACAGTGCTTCCACTGTTGCCTTTGTTGTTAAGGGTGGCAAATCTAGTTTGCTACAATGTCCTAGGAACAAACTGGAGTAAGATGAAATGGAGCGTATTCCCTTGTTAGAATTTAAGAAATGATTTTGCTGGTTAGGTTATATGATTTTGTAGACTCGTATCTAGACTAAAGAAAATGGGGATAGGATGGGAAAGGAAAAGGCTTTGACTAAATAATTTTAGGAATTTGTTGATACGTGTTCTTATTGCGAGTTTGAAAAAAAAAATTAGTTATTATGCTGAAGCAGTACGTCTGGTGGTAGTTAGAGCTTAAGCTTGAGATACTGTAAACTTCCAAGCCTAAGATAATATGTGATTGAGATTAGATTTCGAAAAGATGGATTAGGTTTTGACCATGTTTTTATCTGATGTTTCAGCATAAGATTGAGATTTATGCCAATTACGCAGTAGTTGACCGATACTACTTGCCTTTCAAATTGAAAGTTTTTTAACAGTACCCGAAGAAGATGATGGAGGAATAGGATTATGATTTTCTTTTGAATAGCTCTAACAGCTAGTGGCTATAGGCTGTGTTGTGATTGACAGATATAAGTGATGTGGTAGATTAGAGATTTAAACTTTGGTGGATGCGTGATATATGTGTGTAACTATATTTTGGGTACTTTTAAGGTAATACTTTTCTCTGTGTTGGATTTTGGCAACAGTATGAACTGGTTTTTTTTGAGGTATTAGAATGCGTAACGAAAGCATGGCAGTCAGAGTTTTCAGTTTGGGGGTGTGATGTGTAAGTGCACATAGACATTGTTTAAAAATATTGACCAAGTCTTAGTGGTATGCTTCACAGGTTGCCTGATAGTATTGATTTTGGCATCAAACTAATAAAAATAGATGGGAGAAATATTCACCACTAGGTGATCTCATGATTTTGGTTAGTGAACTTCAAACATATTGTACTCGTTGATTTACATTAAGTGAGATATATTCTGCCTTTCATCTAACGACCCCTCTTTTGCCTTAGCTGTAGGATGTCTAGACAAGAAGCCCCTATCGAACATTCTATGGACAAGGGAAACTCCTCATTATCCATTAACCGAGCAACCTCAAGGGTCTAACCTAAGGACATTGACAAATCCACATTCTAGGGCCATATGGAAGCCTACATCTGGCAGAGAAGGGAATACGCGAGATAGAATTAGAGCAACAGCGAGAAATAGACTTCAGGAAGATAATGCCCTTCCGCGAAAGGAAATGCACAAAACTTTGAATGGCCAATGGAAGAACTTCCAAAGAAACTCAGCACCTTGGAAGAATGGAAAAGCTAGATTGCTGCCATGCCGCAAGTCTAATCACTTTCATCCTGGTCGACTCTGTAGGTGAAAAATGAGGGAATGTTTCTCATGTGGCCAAGAGGGCCATTTCGTTTGGGATTGCCTTAGAATTGGGCCACAGAGTCAACCAAATGAGGATGCAACAGAACCCCAGGCAACAACAAAGGTTCTTACAAAAACCCAGCAGGACTCGTAGGTATCTGATTCAGTGGTTACAGGTGCGCTTTCTATTCCTTCCAAAACTTACAAAGGTGTTTTCTAATTTTAGTATTGTAGGCATGTAATCTTGGTTCTAATGAACGAAAATGGTTGAGTATGTTATTTTAGTTTGGTCGTGGTTTAAGTCGGACGTAAGTTAAGAGCATTTTCTTTTGGTATGTGAAACATTTGAGAACTTTACCCAGATGTTGGTAATTTGATTAGATTGAGTTTGTGTAATTGTTCTAGCCATGCGTTCAAAATTTTCTTCCAAAAGGAGATTATTAATAGAATAAGCTCTCTTTAATTTTTGTCTTATATAGAGACTTTTCTTTTAATGGATTTAGATGCTATGTCTATACCTGGTGTTACTAGAGATATAGTGGGCTAATACTTCATTTTAAGAACTTCGATAGCAGCCGTGGCTTTCATTTTGGGGGCATGACAAGTTTTGGGTCCCATTGTACTTAGAGCTTGAGTAATGATCTGGATTCTAAAAACCTAACATATGATCGAAAATTTTAGTATGATGAAACATTTGAAGTTGACTGTCATGGGACGTTGGTTAGACCTTACAGTATAACAACGATTTAATGGTACAAGTGGAGATAGATTAAAAAGTAGAGATAATACTTATACCGAGGTGGAACCTGTGATTCCTTGAGGTAATATTCATCGGTGGATCAAGTGTGATAAATACAAGATATATATTTGAGGACTTTCGTACGTACACTTTATAAAGTGCTTGAAACAGTATTTGAGTTGTTTAAATGGCTGTAGAATGATTTGAGCTGTATGCTAGTGGATCTTGAGAGCAGGAATGGTTATGAGTAAACCAAATTTCGAGGACGAAATTTTTATAAGTGGGGGATAATGTAATACCCCGAACCTTGATTTTATGCCTAGCCGATTAGTTTATATTTAGTGACGATTATGAGCGTAACATTTAACGTTGATGTGCATAATTAAGATTTTATCGAAAACAATTAGCAACGATTTTATACTTAACATCGATATTTGTTATTAGATTGACTTTTAGCGATGATTAATGAATCGGGGTTAGTTATTAAACTACATTTAAATTGGGGTCTCTAGCCACGATTATTGCCAGCGGTATTGATTGTGACCTTTAGTGACAATTTATAATGCTCCTAAGTTGCAAATTAATGAAGTTAGAAGAATGTAATGCTCGGAATGTTTCGTTGGTCGATGAAATTTTTATTTTAACCTTAATCTAAGATTATTGTTATATTTTAAGAGAAATGTGGGTGAGATGAGAACACTAACTAAGTGTGGGGGTCTTTAGAATTATTCTAACCTAGGGCAACCATATATAAAGGAAGTTTTAAGAGGGCAGCCGTCCTAGCAAATCTGCCACCCCCTTTATGTGAAGTCCAGAGAGGGAGAGAGAGAGAGAGAGAGAGAGAGAGAGAGAGAAGGAACAAGGCTAAGCAAGGGAAAATTCAAGGTAATGAAATTCATAAACTCTCTTTAGTTTAGCCACGAATTTGAACGTTTTATATGTATATTTGGTGTGGAATTGATAGCTTTTCGTAGTATTTGAGAAGAAGGCCGCTATAGAGCAGATTAAGAGTGGGTTAGGGTTTTTGTTATATGTTGTTTATTTAAAATCTGATTAATATGATTTTTCCCTTTCTGAAAACTTCATTGTGTTGCCTTCAACTCTTTAGTTTTGAGTTTTCTCAGACTCCCACGTTTGCACATTGAAAATCGATCTTAGAGTCAATCTACTGTAGAAATTCAGAAATTTTGGTTTCTTGCAACCACTTCGATTTATCATAGAAAATTATTTACTCATGGGATTTTTGTGAAATTTATATTTCTATAAACCACAAAAATTTCTCTTCAACTTTTTAGTTTAGATTTTTCTGAGATTCATAGTATTTTTGCTCCATAATAATCATTGACCAAAACTGGTCTGCACAGAGATGTGCTGTTTTGATCAGCCACTTCGATTTACTGTAGAGAAGTCATTAATCATTGGATTTTTGTGAGATTTATATTTCTGAAAACCATAGAAAGTCTACTTTAACTTTGTAGTTTTGAGTTTTTTTCTTCATCAAAATGGTCAATCTACAAAACTAGGGTTTGCTAAAAAATGTTGTTTTCAGAATTATAGATTAGTACATTGCCCAAGACTTTTTAAGCCACTTCTAAGCATATTTGGGCAAAGTACAAAACTAAAACTACCCTTATTTTTGTGAAGACTTCGATGTAGAAATTTATAGGATTTTTCTAGGCATGCAAAATGTCTAAAACAACCTTATTTTGAAAATAGGCTTTTGTAGCTGAAAATTTTACAGTGGTCTAAACACACTGACAGGCTTCAGTGTCTAAAATTTTGTGGCGTTGTTCGATATATTTTGAACATAGGAGCATTAGCGCTCAATTTAAGGATCGACTTAGGGTTTCGAGCAAAAAATTCCCCGAGAGGCCATTATGGTCTGAAAATCCCACCTAGCTGTTTAAAATAGTCTTTCTGGTTATATCGGCATATGTAACGGTAGGTTTGAAGTCGAGGGGCCGTTTGGTAATTTCACTTACTTGAGGAAAACTTAATGCTTAGGTGTACTCGAACGGCAATGAATAACATCCGTGTTAATTGTCATTTAGGTTTCGATAGATAAAAGCTAGGACTGGCTTTTGAGCAAATACCAGAAGCAGTTATTCAGTGAGGTAAGTACTCCTGCCATATTCCTCCCTATACCTTATTTTCCGTCTATGTATATGTATAAACGATTTATTCCAATTGAAAGTTTTAAAGACTTTCACATGCTACTGTTTTTTTTTTGTTGTGTAAATTGGTTTGATGAGAAAATGCATAAAAAATGCCATGGAATATTTCTTTGAGTAGTGTTTTAAAGATGGCTTGTGTTGAAAAGATGGTATTTCTAACTTGGTTGTTGTGTCCCATATTCACAACGGAAAGTTGGATTATGGGTCTTAGTCGACGGGACGATACGTTGATGCATAGTACTGTTGTTGGTGGTTCGCCCTTGCATCTACAATAATATTTATCCCAGGAAGGGGTAAGGATTGTGGGCCCTAGTCAGGGGGCATATACCCTGACCGAATAATATTTATCCTAAGAAGGGGTAGGGATTGTGGGTCCTAGTTAGGGGAAAATGTACCCTGACCGCAACATTCCTAATTATGATGAACCGTGATAGTTGTTAATGAGCCTTCTTAATGTCATGGCTATGCTCTAAAATTATTGGATGAATTGCTTTCATAAAGTATATATGTTTAGTATCTTCTGTGAAAATGTTTACCAGTTTTAAATCGAAGAGAAACCATGGCATGCTTTTATGAATCCCAAAACCTATTTTAGGAATGTGGTATGTGTACTTACTGGGCTCTAAGCTCACTCTTTTATAAATGTTTCAAGGTGATTATCTAGATGGAATCGGCACTGATGAGGGCCACGAGGATGTAGCTATGGTAGACGACTGCTAAAGGAATTGTAGTCCTCTTAGATTATTTAAAAAATCATTTGGTGGAGTGCTAGTACTAAAGTTGTAATTTGAGATTTTTCGGAGCTTAATAGATCTCCACTAGATTTAAAATGACCCATGTTAGTTGTTAAATAAAGAATGTCACTGGATATTCATTGAGAAATTATAAGCGTGATTTTAGAAACATTATTAAGGAGATAGATTCAAATTACTTGGTTATAGATTCTTGTGTACAGGTTGTAGTAAGGCCTGGCAGAGCCCTGGGTGGATATTAGGATGGGCCTGCGGTCGGTCATGGACCTGGCTCATGGGCTCACCCGTGGGTTCGGGTCGTGACAATAATGTTTGGCTATTCTTTTTCCTTCTAGACAAATAGAAAAAAATACACAGCTCTATTCTATCATCAAGAATAGAGAAGAATAGTGAAGATAAATACCAAAAGGGATACGTTCACTTCCACATCTTGGCGTCTTTCATCATCGAAATAAAGATTTTGACAATTTATGGCTTCCTTCAATTTCGGTGAGTTCAAAACCCTATTGTTCTTATGTTTATGCTATTATAAGATTTCAAAGGTCTTGATTATGGGGTCAAGATGAATGTAATAATCCAACATACACCTGATCACTTGTACAGCCACCCAACTCTCACTTATATATGTCCTTTCATCAGGCCATTCTAATGAAATTATGAGTTGTTTGTATTTTGTTCGATCATGAGACACTACTGAGACTTTGCCTACATACATAATAAATGAAGCTGTTATTATTTCCTTATAGTTGACACTTTTTCATTAGATGAATTATGGATACCTATGCCAGCTATAAGACACCCATTTTGTAGACTTTATTTATGTATATTCATTACGCTTGATTAGGCTTTTTATTATTGTTTGGTCTAGGCTTAACGATGATAGACTTAAGTAGTTATACCAAGTCCAGTTTAAGTGGTCCAATCCAATTATTTAGGCTTAGCTAGGTCAAAGTATTGATAGGATATGGGGTTTAGTACGTGGTTTGCATTATATTTCATATTCTGTTCCAAAATATTATTAATCACATGTGGTCTATCGGTATAGGTGGTCTTTTCCTTCTAGAGTTGGTTTAAAAATCTATCGATTGAGGGAGGAGATGGCTAGTTTTGGATGAAACAAGTCTGTGAATTAGTGGGCCATAAGTGAACTGGCTAATAAGGTCAATTTGGACCTTTTCGCCTCTCTCCATATGTCCTATTTCTTAGAGGTAAAAGGCACGACCAAAAGGTCTCTTCGCAAACTTCTACTGCTCTAAGAGCTCTATAAGACGCTTTCTGGCTTCCCCAAAAAGGGACGTTTAGAGAGAGAATTTCCCTCAAAATGTCGTAGATTAGCAAGAGAGGGAGAAACAGAAAAAATCTGGTTTCATCCTTTATTCGTGGATAATCTGAAGTCAAGGGTCAGACAATCTACACTAAGAGGTACAATTTTTTGAGGATTGGAGTAGAATAGTCACATTTTAGAAGCCTATTTCGTGTGACCAAGTTTTGACATGTGATAAAAATTAGGAAAATAGTGTCTAAGCCTAGCACTAGAAGAACTTGGTTATGATTAGAAGTCTAATTAGAGTGGATTTCAAATAGAACTAAAATTATTTAACTGTTTGAGTTCTATCTCGATTAGAATACTAAAGCGACCATAATAAAAAAGAGTTCTAAAGCAGTCAACTAGAATAAGTTAAATTGAGTTAGATCTCTAGGAAACCACATATACCAAGGTTTAGGTCGCTGTAACGAACCGCCTCGAAAAAAAAAGTCTCCCCAAAATGGATTTTAGGGAGTCATCATCTTATTTTATTAGACAAATAGGGAAGATAAGAAAAATCCTAAATTGACACTTGAAGACACTCCATTTTTGTAGTTTTATTTTCTTTTTATTAATTTGTGTTGCGATTTATTAATAAATAAAGGTTGATATTTAATATTAGGTATAAACCTGATAATAAGTGATAGGTCTTATTTGTTTAATTCAGCTTAATCAGTCCAGTCCAGTTCAGGCAGTTTAGCCCAAATTAATTAGGCTCAAACTATTGGATAACTACCCTAGATAGTTAAGGTTAAACTGTAATATCTCGAACTTCGGGAGCTGTTTAAAATAGTCATTCGTGACCTGAAAAATAAACGATTGTTGATTCTGAGCAATGCACGGGTATTAGTACAGTATGGAAAGCTTATTTTAGTGATTCTACTTACGGAAAGACCGTTTGGGTGATTTAAGTCCAAGAAGGGCTTTTTGATAATTTTACACCTCAGGGGCGTTTTGGTAATTTTACATACGCGGTGAGTGAGGTTCATTTTGAGAGCATGTGTGTGTCCGTTATAAGTTATAATATTGTGCTGTAGACTATGTTCTGATGATTTGATCATTCCATTTAGGATAAAGCTAAAGACTTCCGGTTAGAATAAGCTAGCTGCGGATCTAGGTTAGGGATTCTCTCTGAACCTTGAATGAGGACTTTCGTTCGAACCCTTATTTTGATAACTAGTACTCGTAAGTACTCATTTGATTACTTATGGCTAATGCCAAACTCTAAATTGTGTACTGATATCAACATGTCATTGGCCCAAAAATCCCAGTATTCGAAAACCATTGTTGGTTGGATTTTTAGGAATCATTTTGTAATCCTATTGGTAGTCTTTGTACGACCTTACTGAGCTCTTAAAAGCTCACCCTTCGTTTGGGTCCCTTTTATAGGTGATGACAAGTTGTAACAGGTTCGGGAATGGGTTAAACTATAAAGCCCCCAAAAAATCTGAAGCTCCGCCGCCCTGAACTCCTGGGTCGTTAACCTACCGGATCACACCCGACCTGTCAAATCTGACACATACTCTAAATCATCCAATTCAGCATCAACTCAGATTTCTCAAAATACTGGATTACGAGCTGTTTAGCTTAAACTATTACAGCTTATGTCCTTCGCAATTCAAATTTCTAAGAAACAAATTACCAGTACTGACCCGCGCAGGGGTCTTGCTATACAATTGAGATGGGTTTATCAGAAACTCAATTAGACTCTAAACCCTATTCCCGAGCAACCTATTGTTGATCCAAACCTGCAGAAGGGAGTTAAACAAAGGGTGAGCTTTCAAGAGCTCAGTAAGATCATACAAGGACTACCAACAGGATTACAAAATGATTCCAAATAATCCGACCGACAATGGTTTCTGAATACTTCAACGATCTGAACAGCTCAATAATTTCCAAAATGATCGAAGCTCATCATAAATAAATACCAAAATAGACAAATACCATCACAATGGGTTCTAAAATGATCAATAAAAGATCATCTTTAAAGTCATAATTTCAAAATATGATGATGGTTTTCCAAAAGATTTCAAAACGTACACAGATCATCTGAGACAGTTCTTTTTCAAATACACTGAAGGTTTCTCCAAAAGATTTCAACACGAGAACAAATTATTTCAGAGAATACTTTTCAATCATTTTCATAGCAGTCACGCCAATATACAGAACAGAGAAAATAAAAAATCAACGTTGATCCTGGGGCGATTACAATGCCATTTTGGCAAGCTAACAGAGTGTACACATGCATGATATACTAGAATACTAGTCCATTTAGGTACTAGCCTGCATTCTATACAGGATTCAGACTAGCCTTATAATGCGCACCTCAGAATAGAACAGATTCCCGGGTGAACACATAAAAATCAATAATATCAATGAGCTTTTACATAAGCTCAATTCACCAGAATCAGATCGTCAGAATTTTAATAACCATAACATATCGAATAAGTCATCATTCAGAATTTTGAGGAGAAAATCACAAATAAACAGCAAAACGATTGTGGATGTTACATAATATAGGCACAACAATTCAGAAGAACGGATACAGGAAATTATCAAATTTGCTCAGCACGAAATATAGAGAGCATCACAAGATTTCTAAATAATCGATTCAGGTTTAACATTGGGGTTTTCGGGACAATAACATGTTGATATCAGTATACAATTCAGAATTTGGCATTAGCCATAAGTAATTAAATGAGTACTTACGAGTACGAGTTATCAAAATAAGGGTTCGGATGAAAGTCATCACCCGTGGTTCAGATAGAATCTCTTACCTAGATCCGCAGCTAGCTTATCCTAACCGGAAGTTTTTAGCTTTATTCTAAATGGAATGATCAAATCATCAGAACATAGTCTACAACACAATACTATAACTTATTACGAACTCACACATGCTCCCAAAATGAACCCCCCTCACCGCGTATGTAATTACCCCCCAGGTGTAAAATTATCAAAAAGCCCCTCTTAGACTTAAATCACCCAAACGCCCTTCCCGCTAAATAGAATCACGAAAATAAGCTTCCTATACTGTACTGATACCCGAGCATTGCTCAAAATTAGCACCCGTTTATTTTTCTGGTCACGAATGACTATTTTAAATAGCTCCCAAAGTTCGGTTACATAAACCAAGTTAGGTTAGAGTTAAGAAGGAAAGTTTGATTCCAAGACTTAAGGATCATTTTGAGAGACAAAGTGATTGGTATGAATATGGGAAGTGTTTTTCGAATCTGGTATTATCCCTGATAGTTGATTAAGATAATTACTTATTTTGGGGCATGATAATGCCCTGAAATTCGTAATAAAATATATAAAAGTTTAGGGTTAAACCGGCCGATTTTTGACTAACCGATTGGTTAGTTGATTTTGTCAATCTGCGATTTTATCACTTATTATCTCTATCCATTAGATTGACATTTCCAATCCTATCAGATTCTGTAACCATAAGCACTTTAGAAAGGAGTCTTGGCCTTAGTGGTAGAGATGTCACTCGACCCAGGCCTAGCGGGCCAAAGTAGAAGCATGGGCCAAGCGCGAGCAATCTGCGTTTGTGATCTCGTATATTTTGCTTCTCCGAAGCAAGCAAGCTTGTCTGAGTAAGGGCGTCATTTATGGACTCGTACTCCCCCATTCCACAAGTAGAGTATCTCGCTCCCATATGCTTATGTTAAAAGCGGCTGACCCTATGCCTATGTGTCAATTTTTTCTGACAAAATTAATTTGTTTGAAAATAATTTATATTAAAAATTTGAGAAAATGAAAAGAAAAGGAAATTATCTAATCATCTCGAAGTATTTTGGCGTCCGATCCGCTGCTCTTCCTATCATCAATCAGTTTATCTTGCTCGCGGTATTTTGCATCAAGATAATCCTTCCAATATACACATAAATCGAGTGACTCGGGGTTAAGACGACTCCTCCTGTCATCCAACACCCTCCCACTCGCTGAAAATGCAGACTTTGAAGAAAGCGTGGAGGCTTGCACTGGCAGTACATGCCAGAAGATTTGGGATAAAGTTTTTTAAATTTTGTTCATTTTGTTTTCAAAAAGTTAACATATCAAAATTAACATGTTCTTCCATTAATAAAGCTGAATAATGATTAGTATTGGCATATAAACCAATCTCACTAAAAGAGAAAAAGGTAGACGAACTTGCCGAACTAGAAATACATTTCCCTGGTAGTGTTGTTGCTACTAGATGTTCAAGGCCCTTAAGGTATGGTGCATAATACATTTCACCACTCGAAGATGAAGCTCACCCGCGCACGTTAGTGGAATTATGATATAGGTTGTACAGATCCTCAAATATCGTGCTTATTTTTGTTGTAAGTTTGGTTGTGTCCGCAACAGAGTAGCACATTAGTCTTGATATCTCTTGTATCAAGACTTTCACGCCATGCAACTTTAACCAAGGACCAAACAAGTGGCTATAGAAAAAATATTTAGCAATTTCTTCTAATATTTATTAAACTTTTTGTCCATATCTTTTATTATTTTCTGAAAGAGCCCTACATATCTCCATTTCATTAACACTGTAGCCATTTTGAGAATTTCTACTATAGTGATAGGGGAGGTGGGATAGTACGTACTAGACAATAAATTAATAGACATGTAAAATACCTCATAAAATTCATATAGGTGTGTAGCTATTTGCCATTCCGATGAATTGGCAAGCCTTCTAGTAACGTTGTTTGTAGGAAATGCAAAGCATATGATATGTGGAGTTCTACCTATAGACGACATTTGTAAGTGGTCTCCTATGAGATAAATTATATTGAACACACAAAGCTTTAAATTACTGTGTTTTTGGACCCAAACTATAGGGACTACTAGGGCGGGATTTGGTATACTCGGCCTGATCGGGTTAGGTGGTAAATATAGGCACCGGGTTAGAACATGAACCCATTTTCTACATCATATTCTTCTTCAACTGTGAAGGTCTCTCCATCTATTAATTCCTCCCAAGTAATCATATCGCAAACCTGTCGCAGAGAATCATAAGTAAACACTATCTCTAAAACTGGCTGGATGGCTGGAACAATAAAAATGATTGGATCCATGACTGACTGGCTTTCATTTATGCAGTTAACTCTATGCGGGGGCAAAGGTTCTTTTTAGATATTTGGTCCGACGGGAGGGGAAATTTTACCTTTGTCGATAAGATCTTGTATAGCGTGAGGGTGATGCACCTCTCTATGGGGTGGCCTTTTCCTTGATGGTAATCACAAAAGACATTCACTTCATAACCTTTGGGTATCACTACAGGCGTGGGGGTAAGCGGTAGCTTGGAAATCATTTCCCTTCTTAGGCTCTATAGAAGGTTCTATGTCATTGCTGCAGGTGCTTGTACGATGTTAACATTGTTGGTTGCTACTGGCTTATGCTGCACATTGGAACTCCTACGACTAGGTCGGTATGCTTCTGGTGGTTTTAACTCACGAAAGATGGTTCATTTGTTGATGCCATCTTCTATCTGAATGAAGGATCCCATGAGAGCTTTGGGTGTGGTAGTAAGCAAAGATGTAATCGTGGTAGGCTGGAAGTAGGTTACTTCTCACGATGTTCACTTGCTCCTCCTCTGTCCTGTAATTCACTACCTGGACTGCCTTATTCCTTGATTTCATGATGAAAGCTGAAACAGACTCCCTTGGCTCATGCTTCGTGGTTTCCAAATCTCTTTAGGCAATATCTAGGTCTGCATTATTCTGGTACTTTATGAGAAACTCTCTCACAACATCTTTCCATGTGTGGACTTGGGCTTTATCCAAAGTAATAAGCCATTTGGAAGCGGCTTCGATGAGGGTATGATGAAACAACTGTATCAATTGAATCTGATTTACCCCATATGGGCCAGTGCTTGCATATACATCTTCATGTGAATCTTGGGATCTGTGGTTCGGCAAAACTTATCCATCTCCAAAATTTTGAACTTGAGGGATAGCCTATCCTCGGGGTTCATGGCTAAGGCACTGAGGTCTAAAGGGTCATCGGCTCTTCTCATCCTAGCAATCTGAGATTCGAGTGTGGTTAACTTATTTTTCCATTCTGGCACAACATGAGGCTTTGTCTCTTTTTCCTAGGACTAGTACACCCAATCAAGCTCTCGACCTTTTTTTTCTTCTATCGTCTTTATTCCCATCTTCTTCCGGTTCCTTTCTACCTCTTCTCTTGAGATTATCCAATTCCTCGGTGGTTCGGGATTGTTGCTCGGTTAGGTTAGTAAAACCATTCTGGAGATCCCTTTCAAGCTCACAGATGATACGGATCAAATCGGAGATCTGTGGAAATTCTTCAGCCATTGGAGTTCGTGAGAGTTTTCTGGACGAGTCTCGATACCAACCATGCTTAGCCTTAACTGTATAGAAAAGTTGCCAAAAAATATAATACATCCCATATATATCAAGCTGGCTAGCTCATACCCTGTTGGGGTGACGAGGAATTTTTCTAGTCTGGAGGGTATTTCTCGAACTTTCAGAAAAAGGGCTGACTAACTGTCAGGTGATCCAGATGGGTAGCCGGCAGGTTGGACAGTGTGGTCTAGGGATCTTTTTTGGAACTTTTTTTGAAGGATAAGGTTTCTGACTAACCCTCTAGTCATCAAGACAAACAACCGGCCGGTTGTTAGTGGGCTAAAGTTTATTTCTGGGAATATTTCTGGAGGATAATGTTTCTAACTAACCGTTCAGATAGATAACTAGTCGGTTGGTCAGTGAGTTTGAGGTTTTATTTCTGGAAACTTATTTGGAAATTTTCTGAGTATAAAGTCTCTGACTAATCATTTGGTCATCTTGATGGATAACAGGTCGGTTGGTCAGTGATTGGGATATGAACTAGCCAGTTTTGAATTTTTCAAACAAATGCACATACTGATTAACCTTCCAGTTGAGAGTGAGGATAACCTGCCGATTAGTTAGGGTTTCCCCATTTTTACGAAATTACCAGTTTAGCTTATAGAATACTGGTGGTTTTCCAGCCAATATACCATAGGCCAATAATACAGGTATTCTCCTAATAAAGGGCAGAATAATGAATGGTCCAGGTATGAGTTTTTTTTCTTGTAACACCGGTGTAAAGGTCACTCCATCAGCTCAACCGTACCACATACCTCCAGCCCGTAACTATGAAGTTAATAATGGGTGATCACCAGTACGTATACATGCCTTTTAATATATGAAGAGACTAGGAGAAATCTTCAGTACGAGGAACGTGGAGTTAAGAACTTGATCGAGAGATCGCCTTGAGCCCAGGAGGACCAAAGGCCTCGAGTGTGTCGCTGTTAAATGGGTGGATCGGGCTGAGACGTGTACATGTGTGAAGTACGAAAATAAAAGCGCAAGTACTACAATTATGTCACATTAACATACTACATAAAAATACAAAAGAATACAACAAGGCCAAAAAAATTAGGAGACACTTTTCAAGTCTAGTCCCTCTTAGTGTTTTTAGTTCCCAACGGAGTCGCTGCTGTGATGTACCGCCCGGTAAAAATTCCCGAAAAAAGGATTTTCAGGAGTTGCCATTTTTTTAATAAGGAAAAAAAAAACAAAAACTGACTCGAAAGTGTCCAAAAGAACAAGTAGTCCATCGAACATCGAGAGAAGGGTATAGGGACTAAGTTACGAAACGGGAAGGTGTTAGGCACTTGCTGTGCCCTTTCGGTCTCTACCTTTAAATGATTTTTTACTAAAAGAACATGAAGCATGCATAATACAACAAAACTCACTCTAAATTATTTTTTATTATTATTTGACTTGAACTCGATAACTGGGGTCGATTGGCCTACGTATTCGGTCGGACTAATTAGAATCAAAACTATCGTAGTTTAACTCTGGTCCTACGGGAAATAGTCTACAACTCCAAGCTTAGACTTAAACAAAGAAAATAAAATTACTTCTTTTTTTTCTTTTTGTTTGGAAATGAAATGTGACTACGGGGAAGGATTACAATCTATATGATTTCTACCCTACGAAAGCTGGTAAATGTTACCTTGTGATGTAGCTTGCCTTGATGACTCGGGAATGCTCGTGTTGGATCCATGATGCAAAGAACAAAGTGACGTTTTTAGAGTGATTTGGGTGGCTAAGATTCTCGAGAGAGGTTGGACGTCACTTAATGAGGAAATGGCATGCAAGCTCCAAAGAGAATAAGCTTAAGAAATTGACTTAATATCTAATGTTTAAAATGGAGGCCAAGACCATTGTTTATAGTGCTTAGGGACGCATAATCTAATAAGATTGGCAATGCCAATTTACATGGCTGGAGATAAGTCAGAATAAGTGATAAAATCGCTGAAAAGTTAACTAAGTAGCATGTTCACCCCATTTATTAAAAATATTTTTTTTCTAAATTTTGGGGCATTTTTTAACCCTTATTTCAGTTATTATCTCTAAAATCACAAATGGGATGTACCAAATTCGGGATAAGTCATTTCTTAACCTTAAAATAGATTGATTTGATCTTTATATCAAGGATAAATCATGGATTATTTTTCAAATCATCTAGATAAATTATGTCAATGAAAATAATCTAGACCATGGAGCAGATTTAATCTACATACACTAGAATAATGCAATGGGCTGGACTGACAGACCAGACGGTATTGGATTAATAAAAAAATTGGGTATTTGCATATGCTCTTGTAATTTCTTGCCAGGAACCTGAAACAATAGCAACAAGAGGCATATAATGAGATAAGGCCAAAACTTCAAAAGTAGAGCTAGGGATATCGTCTTTGCACGCTTTACCGCCTTGAGCCTGAATACCTCCACCTCTTGATTCGGCATAAGAATCGGTGTTGTCTTGAGACCGCCATCTTACTGCAATACGTTCACAGACCACAAAGGGAAGGGAATTCTGCTATAGTAGTCCTTGTTGCCATTTTCGTCGACGCATACTACATCATCCATTAGTAGAAAAGGTGCCAACTCCATCTAAACAAAAGCATTATATGCCTAATTGTTATTCATTTGGGTAAGAGTGACCCTCTCATCAGCTTATCACACAATCTTTGGTCCATTGTCTCAAGCATGAAATCTCCCTAGGCGGGTCATGAGGCTCGAGCCCCGAATAATGCTATTGTAGCACTCTTTCACCTAAGTAAAATTGTTGGTCCAACCAACATCTCTCACTACTCGTCATCTTCAGTTCCTTGGCGTAGTTAGCCTCGGTCTGCAACTTCATAATCGATCCCCGAAAGAAGACATTGATGTTGGACATAATTAGGGAAAAGCATTTTGAAAAGCAAATTCTATGTGTTATTGGTCATTAAGTGTAGTTGTTCATACACTTGCAGTATAAACGGTGGCGGTAAGACCTGAGCGCTTCTCTTGCTAGTTCTACCTGCACATGGCTCCTTGCCTTCGGCCTTTCGACCCAAGGTCGTAGGGCACATGAGTAAAATCTCGCATGCCCATTTCTATGATAAGTGCAGAAAAAAATAATTAGAATATTTTAAAAATGTAGATAAGTAATGGGATAAAATTTACAGAAGATGGTTTAAATTATACCGCTCGTATGATGTTGTAGCCCATTAAATATGATGTCCAAAACTGTGACATTGAGCCCATCGAGTGGTAAAGTGAGCATTGTCATCCCCCATTTCTATTCTTTGATCTGGCCAACATGCTCTAGCACCCTCAAACACCAAAGGTGGACGAAATCGTCTCTTTGCTAAACAACATTCCTCGAGCATGTACATCAAGAATTTCCCTGACATATTGATCTATCACAATGTCCTCAACACCCTCTAACTCCATGTCATCATAGTGCTCTCGGGCAATGGAAAGCAAGATGGAGACCTCCACCCCCCCGCCCCCCAACTTAAATTTTGCTATATATCCAAGCATTCTCTGTACGACTCTTGGTCTTTATCTACATCATAAGTATAAGGTATCAGATGACCCCTAATCCTTACCCCCTATATATAGACAAAGTAAACATTTGTTGATAAACAACCATAGCAACTCTTTGGTTATTAAGACATGATTTTCTCGCCCCCACTAATTTACGAAAGACATGATTTTCTTGCCCCAACTAATTCACGATTTTCTTCTTTTTCTTCCCATAGACGGATGTTGAGAAGATGGCAATTTTTCATCTTGGCTTGCCATTACTTCATTTGATTAAGTCATGAGAGTGAACATATCTTCAATATGTTGGAACCTAAAGCATCAACAAAGAAACTAAAATCATAAATAATAGTTCTCTAAAGAATAAACATGGTTTAAGGTGCGTAAAAACTTTTTGGAGATAGTTGACGTATCTCCCATGTGCAAACGGATGAAAACCAATGGCAACTCTGTATTTGAGATTCAACCAAGCCTAAATTACCTATTCATCCAAGAAAGTTGCACTTCTGTGGATTGTGTATTCATCTCTGCCTGATCAAACATGCTTAGGAAAAGTACCATATATGTTCAAAAATAGGTTAGCACAAAGTGCTTTCAAGAAAACCATATTTTTTATTTGAGAAATTTAGTTTCATGAATGTCTAGATATTAAATTAGTTTGAAATTGCTAAATTCCAACAAGAAGCATAAGATGCATGAAGAGAGCGTTGGTGGTTGTGGCATGCATGGTGATTGTTGTGGCATGACAGTAATAGTGTTGGCGGTGGTGTTGAAAGGTTAGGTCTATTGTTTAGTAGTTTGTACATTCTCTAAACATATGCTTTAAATTTTACTCTACTCACAACTTTAAGTGGCATGTTTGAGAAATCACTCCTACTAGGTATACAAATTCGGGTGGTTTCTGTTGGAATTGGGTTTTAAACCCATTATGGAAAAGCTCTCTTTGACTCAATTTTCAAATGGGTTCCAAATCATAATTTGGTTAGGAACAAATTGATTTATGTTCATCTTTTGGAGTAGATGATCATAGTATATTCACAAGTTTTAAACAAATAACAAGTGAATGAGAAAATTAAAGTTGAAGGTAGTGGTTCAATTTGAAGGGAAAAGAGAATCTCACATTGAAGAATTAAAGCCAATGTTGTCTCCTTATAAGGCTTAGCCTTGAGCTAAGCATTAGGCCCCTTGGGGGTACCCAAGTTTTGTAAGGAGGGACGACCTAGGTTGACCCAAGGTCCACCACACGCGCGCACGCCGCCCGCCCATCCCGGTCTGGTTCGTGGCCTGGACCCAGGCCTGGGCTTATTAGGCTTTATTCATTTTGGGACAAAAAAATATTTTAAATAAATAAATTTTTATTTATTTATTTATTTATTTTCTGTTCTGAAAAGTTACAACCTTTCCAACCAGCTGTGAAGAGTTGCACTCCCCTAGTGAATATTCACTGTATAAAAACAAGTCAGTTACAGAAGTTAATTAATAACTGAATCCTGGGAAAAAAAATTTAGTCATAAATTATGTCCGTTTTTCCTGTGTTTGAAAGAAAGAGTTCTGCACATTGTTTGGTTCGTCGAGTCTGAAAATTTTGAGTGCTCCTATTTCCAGACGTAGCCGTTGTATCCTGAGAGACTATCGTCAAGAGGTCGTCAGCACCGTAGCGGGACGAATAAGTCTTAAGGATAGTGAATCAAATTCACGCCTCGGTCTTTCCATTTGCTGTTCTATAATTTTGCTGTGAGTTATTACACATAGTTTTATTTTCTTGGTTTCGCTATTTTTAGAATGTTAATCTTTGCATGTTAGTGTATTTCAGAAACTGATTTTCTGCACAAGTATATAAAAAGCATATTTTTCCAACACTCTTATGACTTATCCACACTTTGTGTTGCTTGTGTTTAGAAATATACTTTCCAAACATTGTTTTCAAAATTCGTTTCCATATTTGATTCTATCAAACATATACTAAAATTATTTTCAGTTTCTGAATTTAATTTTAGTGTTACTAGAATCTGTTTTCTTATACTTTTGTGTTTGACTGGATTGTTTATTGTTTTACAATTATTGTTATAATTTGTTGATAGATTTAGAACAATGGCTACTAGTGAAACCATTCCAAAAACTGGACTGGTTCATCCCAACGTGCAACATGATGGTGGGACTGTGTATGCGACACCTTATGTGGCACCTGCTCATGGTTCTATTGGACTTGGTGAAAGACCAGAAAAGTTCAACGGAAAGGATTTTAAAAGGTGGCAATATAAAATGTTGTTATATTTGACCACCTTGAATTTGGCAAGGTTTTTGCAAGAGGATGCATCAGATCTTGGTGAAAATTTTGACTGGCAGACTGTGGCTGCCGTGGATGCTTGGAAGCATTCGGATTTCTTATGCAAGAACTATATCCTCAATGGATTGAACAATGCGTTATATAGCATGTATAATCCAATGATCAATGGGAAAACTTTGTGGGAATCCTTGGAAAGGAAATACAAAACGGAAGATTCCGGCTCTAAGAAATTTGTAGTCGACAAATTTCTTGATTTCAAGATGGTGGATTCCAAGACTGTGATTAGTCAAGTCCAAGAGTTTCAGCTAATTCTGCATGATATTCATGCGGGAGGGATGGTACTTGGAGAATCTTTTCAAGTGGCTGCGTTAATTGAAAAATTGCCACCTACTTGGAAAGATTTCAAGAACTATTTGAAGCATAAGCATAAGGAAATGAAGCTTGAAGACTTGATTGTCAGATTGAGGATTAAGGAGGATAATCGCCAGTCCGAGAAGAAGGCCGGTAATTATCATTAAGAAGCCAAGGCAAATGTGGTCGAGCAAAGTCCGTCAAAGAGGAGGAAAATTTCCGAATCAGATGGTCCAAGTGGAGCAAGCGGCTCAAATTCAAAGAACGGTGATAAAAAAAAGAAGTTCAGTGGGAATAGCTATGTGTGCGACAAGCCAGGCCATGGAGCTAAGAATTGCTACAGTCGCAAGAACAGTGGTGTCCGAAGTCAACTTGGTTGGAAATCCCAAACAGTGGTGGGTAGACATGGGCACTACTCGACATGTGTGCTCCGAGCGAAGTATGTTTACTACATATAAGAGTGCCAACAACGAGAATCTATTCATGGGAAACTCTTCCTCTTCAAAGGTGTAAGGAATGCTCAAGGTGGTCTTAAAGATGACATCGAGTAAGGAGTTGAGTCTCAACAATGTGCTTCATGTACCTGACATTCAAAAGAATCTAGTTTCAGGCTCATTGTTGAGTAAGAATGGTTTCAAGCTAGTTATTGGGAGTGATAAGTTTGTACTCACTAAAAGTAGGATGTTTGTAGGAAAAAGGTACCTATGTGATGGTCCTTTTAAATTAAATGTAATGACCATCGTGCCTAAACATGTATTGAATTCCGATATTAATAAAAACATTTCTTCTGCTTCCTTGTTGGAATCTCCTAATTTATGGCATCGTAGATTAAGTCATGTGAATTATGATTCCTTGCAAAAGCTTGTGAAAAATGATTTTTTTGCCTAAAATGGATTTTGACTCACATAAAGCATGTGAAACTTGTGTTGAAGCCAAATTGGCAAAAACGTCTTTCCAGTCAATTGAAAGAAGTACGGAACCTTTAAGTCTTATTCATAATGATATATGTGACTTAAAGGTAGTATAATCTAGAGGAGGAAAAAAATATTTTATTACTTTTATTGATGATTGTACGGGATTTTGTTATGTATATTTGCTTAGAAGTAAA
This sequence comes from Escallonia herrerae, assembly GCA_033070095.1. Lineage (NCBI taxonomy): Eukaryota > Viridiplantae > Streptophyta > Magnoliopsida > Escalloniales > Escalloniaceae > Escallonia > Escallonia herrerae. The sequence goes on from JAVXUP010000014.1 coordinate 445,238, forward strand.
GATGAAGCCTTGGAAGCATTTATGCAATACAAAATTGAGGTTGAAAATTAAAGCAAAAAAATTAAAGTACTAAAAAGTGATAGAGGTGGGGAATATATTTTCCCTCTTGAAAAATATTGTACCGATCACGGAATCATTCATGAGACCACGGCACCATATGCACCTCGGTATAATGGAATTGCTGAGCAAAAAAATTGCATTTTAAAGGAAATGATGAATGCTTTATTGATAAATTATGGATTACCGGATAACTTGTGGGGGAAAGCGGTCTTAACCGCAAATCATATGCTAAATAAAGTACCCCACAAGAAGTTGCAAAAGACACCTTATGAGCTATGGAAATGACGTCCTCCTTCCTTCAAATATCTTAAAGTGTAGGGATGTCTAGCAAAGGTAGCTATCCCATCACCTAAAATGGTCAAAATAGCCCCTAAAACAGTTGATGGGATTTTCATTGGATATGCAAACCATAGCTCAGCATATCAGTTCTTAATGCATAAATCTGAAGTTGATAATATACACGTTAACACCATAATGGAGACAAGAAATGCACATTTCTTTGAAGATGTATTTCCTTATAAAGTTGCACAAGAACGAAATTCTTTAGAAAGAACTAATATGGACCAGAACGTTTACATCTTTTGGTCCTGATTTCCTAACATATTTGTTAGAAAATGAGCCTCATATCTACAGTGAAGCAATGTCAAGTCCTGACGCTTCACATTGGAAAGAGGCCATTAACAGTGAAATAGAATCCATCATTCAAAATCATACGTGGGAACTGGTGGATCTTCATCCCGGAAATAAACCATTAGGGTGTAAATAGATTTTCAAGAGAAAGATGAAAGCTGATGGAACGATCGAAAAATATAAGACCAGGTAGGTTATCACCGGATATAGATAAAAGGAAGGTCTTGATTATTTCGATACATATTCACCAGTTACTAGAATAACATCCATCCGAATATTGATATATATTGTAGCTATTAATAATCTTGAGATACACCAAATGGATATGAAGACAGCCTTCTTAAATGGAGATCTAAATGAAGAGATCTACATGGAGTAACCCGAGGGGTTTGTAGCTCCTGATCATAAGAGGAAGGTGTGCAAGTTCGTTAAGTCACTTTATGGACTTAAACAGGCTCTTAAACAATGGCATGAAAAAATTGATAAAGTCATGATTGAAAATGGCTTTAGAATCACGAATGTGATAAATGCGTCTACGTTAAAGGCACGGAAACATGATATGTCATTGTTTGTCTTTATGTGGATGACATGCTCATTATAGGGAGCAATAATGAATTCATTGAGGCTACAAAGAAAATGTTGACCAGTAAATTTGATATGAAAGATATGGGTGTGACTGATGTTATACTTGGTATGAAAATTACCAAAACATCAAATGGACTAGTCTTGTCACAATCTCACTATATTGAGAAAGTGCTAGATAAATTTAAAAGTTACGATGATAGTCCGCTGAAGACATCACTAGATGTAAATTTACGTCTAACAAAGAATACTGGTGAAGTAATATCTCTATTAGAGTATTCACGTATAATTAGTAGCTTAATGTACATCATGAATTGCATGAGACCCGATATAGCATATGCGGTCAGTAAACTGAACAGATATACTAGCAATCCGGGGAAGAATCATTGGATAGTATTATAAGAGTTTCAAGGTACTTAAAATATACCTTAAACTTTGGGCTGCATTACATAAGATATCCAGCTGTGTTAGAAGGATACAATGATGCCAATTGGATTTCGGATTCTAGTGAAACAAAGTCCACAAGTGAATATGTGTTTATACTGGAAGGAGCAGCTATGTCTTGGAAATCCTCTAAACAGACATGTATTGTTAGATCCACTATGGATTCTGAATTTATTGCTTTAGATAAAGCTGGAGAAGAAGCGGAGTGGCTTCGTAATTTCTTGGAGGATATTCCAAATTGGCTTAAGCCTGTGCCACCAATTTGCATACATTGTGATAGCCAATCTGTAATTGGAAGAGTACAAAGCAGTATGTATAACGGTAAGTCTAGACACATACGTCGCAGACACAATACCGTTAAACAATTACTTTCTAGTAGAATTATTTCTATTGACTATGTGAAGTTAAAGGATAATATTACGGATCCGTTAACGAAAGCTTTGACCAGAGAGAAAGTAAATACGTCATCGAGGGGAATGGGTCTTAAGCCTATGAACTAAAAAGTTGCTATAATGGAAACCTTACCTAGCTGACTGGAGATCCCAAGATCTAGGTTTAAAGGGAAAACCGAATTACATAAATGCCACTTAGACGGAGCACTGTGGGGGGTTAAAACCCTCATATCCATTTCTATGATGAGAAGACAGTGGCACTTACAAAAGGTTAGGTTAAGCTATGCTTTTAATGACTCTTATATCTTGGAAATCCAAGTGGGGGTGCAGTAGGAACCTCTTAATAAGGAGTCACCTATGTGAGAATGAAGTGGGCCGCTTCTACGAGAATTGTAAGGCTGGATTCTCAGAGAGTACTCATAAAAATCAGGATTTGTTCAGGGCCAAAATGAACACAACAATGAGAACCTCATAACAGTGTTTGAGCGGTATTGTGTGAAGTTCTACTGTCTCCATTTACACTAAAGGTTGGACAGTTCAAGACATCACGTTTACTGGTTAACCAGTAAATCCGATAGTTCTCACTAGGGAAGGTTCAGGGCCATCAGCTACCTATCTCGATGCAGTGTCGTTCTAAAGAACTCTTTCTAGTGTCAGTGTTTCTTTGCGTATAGTGTCCAGTCAATTTTCTATTCATATGGGAGATTGTTGGAATTGAGTTTTAAACCCATTATGGAGAAGCTCTCTTTGACTCAATTTTCAAATAGATTTCAAACCATAATTTGGTTAGGAACAAATTGATTTATGTTTATCTATTGGAGTAGATGATCATAATATACTTACAAGTTTTTAAAAAAAATAACAAGTGAATGAAAAAATTGAAGTTGGAGTTGGTGGTTCAACTTAAAGGGAAAAGAGAATCCCACATTGAAGAAATAAAGCCAATGTTGTCACCTTATAAGGTTTAGCCTTGACCTAAGGGTTGGGCCCCTTGGGGGTACCCAAGTTTTGTAAGAAGGGAGGACCTAGGTTGACCCAAGGTGCACCACACACGTGCACGTCGCCCGTCCGTCCCGTCCCGGTCCTGTCCGTGGCCGGTGCTTGGGCTTGGGCCTGGGCCTGTCAGACTTTATTCTTTTTGGGACAAAAATTATTTTAAATATATAAATTTTTATTTATTTATTTATTTTTTTCCAAAAAGTTACAACATTTTCAACCAGCTGTGAAGAGTTGCACCCCCCAATGTATATTCACTGTATAAAAACGAGTCAGTTACAGAAGTTAATAACTGAATCTTGAAATATTTTTTTTCGATCATAAATTCTGTCCGTTTTTCCTGTGTCCAAAAGAAAGAGTTTTGCACATTGTTTGATTCGCCGAGTTTGAAAATTTGGAGTGCTTCTATTTTTAGACGTAACCGTTGTATCTTGGGAGACTATTGTCAAGAGGCCGTTAGCACCGTTGCCAGACAAATAAGTCCTAAGAACAGTGAATCAAATTTACGCCTTGGCCTTTCCATTTGCTGTTCTATAATTTTACTATGAGTTATATAAAATTTTATTTTATTAATTACGTTACTGCTGTTTTTAGAACCTTAATTTTTGCACATGGTTGTGTACGATGAACACATGGTTGCGCGCATATCTAATGGTTTATCTCCTGAGACACGAGTCACACGACAAAATGCTTTCGCACCTGCTTACGCGACCTGGAGGCTAATGACAACTGTAAAGTCCATGAATTCTTCTGCACAGGGCCTACCTTCCACGAAGAGAGGCGGAGGACTTAAGCTGACCAAGTAAACCAATGAAGTTAAACGGATGTGTATAAGATAAATAACTTGCAGCCTTGAGAGCAAGTGAATATAAATATGTTTAATTCACTCCAGATTCTGCTTGTGCTAGGTATCCTTAATTGAAGCAACCATGAGAGGTGCATATTTGAAAAAAGGGATAATTGGTATAATCATAGCGAAATTATTTGAAAGAATAAGTGGTTGAAACACTATATTTTAAAAATTTTGTACTAATAGTACAGAACCACAGAAACATGTGACGCAATCACCAAAAATCAAGTAAAAGTCATGCTTATTTTTACGATAAAACTATCCTGCCAACGCTTCTTGCGCGACTAGTATCAATTCTTTTGATTATTTATGTTTATTTCTATAGCAAAAAAGAAAAGAAAGAAGAGGAAGAGAGAGAGAGAGAGAGAGAGAGAAACAATCCGTGCTGGAGTTTTATAAAAGGTTCTTCATCACATGTCAGACCAACTGTATATCTTTGCAAAATCTGCAAAGCATAATGAAAATCTTATTCCGCCGTGTCCTTCGGTACATATCGGTTCTCACAAGACCCATCGAGGCAACGTGTACTTGTAATAGGCCTGAAGTCGAGGGGATGTTTGTCTTATTGAATGTTTGTCTGATCCTGGGCTCTTCCGAGTTGCTAAGAAACTGCTGCCTCTAGGTACTGGGTTTCTTGAAAGGATGAACGTGGAGTCCAAGTAATGCGGTAAATTCAAAAAAGTAGCCCCAATCCTTGACCTTTAGGTGCTTAGTATATTGCATATAACAATTCATACTTAAATCTGACAATCAAATTACACTGCTCCCTGTATTTGTAGTCTAAACGTTTTACCCTTTCCTACTACGCATGTAAGCATATATAGGGATTGAGTACAACGAAAAATCACATGTTAATCTACAGTTAACACATTATTTCAGACCTTAGCCTCTTTACAAGATATATGATACATATACTGTGCAGCTTGGACGGATAAAAGAAACACAACAAATTCAGCGATGTGACCCCAAGCATGAGCTTAAGGGCTTATTGTAATCCACATCAAAAAAATCCGTATCAAACAGCAAGAGATTGTAGTCTCTCAAGCATTATATAGAATTTCTTCGATCCGCATGTAAACACAGGCATTGCATATATAATGTAAAAACACATGTTACTGACCAGGTCAACAGCACTTCGACTCTAATCAAATGTGAAGTACTAGCTCTCTCTGTTTGGTTTTTGTTCTAAGTAGAGAGACATCGTATATAACATGGAACGCAGACCAAATGTACGCACTTTGTATTCTTATCTCTGCCCCTCTCTCTCTCTCTCTCTCTCTCTCTCTCTCTCTCTCTCTTTCGCGCGCTTGTTGTGTGGAGGGAAGGGTGGGGAAAGAGAAGGCAAGAGCGGAGCACCAAGAATATGGCGAGTAACGGTACTGAAACAGAGGAACCAACAGTACCCTTATTAAACCATTCATCTTCAACCCTGACCGAATCGGAGTGTGATGACTTTAACGATAAGAAAAACCTCAAATGGAGGGTCTTTATTGAATCAAAGAAGCTATGGCACATAGTAGGTCCAGCAATCTTCGGCCGCATAGCCTCCTACTCCATGTTTCTTATCACTCAAGCCTTTGCCGGCCACCTTGGCGATCTCGAGCTTGCTGCTATCTCCATCTCAACTAATGTCATCGTTGGCTTTGATTTCGGCCTCTTGGTATTCACATGTCAACTTTTTATTTCCCTTGCATGCGTACAATCTTACATATGCATATTGTGGCTTCACTGAATCGAACTTTCTCTTCAGAGATGTTGACAAACTGTGATGTATTGCGTACTTACCTTAATTTTCTTTTGATGCTCCCTCTGCTGTGTGACACTAAATTTTTTGGTTGTATGCATCAGCTGGGGATGGCAAGTGCTTTAGAAACACTATGTGGACAAGCTTTTGGGGCCAAGAATTACAAGATGATGGGAATATATCTACAACGTTCTTGGATTGTTCTCTTCATTTGTTGCATACTTGTTTTACCACTTTTCCTATTTGCCACTCCAGTACTGAAGCTATTGGGAGAGCCATCGGACATAGCAGAGCTGTCTGGGATGGTATCATTGTGTTTCATTCCTCTTCATTTCAGCCTTGCTTTTCAGTTTCCACTGCAGAGGTTCTTGCAGAGCCAGCTGAAGACGGCTGTGATTGCTTGGGTGTCACTCGGGGCTCTGGTCGTGCATGTTTTGGTGAGCTGGCTAATTGTGTATAAGCTACAGCTTGGTGTGATCGGGACTGCCCTCAGTTTAAATTTCTCTTGGTGGCTTATAGTGTTTGGGTTGTTCTTGTACTGTGTTTGTGGTGGGTGTCCTCTTTCCTGGACTGGGTTCTCCATTGAAGCCTTTTCTGGCCTTTGGGAGTTTGTTAAGCTCTCTGCTGCTTCTGGTGTCATGCTTTGGTACGACTACTACTTCTACTACCACTACTCTCTCTTCTCTCTCTCTATCTGTCTGACCAAATACAAAGGATTTTTACTTCAACCATTGTAATTTGGGGCAAATTTTTCTCTGAACCAGTTCGCAAAGGTAAAAGATTTTGTGAAGCTCCTTGCTATTTCCACAGAAATCTTAGTCCACAGAATGAAAAGGCAGAGCTCCTCCCTAATTCTTAGTGAAGTATATCATAAATAATTTTACCAGTGAACTTCTTTACAGTTGAACTTAACATAAAGAAACGTAAATGTTAACTTTCAAAAAGATGTTGACTGTTAACTTTTTCAAAAAAAAGTTTACAGTGAACTTCTTTACATATGAACATACTTTAAGAAACACAAAAATGTAAAGTTCATGTAACTTTTTGTTTGTGTGTCGGGTGTCATCGTTTGAGTTTGATTCTTATATTGATCTATTGTAAAACCACAGTTTGGAGAACTGGTACTACAGAATACTGATAGTGATGACAGGAAACTTGAAGAACGCAGAAATTGCGGTGGATGCTCTATCCATATGGTCAGCTCCTCGTTCCTATCTATCTTTATTTCTCTCATTTCCTTAAAGAAAACTTTTGGCCTCACTTCGTATAGCAAGCGACAATTAATAATCGTTTAATATTTTTAATAATTTTTATTTAATGATGCTAAGGTACTCTTAAGAATCATCGCTGAACAAAAAATCACTAGTTGTATTTTGTGATAATTAATTGTTGTTATACGAGAGGTTATAGTTATCTTTCTACGATCAAGATAGTAAGAACAGTTTACCCCTAAAGGATTATGACGTGATTAACAATAAAGTATGGCCAGATCAAGTAACCCACGCGTACTTATGTACGTTTACATTTGTTTCTAGATATGCTTTAATCCGCTGGTGACAGATAAGGGCTATTCGCGACCATGAAATATAGCAATACTATTGTAAGAAACTAGCAGTGCTTTAAATATCCTCACCCGTTGGGTTACGTCTTCGTGCTTTTAACTTACTGTGTTGAATACAGGAAAGATACGGACTTGCTACACCAATTTTTTATTTTCTTTTTACGGTTCTCCAACTTGTTCACTTGTTGGTTCTTTCTGTGGGCCCTATTTCTGATGATAGTCATTGTTATCGTCATTGTAAAATACTCTGAACAAGTAATATTTGTAAAAAACTAGTACACAATTTTCACGTAACTTCTCTACTACGTATATAACGTCGTTGTAGACCTACTTAAACTATAAAGTTCATTGCAGGCAGTCAAAAACATACACATCAATAACATTATATAATCCATCTGTATCCTATCACAGACTCTTTATTTCATTTTTACATGTCGTGGGTATATAATTCTTTTGGCCTATTTGCGCAGCATGTCAATCAATGGATTTCAGCTGATGATACCACTTGCTTTCTTTGCTGCAACTGGGTAAACAACTCTTCCCTTCGCTTTGTGGCCAGTGGTTGCCTATGGACCACGCCCCATTGTTCTTTTCTGAGCTTAGTCAAACAAAAAAAATGTTGAGTTTTCGGCCACAAATTGCAACATGAAAGACACTCACACCTCCTTGTGCTGTCCAACCTTGGACTGTCGAACACTAAGACCATCACGCTGCTACCTGTCATTAAAGATGCGGCTCAATAACAATCTTATAAAGAGCCTTGTCCTATTCCATTTGTGATTTCCATAGAAGATAGGATTAGAATCAATTCAATCTTATATTGAAGTGGTGGTTGGTTGGTTATGATTGATTCCATACGTATGGACATGGTTGACATTACAACAGAGAGGAAGGTAGTCCGCCAGACATATTAATCACTGCCAACTTAACTTGAAAGATAGTCTTGTCTATCATTAGAAAACTTAATTTATTTAGGCCATTTTACAGCCAAATCACGAATGGCGTACTCTTGGCAGAGCAAACTATAAGACTGAAGTAGTTGACGCAACTACTAAGGACTTGAATTACTTTGCAAGTGCTATGATTCCTTGGACATTAAGACTACCCTTATTTTAGAATCATGGTTGCAGTAGTATTTTCTGATTTGCTTTTGGCCATATTATACAGAGTACGTGTTGCAAATGAGCTAGGAGCAGGCAATGGAAAAGGAGCCAAGTTCGCTACGATTGTGTCCGTGATGACATCTATAGTTATTGGTGTTTTCTTCTGGCTACTAATAATGATTTTCCACAATGATATCGCCCTAATATTTTCAACAAGCAAACCGATCCTTGAAGCAGTGGACAATTTATCGATTCTCTTGGCCTTCACCATTCTACTAAATAGTGTTCAACCCGTTTTATCTGGTAGGTGTCTTGTATGCAACTTCATTTTCTACGTTCGATAAACTCACTTCTCCTTTGTTTTCTTTTTCTTTTTTTTTTCCGTTAATTTTCCCCTTGGTATAATTTTTTTGTGATGTTTGTAGGGGTCGCCATTGGATCTGGATGGCAATCATACGTAGCATACATAAACCTAGGGTGCTACTACTTGATTGGAGTTCCGCTTGGAGTTGTTATGGGGTGGGTGTTCAACCTTGGAGTTAAGGTATGTACTTGTCATCGTCCAAGCTGAGATTTCCTCGTATTTTGATATTCTCAGTTTAAGAATCCGCATGCATGGTTGTAGCAGTCTTTACAGGTGAATTTCTCTGTTGTGTTGTTGCACATTGGTGCTCCTTTTTTCGCCTTCTATGTATACGCTAGATAGCTTTAGTTTAGTGAGGCGCACCTTGAAATAACAATGTACTATCGGTATCATACGTTTCATGAGTTCTCGCTACAATTGTGTATTTTCTTTGATTGAGATTAACATGAAAAGTTAGTAGGAAAATGGTAGCCAATGAACAGATTATGAAAACAATAACTTAATTGCGGAAATGGAAAGCAATGTCAAAGAAAAGATGTACACTGACAATCCATTTGCGGGTTAATCCATCACGGTACTTTCTGCGTACATTTGAAATTCTTCTGCAAGTTTGACACTTGGTATGAAAATGACATTATTAGGGAATCTGGGCTGGAATGATTTTTGGTGGAACTGCAGTTCAGACTTTGATACTGGCCATCATTACCTTCCGATGCAATTGGGAAAAAGAGGTAGGGAATTAATGTCTGGCTAAACTTGTTCTGCTTTCAAGTAGCAAACCCTGTTCCATTTGATTCTACTCTATGATGAAAAATGCAGGCAGAGAAAGCAACCATGCATGTTAAGAAGTGGGCAGACCTCAACTGAAAAATGCTGCTATACCTGTCACGATTGATACTACTTAAGCACTGGAGCTGCATACAAATGTCTGTAGAAGAAGGAAAATAATAATAGGAAACAAGATTTGGTACATATTTCTGTACTTTTTATGAGTCCTAACCAGCCAACAAGTATGGCATTAGGTCAGTTACTTTGCGATGAATCAATTGGTTGAAAAGAGCTACCTCACCGATATATATCCAGTAAAATAAGCCTATTGAAAGTTAAAAGTCATTTGCTCCTAGATCTTGGTTCGATTAAATATATGTTCATGAGTTCATGTCCTTGTGAGAAATGCTTAATACCGCATGGCCCTGCTTATTAATTAAATATAGCAGTAATAAGAAAATGCAGCCCCTACTGCATTCTCCTTTTCCATCTTTCCTTTCTTTGAATCATGAATTAAGTAACTGGAAAGAGCATCTTTAAGGAAAAATGGCAAAGAAGAATCATTTTTTACGTTTACAATGCCCTCTTCTTCTCGGTCCCTAACCTAGTTCTTGGCAAATTTTAACAGGCAAAATTACGTCAAATTTTTATTCTTATATTCTCTAATTTTGAGTCCTCTAGTTTCTTTCCTCAGCTCTTTCCTTCTTGTTTTCTCAACTACGCTTTCGAATCCACTAATCACACTAGTACAAAATTTTTAGGAAGACTAATCATATTTCAAGTAATTAACGTCCAGAGTTATTTATGCTTTAGATGAAACCGAATTTTCACGTGGGCAAACATGCAATTTCCAAAGGTCGGGATACTTGCAAATGAAACCTAGAGTATTATTAGGGCTCACCATGTTCGACATGAACCCCTAGAGTCACTACAAGTCCTTTAGAGATGGTCAGTCACGGTAGCTAAACAGCATACTGCGGTGGTTAAATTTTCGGTCGCTAATGCGGGTCGCTTTAGACCAAGTCGCTAAACGTTAGCAACCGTCAAGCAACTACTGTAGCACTCGCTAAAGTTTTTTGACAATTCAATTAAATAAAATCAACTATTTTAAGCGACCACATTCGTGGTCACTAATGTTTTGCATCTTAATGAATTTTGCATTTAGTTTGGTGAAATGAATTATCCTGATCATTACTATCTAATGAAACTAATCGTCACATAATTAATCTAAAAAATCACAAAGTAAAGCTTTACGTTGTTTTTCCTTTCATTATCAACCACATCCAATGATAAGTAACAACATTAACACTCGATTATAGACATTGTCTTGAACCAAAATTCAGAAATGAGTTTGATAGTTAACGAATTAAACACCTAGACTAGGCTCAACCAAGAAGGTAACTACTCTTGAAACCACATGAATTCATCAATGTCGTATCATGGGCAGCATCTTCAGGCAAGGAAGTGCCAATGTTGGCATTTTCTTCACGGGATGTTGAAGGCACGCAAAGTCCAACACCGTTCTCACCGCCTTGAGAATCACCCAATACTAACCACAAGTCTGTGCTGCATGAAAGAACATAATTCAATTAACAAACTAAAAGAAACAGCCAATGTATAGTAAAAAAAGGTAACCTATAGTAACATTTATATATAAATCTACAACCACACATATCAGCCTATGTATTTAGTTTAAATTAAAGAAACGTACTTGCACTAGGCTCTCACACTCTATTCTCATAAGAAACATAGTGTCATTTTGCTCAACAAGATACTCCACGGTTTATGTATATGTGAACTCATATAAATTGTAAAGAAAGCATCTCGAGCTGAAGTTACACCACGGCTGGCCAAGTTAAAAAATTGATCGCGCAAAGTTTGCGAAATCTGAAGCAAATTGTGCTCAACTAAAATGAAGCTCATGTAACTGTTTATGAAAACCTAATTTAACTACGCATCTCGAACTGTAGTAGCTTAAGAATTGTAACTAGTGCATCTCCTGTGAACATGCGAACAACCCAGACAGAACCATGGCTAAAAACATCATAACACTGGTAAAATCATCCACAAGCTCCAAAAATTACTCAAGCGACTGTAAAAAGGTCCTTGTTGAGCTAGAAATTAACAAGACTCGTGAAAATTATCGCAACCTTGGCAAAATTGATATAATTACATAACAAATCTAACCCACTTTCTTATAATATCAGGAATATCAAAACTTGCTAGTAACCCAATCACACAACTAAGCAAGAGACCTATGGCTGCTTTAAAGAAAATTTGAGTACTCGCCACTTATAGACCCTCCTTATTAACAGTAACTCATTATTTCTTCTAGGAATCGATGAGCACCAAGCGTGTGGGTCCAAGGCCTCGATGAAATCCCAAAAAATATTAACATTAAATTGGTTGAAATATAAATTAAAAACAGGGTAGACATTGCTAAAACGTTAATATCAATAATACCTGAAGTCGCCGAACCCACCGATGAAGGAGAAGCATGGGGTGGCTGGGAAGGCAAGGGCTACTAGATGCTCATGCTCTATGTATCATCACCAATAGGCAGTGCAACGTTCCCAACCACTAACGAAGCTGCAGTGCGGTGTCAACCACGACCTCGAATGCCAAATAACCTATTCATAGCTGATAGCAAAAGCTTACAGTGAATATTTTGTTAGTATATATTCCTCTCTATGAAACGGATGAACGAGTAAGGTAACATATTACTACGGAATAATCAAGTACAAGACAATAGGAAAGATAACTGTGCACTATCATAAAATTATGTGAAAATTTCAAGTTACTTATTACAAGTCATACAAGTCAACATTACAAGTCAAACATCTTCATTTTGAGACTCATCATCTTCTTCATCTTGAGACTCATTGTCCTCTTCATCTTGAAATCCATCTTCTTCATCAGGAGATTTATCCTTGTCATCTTCTATAATTTCCTCTTCATTATTTACAACTTCTTCTCTTAAATGACCATTGGTTGAAGAGCAAGATCATCCTCCTCGTTATTTACCAAAACAGTGCTTGGTCAGCTTGATAGGTGTTTACTCATAGCCATATGCAATTGGTAATTTTTTGGACTTGATGACGGTAAACCAATGACATTTAGGATTTGCGACATCTTCTGCGTGGAACACTTGTGAAGCTTAACTAGCAAACACAAACGGTTCATCTAATGCAGGTCTTAACTTAATATCGACATCTACAATCCTTTGTGAGCCAACACGCATTCTTCTAGTGAATGTAATATCAAACTACGTACATTTAAACATTACCAAGCAGTTTTGGCTACCGAGATATGTTAACTGAACAATCTCATCAAGCTTTCCATAAAAATCCATGCAATATGATAATAGTCGTCGTTTATCAAGACTCCACTATTTTTGGCTTATGTAGTTCGGTCATCATTTCTTGTGTTAAACCTAAACCCATTGATGATAACCCTCCATGACAAGATGCTTGTTTACTAGGGTCTTGAGCTAATACTTACAAGTAGAAGTCAACTAGTTTGTGGACCGATTAAACATATTATAGAAGATGCAAAATATTAAGGATATATCACAATACTAATTAATCACATCATATATAGTATGGTTTCGTTTCACACTTAACACGTTTTCTGAACCACTCAAGAAATTACATTTTTTGATAAAATTCAAGTCCAGTGGAACTAGCCATTTGAGATTTCACATCGAACTCACTGCAAACCAATATAAGCGACTAAACTCTCACCGATTTTTGAGTATTTACAATAATTATATGAAGACATTAATTCACTCAACAAAAGATGAAACTTCTTTACAATTTAGAAGGGCACGTACGGCGCCAGTACTATACTATTCATTCCTTATCCACCAAGTATAGGTTCGTCCAAATGGACTACTTGAATGTTTGAATATTGATGAATGTTTTTCTAAATTTGTACTGGCTCTAGCCTCATTTTGGCCTAGTTGATTTAACCTTGTATTAGGCCCAAAATATTGGGTACAAAAGTTGACAAGTTCTTCCATCATGTAAGCCTCAGCAATTGAGCCTTCAACACGAGCTTTATTAAGGACTTTTTTTTCTTTAGATGAAACATGAACCTAGAAGTTTATGGAACAACTTAACCCAACTATCAAAGATAATAGGGTTTGCATTATGTTTAAGTGAACAACAAAGAGTTAAAAGATTACTTCTCAAATGGTACATCCACCGATATTGCACAAGTCCACACATCTTAGCTTCATACGCCAAGTGAAAAGGCAAATGCTGTAATGAATCAAAGAAGAATGGTGGGAAGATTTTCTCGAGCTTACAAATTGTTATTATAATATTCTTCTCAAGCACCTCTATGTTATTTACTCAAAGCATTGAAGAACATATATCTCGAAAGAAATGAGGTAATTTGTCAAAGTCTCGCACACAACCTTTGGCAACAATCCATGGAAGGCAATAGGAATGAATCTTTCCATTAAATACATGGCAGTCGTGACTCTTCATACCTTGAAACTTACACTCTGATACGTTACCTCAACGAGATATATTGGACGCATACCCATATGGAAGCTTATAATTCTTAACCCACTGAATACCTTCTTTACTTGTTTCTTGTCTAGACAGTATGGTATTTTCGGAAGTATAGTCCTCCCACTGACTTGAACAGGGTGTAATTCACGTCGTACACCCAACTATTGTAGATCATTCCTTGCTTTAAGGTGATCTTTTGATTTTTACTTCACATTCATAACTGTGTTGAACAGATTAACCAAAACATTCTTCTCAATGTGCATCACATCTATATCGTTTTGAATAATAAATGTCCTTCAATAGTCTAACTCCCAAAAATACAATATTCCCTCTTATTAGTGCTCTTCCCATATCCTAAAATCTTTTGATCCAACACAACCTTTTTATATAGTATATCAGTATTAAGTATCTTTAGGTGTGAAAGCACTTCATCACTAGATGAATAGTCAAGTGTGATAACCTCACGCTCTATTGTTCCATCAAATTTATGCTTTCGTCTGCAGAACTGATAACCTAGTGGCAACAACTTACAATGACATTCGAACCTTGAAGCCTTTATGCGGTGCTTTAACATATAACCAGGGTTCATGCCCATATAAGCAGGGGATGCTAACTTTCCATGTGTGCTCCAGCCACACGTCATTCCTAATGCGAGAAAATCATGTACAGTCCATATCAAAGCGACCCTTATTTGAAAGTTTTGTTAAAGAGATGCATCATAAGTTTCAACTCCATAATCGCATAGCAGTTTGAGTTCATCAATAAACGGCCTTAAACACACATCCATGTCTCGCTCTTTGGCTCCGGAATAAGCAACGACAAAAACATGTAAGGCTTTTTCATACACATTCCAAAGGGAAGGTTATAAGGGACAATAATAACAGCTCATGTGGATTTTGACGTGCTAGATTGTCCGAAAGGATTATACCCATCGGTTGCCAAACCAAGTTTAACCTTTTGAACTTCTGAGCAAAGGTTGGATGCCTGCGATCAGACTCCTTCCAAGCCCCTTCATCAGCAAGGTGTGTCATCACATCGGCATCGATGCTACGAGTCTCACTATGACCCCTCATATGTTCAGCCATATTGGAGGAATAGTACATCCTCTGAAGCCTTGGCATAACTGAAAAATATCGCAATACCTTTCATGTAATGGTTTTTTTCCTTTGTCCGTTTTGTACCTCGGATGATCACATATTGGGAACTTTGTCAAGTTCTTATTCTCTTTCCTGAACAGTACACAATTATTATTGCAAGCATCTATCCTCTTATAACCCAATCCAAGTTTCATCATCATCATCATCTTTTTGGCATCATAGTACCATGGTAGCAGCTTCTCGCTCTCTAATAAAATTTCCTTAACCTTGTTAAATCCTTTCTCATGTGGTCTAATTTTAAATGTAATAACCTACTAACCTAAGACAACCTTGTATACTTCCTAATTCCATTCCACAACGGCTCCTCAATGTCTCTTAACAAATCATAAAACTAATGAGCACACTCATTGGGCTATTGTGCAATATTAACGTTGCGGTAGTCACCCCAGTCAGTATTAGCATGCCTAACATCTATAACCATATCTTGATAATCATATTGTGCCTCCACCTTAAATTTAGGTTGACTAGCCATTTTGGATGACAATACTACTATTTTTCCATGCTGAATCCACCTTGTGTATCCACCCATAAAACCATACCAGAAAAGATAATGTTTTACCACAATTTTTTTTTCAATGCAACAACTCACATGTTCTGCACGGATACTGTATCTTCTCAAAGTCAATATATTCAAGACGCGCATAAGTAAACTCAAGAAATTCTTGTATGCGATCCTTGAAATTATCATCATTTTTCATTTTCATCCAATTTTGATCGATCGATATGATCACTAGGATTATTATATAAAATCTTAAATTAAGACCATTAATTAGGTAGGGTTAATATGTAAATGAATGCATGCATTTGACAATATGTCTATAATCTCTCCATTCTCTAAAAGGCAGTGGTCCTATTCCCTACAAAAAAGCACATGTCCATAAAATAGTTCCCAACTCATGCTTTGTTCTATGCCGACGAAAAATTCGACAGCAACTCCCCATATTTTTCTAAGTACATGACATCAATTAGGTCTTCTAACATTCAATCTTGCTCTGGAAAGATCAAACTAATGTAGGACACCAGATATGTATGCACTTGGAGACACATGGTAGAAAGTCTACCAAATTTTAAAGACATAAAACACAGAGCATGAGTTAATACGCTATTTTCTGAACATTTTGCTTTTCCAAATTGTCCAAACTGGACATCCAAAGGCTCATTACAAAGCATTACCTTGTAATGAGCACTTTTGAACGGGAAATAAGAATTTTTATACATGCATGCATTTGAAAATTGATAATATGCAACAATCTTTTCAAAATTATTTTTTTTAGAAAGATGAAATCATTAAGTTAATTTGAAAGAATATGCCATAACCAAAATAATTCACTTTCAAATTCATTCACAATGAGTTGTAACTAACTCGTTGTCAGTGGACTTCACAAAGTAAGAGCGAATATTCGTTTGCCTACAGCCAAATTGTTCCTCAGTAAAAATATGGTATTTTTTTGCTGAGTTGATGTTTTCATCATGATTGTGATCATGTGATATTGTTTTATACGGACAAGGTTTAAGATTAACAGTTTAAAGTTAGGGCTTAGTTTAGAGTTTGGTTGTGTATTTAGGGTTAGGGTTTAAGGTTTAGTTAGGGTTAGGGTTGTATTTAAGATTTAATTTATAATTAGGATATATGACATAATTAGGATTAGGGTTGTATTTAGGCTTAGGGTTGTATTTAGGGTTAGGGTTTATGGTTTAGGTTTAGGGTTTTAAGTTTAGGGTTACGATTTAGGGTTATGGTTTAGGGTTGTATTTAAAATTAGAGGGTTGAATTAAGGTTTAGGGTTTAATTAGGATCTTGGGTTGGGGTTAGGGTTTTGGGATAGAATACCTAGGATTTAGGGTTTAATTGATGTTTAGGGTTTAGGGTTTAATTGAGATTTAGTTAGGATCAAAGCTGTTGATTACTGGATCATTGTGTTACTGCTTTTAATTTCATAACATTACAAGCATTAACTTAATTATTATGTTTTAATACTTAATTAGTCATAACAGTGGCTCTCACTGCTGTCAGTACTTTTAATTCGTACTTTTTTTTAGCTTTAACAGTCGATCATCATTGCTTTTCTCAATCCCTTTGTCCATCGTTTTAATCTCATACTAACAGTAATTTTATTCATTAATTACCTACACCCAAAATATATTCAACAATAATTATGACAAATACAATAAAATTTAAATTTTGTGGCATATTACTATTTCTAACTATCAACATATGAAATATACCTAATAAATATAAACACATTATTATTATTAAAAAAAAAAGAACACTAGAGGTTAGTTTTTCCTGAATTTTTCTCATAAAATTGTGTCCTGTCATTGAGAGCCCATTTAGAGTGGATAACAAATATGATACACTGAGTATATTTACCAGAAATATGGTACACTACTCATTTAAGAAATGGTGGTAAGAACCCTACTCATTTAAGAAATGATTGTAAGCACCAAAAAAAAACTGTCCTAGAGCTCATTACTTAAACTTCCATTTTGCTTCTTCATTTTAGTTGAGTTGATGATAAACTTGCCTCATACCTTTCAGAGGCTGTTTAGAGCGCACTGAAGCTGAAGCAGAGTTGAAGTGTTCTAGAGTAATGAAACGAGTGGGAAACAATTTGGTACAAAGTGGCTTGCGATTTGTGACAGTGAGGTTTCATTGGAAGAACACGTCTGTAGACAACATACTAATGCTAACAATTACCTTTAGTGAGAAATCTATTAACAATTAGGTTCTATTGGAAGGACTTGGCCATAGATAAATCAGTGATGCTAACAATTATCTTAAGTGACAATTATGTTAACCAACTTGAGTGAGCCAAAGAAACATTTTTTGGGTCCTTAAATATTTTTATGTCCCGTAAAATAGCCGCTAAAACTTCATATCGTAACATGCAGGTGAAGAACTTAATAACTCTATAGAAATTAAATTGATTCATACAGTATATGTAAAAGCATCGTACGGAGATGTCTCATGAGAAGATGTCTCATGAGATGCACCATTTCCCACTACAGTATCTGTAAGGTGGAATGCTTAAGAAATCTATCCTTAGGATTCCCTTAAGTGCAATAAGGCACAACCCTATTGAACTTGGTTTTGATCCTATGTTTGCTTTTAAGAAGTTCTCCGGAACATTACTTAGGATATGCCGTTGGATAATAGGATAAAATGATGGTAGTAGGGTATTTTTAAGAAATCTAATCTTAAGATTCCCTTTGGTTCAAGTGGACCAAGGCACCACCCTCATGAACTTTGTTTCAATTTGATGTTCGCTTTCTAAAACTTCTCCAGAACAATGTAGAGGATATGACGTTGGATAGTAGGATATGATGATGAGGTACCAAGGAGTCTCCACTGAAACTCCTCTGGGAAGAGGCAACGAAGGATTCAGAAATTGAGTAGTTGATGATAAACTTGCCTCCTATCTTTGAGAGGTTGTTTAGAGCACACTGAATGCTTTAGAGTAATGAAACGATTGTGAAGCAAGTTGAAATAACGACGCTTGCGATTTGAGACAATAAGTTACCATTGGAAGAACACGGCTGTAGACAACATACAATTACCATTTATGACAATACGACTCTTTACCAACGAAGTGGGCCTGGTGCACAGAGTCATTCAAGGTGATACACATTCATAAGAACAACTAAGATTCACTTTCTAAGAGTTGCACCTTACTTTATAGATCCATGTCAACATAATGCACATGACTTTGCATGGAAGGTAAAGGTATATACACTTGTTTCTCTCTATGATACAAATCTAATTTTCGAGATGGTATGCATTTGAAACTAGGCTGGATGCTCAATGTAATTTTGTTTTACCACTGTTACCTTTTTTTTATATGATCATGTCATGTATGTCTCTTCGTCCCGAAGAGTCTGTGTGTTAGAGAGGTTGATAACATCAATTAAAAGATATACTATGAGGTAGACATCTTAGCCACAGAATGCAACGATATCATTTTATATAGCGACATATTAGGAATATGCAAAAATGTCCAGAATGTTGTGGAGGTCCTGGGACTTTCTTTGGACGTCCCTTACGGTTGGTAAACAAAAACAAAATGATTACCTTTGCAAAAAAAAACTGCTGAATTGTTTTTTTCCCTTTCTTTGAACTATATGTATATTCTTTTTTTTTTTACTCAACAACCAAGCAGGTACTAATGAGAATGTAGAAAAAGGTAATTGGAGAGAATGTATAATGTGTTGTTGTTAGGACACTTTTCCTAAAATTTGAACTTTTGCTCAGTAATGTATGATGGAGATACTTGGGAAAACACTACTAAAAATTAAGAAAAAGAAATGTTCGTGCTTTGAGAGAAAAATGACAATAGTCTAATGCACTTTCTCTTTTTTTGATAGTTTTAGGAGTGGATTTCGAAATTCACATGCAATGTCGAGCAGAAAAAAGCACTTAAAACTAAAGCAAAAAAAATTGGCTCTGGCAGAAACTTATTGAGACCCGTGATGAGAGCGAGACATAATTTTGTCTACAACACTCTTTCCGTTTCCTTAATGCAACTATATATATTGATTGAGAAGTCTATCTTAGATGGCTATGCTCCTTCCTTGGTGCATGTTGCCAGATGGAGCTATGGAGAATTTTAAGCATTACCTTGCGGAGAATTACTATATTAATGGATGTAATGTCAAATGTTACAGTAGGATATCACAGAGTTTCTATTGTTGGCTGCTTTGACATTGCTTCATTTGTACTTTTCTTAGTTGCGATCACTTGCCGGGAAGGAATAGCAGGCATAGTTAAATATTTTTGGCCAACAAGATAGCAATAAATTATTAAGCTTATTTTTCAGTTTGAGATCATTGCTTCAGTTGAAATTTGTTATTAGCTCCTTGGAGCAAAAAGTATCTTGAGATTCTTTTGTTATTCCAAGAGACAGAGAATGCTTCATATGACAAAGAAGGCTTTAATTTGATCAAATGCAAACGCTTCAAATGGAAGTGTTATGCACAAGATGGACTCACTTTCACTAATAATAACTACTAATAAGATGGATGATAATTGAGATAAAAGAGCCTAATGGAGACGGATAGTAAAAGATACGATCACGTAAAAAAAAAAAAATTAACGAATGATGAAGTGCAAAAGTTATTGTTTGGATTATAAATGACAACTTATTGCTTTTGGATTTTGTTTTGAGAATGATAGTGATGTCTATGTTTAAAAATTGGTACTCACACTGGATATTGGTTTTTGATTGGCAATTGAGGACACTTCATTAATGTTAGCAGAATTGCTAAATAACGGTACTTCTCGGGGGAATATTTACTTTGGTGACATAGTTATAAGGATAAATAATATCCGCAATAATCAAAATAAAGAATAGCTTTGGTGTTAAAAAGAATGTTGATATCCATCCATTCACTATGGATGGACCGCCAGAACGTGCTGGCAACTTATTTATGTTGCCAGCGAGGGCAATGGACGGTAATTTTGACCAAAATGCCTCGAAAGTATTTAATGAGCTGGAGGGATTCGCACGCAAATAGGGGGACAGTATTGTAAATTTCACAGTCCGCTACATTATGTAACAGAGGGCAAAATTTA
The DNA here is from genome assembly GCA_033070095.1 of Escallonia herrerae. Classification (NCBI taxonomy): domain Eukaryota; kingdom Viridiplantae; phylum Streptophyta; class Magnoliopsida; order Escalloniales; family Escalloniaceae; genus Escallonia; species Escallonia herrerae. The sequence goes on from JAVXUP010000014.1 coordinate 465,978, forward strand.
CTTAAAAAAATTAATCTAGCCTATCCATTAGCAACGGATCAGCACTCATTTGTGTGTGTGTTTCTAAATCCTTATATGTGAGATATAACTACTTTGTTGGTTGTGAATTCGTTTATTAAATCTATATACCATATAATTCAATTTTTACATTGACTATCTTTTGTATATACATACGATATAATACAATTGTAAAAATCATATATTTTTCTTCTAAGATTAATATGTTATTTTTGTAAATATAAAATTTTTTGTATTCATCTTAGATGGTGGTTTAAAGGATACAAGAGTCAAAATTAAGTCCTAAATATTTGTTTATCGATTTGGTTGAGTTTTAAAATGATTAGGGATATAACTGTCAAAATTAAGTCATTATAAACTACTATATTGATTAGGTAAAATTTTATAATGTTTATAGGACTTACTAATATCAAAATTAACTAATTTAGAAGTAAAGACCCCATCAAAAATGATAGCGGAGACCTTTGGTCACACTCTATATTGATTATATATTCTATTTCATATTGAAAATATAATATTATGTCTTGTCGTGCAAAAAAACGATAATGTATCCCACAAAAAAGTTATCGTTTCATTACGTTTCTCACTTTGCTTATATTATGTTTATTATAGAAGTTAACTAATCTACAAATAAGGACCACATCGAAGACAATATCGGAGACCTTTAGTGACACTCTTCTATCTAGTAAATTGAGATTATAAATTCTATTTTATATTAAAAGTGTTATGTGATGAAGTATTGCACAAATATGATGTCCTGCACAAAAAAAAATATATTATTAAATATATTAGGTTTCTCAATTTACTTGTTATATAGATTCTGATGGCAGATCGCATCTCACTAACATGTTTACCATTCAAATCCTGTTGACTATCCTCACACGTGCGCAGCATCTATTAGACAATAAGGAGTAGGTGATGTATGCGGCGCATTACACAAGTTTAACGATTGCTGAAGTTTTAATGGCACCTTGCATCCCACTTACCCGTGGATATTTCATCCCACCTTGGAGTGGTGGGCACTGTTGTGACTTTAAATATTTCATGGTGGATATTGGTGCTTGGTTTGTTTGCTTACACAGTGTGTGGTGGGTGTCCTCTTACTTGGGCTGGTTTCTCAATTGAAGCCTTCTCTGGTCTTTGGGAGTTCACAAAGCTTTCCGCAGCTTCTGGAGTCATGCTTTGGTAATTTCCTTTTTCCCACTGCAAGAACACTTATCAGTCTCAATCGTTGAAGTGTAGGTTTGGAGTTACTTAATTCCACATGGAGCAAGTTTTAGATATAAGTTGAACATATAAAATTGATGGCTTAAAAGGCATCTTGGTTCCTGGCGGCATAAAATTATCTAAGTAAAAGTTAAGCAATTGAAGCTGTTTTGTCCCATTGATATGGCTCATTGTCGTCCGTCCACGTACAATATTGTTGCAGGGAGCTGGGGCTATACAAATTCCTTCGACATTCTTTTCATTAATTTGGCACTGTTTCTTTATCTCCAAAAGATACAGCATTATCAGTTTTGAACCCACGGTGACAATAGGAACTTGAAACTCGTAAGATAGATGGTGTGAATTTAGGCTCCACCCAAAGCCCTGATCAAATTAGGTAGTTATGTGGGGTTGTTCCTTAACCTGAGTGTATATTTCTAAATTTCCAAGATTCTAACGGGGTTTTTCTTCTTTTTTTCTTATTTATTTTTTATGATGTAACAGTTTGGAGAATTGGTATTATAGAATACTAATATTGATGACCGGAAACTTGAAGGATGCGAAAATTGCCGTGGATGCATTGTCCATATGGTGAGTTGTTACTATCATTGATAAGACCTAATGTTACTCCTATTTTGTTACAAACTCTATTATTGTCATTGCCTAAGTGTCTGTTCCGTGTTTTATGTGGTGTTTGGCAGCATGACGATAAACGGATGGGAAATGATGATTCCCCTTGCCTTCTTCGCTGGAACTGGGTAAGAGTCTTGGCATCATGTTTCTTGACGGTGGTCTATATTTGCGGCTTACACTATAGACGATCTATGTGCTTTGTTCCTATGTAAATCATGACAGATTTTCACGTGATTATCTACTGGTTGGCTTCTTTGACAAGATGCACGGAACTTCCTATCTTATTATGTGCTTTGTTCCTATGTAGATTATGAGTTTTGAACCAACCCACTTTACCACTTTTACCTGTCCTTCATTGACTATTAAAAGTGTCGCTCAAGATTAGAAAGAAACTTAGAGATGCATGCATGTTCAGCCATTTCGTAGTTTCTCTTCGCCACTCACGAGAAGCTTAGGGACATCATGACTTTTTATTAATGAAGCTGTCCAACGGGCCATTGCCTTTTCCTAGAGTCGTCTTGGGTTGGGGTTGCAATAACATAATCAACGCGTGCGCAGAATTTAGTCCACTTGTCGTGTGATGGATAGTTGCATAGAAAATTCCAGCTTAAACATTGCGTGGCATAAGTTTGTATCTCACCATGAATCTCAACTGTACAAGGAAGTGATCTGGTATTGTTACATTTATCTTTTGCAAACGCCCAGGTCGTACTCTCAAGAGTCAAGAGTATATACGACCTTCTTTCATTTCAAAGATTCACCATGAAATCATATAGCTGTCCTGAATCACCGTCACCAAAAATTGTATGTTGCTGTTGTTTTTGTTTATCATCGTTGTTTATATGATGTGTAAACACTTAACTGCGTCTTCCCAATGTGTTCTCGAGCATAATTTGAATATTAATGGATAATTACTTAAATGTAGTGTATTACTTAAACTGCGTGTGAAATCAAAGATATATTGGGCTCCTTGTACGCAAATGTAAATCTCTTGCCCCAAAACATATTAAATCTGTTATCCTGAATGCCTGACAGGGTAAGAATAGCTAATGAACTCGGAGCCGGAAACGGAAAAGGAGCCAAATTTGCAACTGTAGTCTCGGTGACAACATCCATAGTAATTGGTCTCTTCTTCTGGCTACTTATATTGATCTTTCACAACGAGTTGGGAATAATTTTTTCTTCTAGCAAACCCGTCCTTGAAGCAGTGAACCAGCTCTCGATCCTCTTAGCATTCGCCATTCTCCTTAACAGTGTTCAACCAGTTCTTTCTGGTATACTACTCTGCCTCGACAGCTTCCTACTTACAAATCAGAAAAAAAGTTAATGACTTCTTATCGACTATATGCTGCAATTTTCAACAGGGGTTGCTGTTGGTATGGGATGGCAGTCACGTGTTGCTTACATTAACTTAGCGTGCTACTATCTCATCGGCCTTCCGTTAGGGCTTGCGATGGAATTGCTTTTTCACCAAGGAGTTATGGTACGTTCGTGTACTCTCCGCGTGCATGTCAACTGATCTGTTAAAGTATTCCCCTTAGATCAGTTAAATAAACTCGCACCCAATACTCTTATCGTTTTAGAAGATTCTCTTTTCGTTGATACAAGATGGTCAGTGAATCGGAGCAGTGGAAATCTAAACAATACATTATGTTAGTCCTAATTAGACTTTTTGACGATGTATGCTTCTAATTTCTTGACCGTGCATACAAAAATTGATATAAACAGGGCATTTGGGGTGGAATGATTGGTGGCACTGCTCTTCAAACTTTGGTTTTGGCCATCCTTACCCTGCAGTGTAACTGGGAAAAAGAGGTATACTTTCATTAACAGCATCCAGTGTGCGATTTTATGGTAGAATGCCTTCCTGTGTGCTTTAATCTATTATGAACTGATACTGCAGGCAGAGAAAGCAAGCGAACATGTGAAGGAGTGGATAAGATGAAACGATCGCAGCTAGGAAATCTTATGCAAAGTCATATGACTAGATATTGGAGTCGGATCAATTTTGGACTGCCATTGCAGGTGGTCCGAATTGCTTCAGCCAAACAACGGCTTTTCATATTGTTATTATTCTTTTCGAACCACACCATTTTGCAAGAACAAACAACAGCAGAAGGCAAATAGGGCGGCCATTTTTTTCTGTGCGCATAAGCGCAGTTGGTCACCAGGGAATTTTTTGTGCAACAAATATCATGGGGTGAGGTAACCAAGATGTCACTACATATGGGAAAAGCATCTTCAAGGTTGCTTTCCAATCAGATCTGTTCAGTAATGAAAGTACTTCAGAAAGTTTCAATCAGTTCCTTCGTTGTCTAGAGCCTTGTGCAGACAAGATTGAACCCAATGCGCATTGGCCAGACTTCAACAAATAATAGCAACCCAGATAAAAAAAACAAAAGGAACACAATTAAAGAACATAAAGCTCAGTGTAGTTGTTGAGATATGTGGAGTTGTATTATTTCCACGTTGAGCAAGTGTCAAAAATGTGTTAAAAATATTTATTTAGTTGAAACCAAGTCCGATTGCCTTAAACTTTTAGATCAAATTGGCTTGGCTCATCTTCCTTCTCTTTTGAAAAATTGGCGTGGTGCTTTAGATTTAATATTTACTACCATAGATGTGTTATATAGACAAACATATGATGGTAGGAATTATTAAATCTAAGGCACCACGCCAATTTTTTAACAGAGAAGGAAGGTGAGCCAATTTTTGTCATATTAGAACTTTTAAGTGAAAAAATGGAAAGTGTGTGAAACAAAAAATGTTGGCCGGACATGTGGGGCAGTGGCACCTGTGGACCCCTTAATGACATGTCACTCGCGAGAAATTTCACATGTCGCGTGATTACATTATTATCTCAACCTCTATAAATATGAGTCTTGAGAATTCATTTGAGGGTCTTTTCACTCTTAAAACATTTTCAGAATTCATTTTCTCCCTTTAGAATTCTAGAGAGAAAAATATATCGGATCTCGACTTGGACGTAAGCATTAGACTGTGACTATCGTCACGTATTCATCCCGCGCCATTGCCCTCGCAGTACTGCCACCCTCAGGCTCATTCTGTGAAGCCCTTGGTCTTTGACCTTGATCCATCCTTGATGTGTTCCACATCAGCACACTTGGCATCTGACTCAGACTGCATTTCTTGGGGCACCTCCTCGCCGACTGCGAACTCACTTCCTTGGCATCATTTTGGCGACTCTATTGGGGAGGTGAGCATCGCAGTGCAGTTCTCCCATTGCCTGATACACCTAAGCAACCATGCCTCAGTAACGCAGGACTACCACCACAAGAAAATATGTATTTTGCGACGGAGTTTTAGCGACGGAAGGTATTCCGTCGCTAAACATGTCTTTAAGCGACGGAATATACCGTCGTTAAAACTTCGTTGCAAAATACTATTACCGACGGAAGACACCGTCGGTAAAAGTATTTTGCAACGGAGTTTTAACGGCGGACTTTTAGCGACGGAATTACCGTCGCTAAATATTTTTTATAAAATTAGTAATTTTGAGTTTTTTTTTTAAATTATTTAAACGACGGAATAAATCCGTCGCTAAAAATTCTGTCGCAAAAGTCTTTATAATAAGACATTCACCGACGGAGTTTTAGTGACGGTCTTATTCCGTCGCTAAAGATCCTCCATTTAAATTCAGATCTGGTTTCTTTCTCTCTCCCCGTTCTCTCTCTGAAATTCTGCTCCCACCCACCCACCGCCGTTCTCACCTCCGGCGACCCAGCTCCGGCGACACTCCCGTCCCCCACCCGACGCCGCGCCACCAAGCCTTGCACTCCGATCGTGCCACAAAGCCTCCACTGTCGCCGCGCAAGGAAACCCACCACTGCCGCCGCACCACCAACGCTGGCGCCGTCGTACCCACCTCGAGATTTGTATGTCAATTGTCCTAAATTATCTGAATTTTTTGTTAATTTGTCTTCAATTTAGGTTACATGTCCTAAATTATCTAAATTATTTAGATTTGTATGTCAATTTAGGTTCAATTGACATACAAATCTAAGATTATCTGATCAAGATCGTTTTTCAAAATTAGCATATATGGTGGGCAGGTTGTGGACTGTCGTTACAACCTGATCAAGATAAATACAAGGATAAATACAAGAAAGGAAATTCGACGATTATCTGATCAAGATTGTGACCAACCAACATGGTGTGGCCATAGTTGCACTAATTTCTGAAAGCAGTGAAAGCACACTTAGTGACATGTATGAGGTTTTGCTGCAAAACTAGTACAAAAGACTATCAAAAGTGTCCTCAAATATGTTTAACTTCTTCATTTTTGGTACTAACTTTTAGTGGAAAGATTGAGATAAGATTTATATGCAGGGATTATTTTCTTAAACATCAGACAGCCCTCGGACGCAACTAAACAAAAACAAACAAATTAGTAAGGCAGTATAGTATCCGAGAAAATCAACCTAAATTCGGATATAAACATGTGGGTGTGCACATGTGTGCCCATGTGCACACGTGGACAATCTGGGATCCAATAGTTTTAGAGTGAAACTGTCATGCTTTTCCATCCTAGTAATTTCTTCTTCTCTTCTATTTTTTTATGGGTATTAATCTATACTTGAATGGAAGGATGAGTAACTGGGAGTAATGATATAGTTCTCGATTTGGTCTCTAAAGTCGTCTCAGTACGTAGGTCTAAGTACTTAGGCTCAGTTCGTAAACGCTCGAAATTTTTTTGGTCGGCCATATCAAGTGAGGCGTCAATCAATTCTTTTTTCATAATTACAAGAGAGGGTGGACGAATCTAACCCTGCATGTCACGGCGCCGTCGTACCCGCCGATCGTTTTTCAATTTAGGTTCAATTGACATACAAATCTAAGATTATGCTGGGCATGCACTATATATATATATATATATATATATATATATATATATATATATATATATATATATATATATATATATATATATAGTGCCGATGATGATGTATGCCTAAATTATTGTTTTTCACGTGTTAATGTCTTTGTATATAATCTATATGAAGTCAGATATGGATAGGATACGGGCTATTCGTGGCCGGGCTGGATGCCGAGCTGCTTCCTCCCCGGTTAGTCCCACCTCGTCATTGCCTACTGATGACGAGGCACAGAGTGATCGCGGACAGCCATCGGGGGCCCAGCCCCAGCCGTCGCCGTCACCGTCGCCCCAGCCCCAGCTCGAGCCGTCGCCCCAGCCCGACGCAGATTCATCCCACACGCACGTGCATTCTCCATCTTCCGTGGGTTCTACCTCAGGTATAGTTGATAACGGTGTTTCGTACATTTTCGCTAGCCTTATATTTGAACTGTATTAATGTCTGTGTTTTGTAGGATCTCGACGAGGCCGTGGTCCGACACGCGGGGTACGCATCGACCCCCAGCGTAAACAGAGAGTTACGCTCACGCAGGAGGGCCTGTAAGTACTAAAAATATCACCTCATGCCTTATGTTTAAAATTTTGGGGTGTTAATTTATATTTGAACTGTATTAATTAATTTAATTACTTCTTTGGCAGGATCCTGGAGAATATTGCGAGGACGAAGATCGGCGTTCTTGTGAAGGGCCGATTCTTCGAGCCACGCCTGTACTGGAAGGACTGGGATGCCGCTGCGAGGGAGGCCCTATGGGAGGAGTGGCTGGTACGGTGAAGTATTTTTTTCAGCGGTAGTAAATGTTAAATTACAGTTTGTTTTATGTTGTTAATTTGTGTTATTGAATGCCTTACAGGAGGGGTTCACGTTTGACACGCCTCAGCAGCAGGTACTGGGGCAGCAGGCTTTCTTTGCCTACATCGGCAAGAATTACCGCCGATGGCTCCACGATGCACGGGACCGGGCGAAGAAGGCGCTGCCCGCGGGTGCCCCGATGACGGACATGGCGAGATATCCCCCACATTGGATATCTCACCGTGTATGGGGGGAGATGATAGATCGGTGGGCTACGGATCCAGGTTGGGACGCCAAGAGTAAGAGCGGGACTGAGAACAGACAGAACAAAGATCCGACGCACACGGGGGGGTCGGTGCCACACGACATCGTCCGACACAAGAACGCGGTCGAGCACCCGGATCTGGAGGACGATGAGGTCGTAGCTCTGACGTATAATCAGACGCACGTGCGGAAGAAGGACAAGGACGAGATGCACCGGGCGGGCGACTATATTTCAGATATTGCCCGGCGGATCGATGTGAGTCAATTTATTTAAGTTAATGTTTTTTCTTTCTATCCTCAATGTCTGTTTCGTTAATTAATGCCCTAACATATCGTTAAACCACTATTTTTGCAGGCCTCGTATGAACAGCTAAGGGGGTCCGAGCAGCAGTCCGGACAGCCATCAGCGTCCACTAGTACGGCTGCGAGTACTGGGGGGTTGAAGCGATGGCTGGATACGCCGGAGGTCGTGAATCGGCCGAAAGGCCGCATACGCGGCCTGCCTAGCACGACTGCTCGTGCCGTGATAGGAGCGTCCTCACCCCCTGCTGCCCCTCCACAGACACCGGCTCCTCGGCCTCAGTTGGACGACGAGGAGATCCAGCGCATTGCTACAGTGGTGTGCCAGATGATCAGGGAGCAGGGCACTGCTGGACAGGCCGCCCCGGCCCCGGATCAGCAGGATCCAGATCCGGGACTCGGGAACCCCTGATGAGCCCCTTCCCGTGCCCGTTCCTAGCTTCCCCCCCCCCCGTGCCCGCCTTGTACTCTTCTCCCCTCTCCTAACCGGCTATATCCGGTTCCCGGCTTGTACATATATGAATTTTTTTTATTATAAATTTTTTTTATAATTGATTATATATATTTCTTTCTGTATTGATTATTGCGCGTTGTTGTTGAGATTTGAAAATTGTATTACAGGTTTGGGTAATTGAAAAATAAAAAAAAATTTCAAAAAAAAAATTGACTTTTGGCGACGAATTAATTCCGTCGCTAAAGTATTCCTACAATCAGTTATTTAGCGACGGAATATTCCGTCGCTAAATAAGTTTTTTAGCGACGGAATATTCTGTCTCAAAAATATAAATCCGTCTCTAAAGAATATAATTCGCGACGGAATATCCGTCGCTAATTAAAATAAATCCGTCGGTAAAAATGACATATTTAGCGACGGATTTAAAACATTCCGTCGCTAAACTATTAGTGACGGGCTTTTATACGAGGGATATTTAGCGACGGTGAATCCGTCGCTAATTCTTTTAGAGACGGATTTTTGGCTTTTAGCGACGGATTACCCCGTCGCTAAAACCCTGTTTTCTTGTAGTGTACTACTACCAGCCAAAGCCTCAACCTAACCATCTAAGAGGAGCATCACCTCAAGGATCAAGAGGAGACCAGCCACAACTAACTCCAGGCTCTTCCCGGGATGGATGTACCCAATGTGGCCACGATTGTCAACGCCACAATCCAGCACCTGACTCCTACCATCACTGAACTTCAAGACTCCCCAATCATCTCTCATGGCCGTGATACTTGAAATGCAAAAATCACTCCAAGTCTTGACTTCACAATCGCATACTCTTCAAGGCCTTAGAGCTCCCCACCCTGTGCCCGCTGCTCACACCGTGTCATCCCAAGCGCTGTGGCTGGCTCCTCCTGCTCAGATCCAGCCTGCGGGGCCTAGGTTTGTTCTAGATACTGCCTAGGTCCCAGTATCGCGATCACCACCGCCTTGGCCCTCCAGGCCCTCGTGAGTAGGACTCATGTCACCTTAGCCCGCCACGCCATGCCTTACTATTGCTCAGAGTACTTCAGAGACTCACGGCTCCATTGAGGTGGAACCCAACCCTAACATGGCCAGCCGACACTTGAACACCAGTCATACACCCGACTTGCACTAGTAGACCCTTCCTGATAGTTGGCCTCCTATTGCTGGCTCTATCTTTGTGCAAGCCACGCCCCAAGTTGTTCCTCACCACCAACCCTTCTCTATCGTTGTCATGCCTTCAATGCCTCAGGTTGCCCCGTCTGGGGACTCAGGTGCCAGAATCATCCTGACCGGGCACAAACCCTCTTCTGCTTTGTATGTCACCAAGCATGACCTTGACGCCATCCTTCATCGTCTCAAGCAGTCATCCTTACCATACTCCCCCTCTAAGCTGCCTGGTCATGCTCCCTACTCTGGCGACCTTGCCACCACGCCTTCCCTTGTTAAGTACAAGCAACCAGCCTTCACCCTGTTCAACGGCAACGAGGGCAATGCCCGCGAGCACCTCACCTATTTTGCTGGCTCCCTACAGCACTACGAGGAGGACGACACTTTTAAGCTTCGACAATTTCACAAGTCCTTAACTGGCCTCACCTACTTCTGGTACCACCATATCCCTGAAGGTATTATCCATTCCTGGTCTGACATGGTCCAACTCTTTATTGATAAGTTTCCCTATGAAACGGAGCGTGTGACCATCGTCAATATCGCTGGAATCCGTCAGAACCCTGGGAAAGACCTCAATGCCCATGTCACATAATTTTATCACAAGTGCTTGGCGTGCACTGACTTCAGCAAGGATGAGACCCTTGTACCCATTTGCATCAAGAACATGAAAGACACCTACATAATCTACCTTTAATACCTTAAGCTTCGGTCCTGGGGATATCTCAAAGAAGTTACGCCACACACCAATGAGTCGGTCAGGCTGTCAAAGACCCCGAAGCCCCAAACTCAACTTGCCCTGAGCGCGACGATGGAAGTAGCTAGTGACGATGACAACAACCACAAGCGCATATCCCAAAAAGGGATTGGCGCCCTGAAAAAAGAAGGCAGCAGATGCCTGCCCCAGAATACCCATGAGACTTGAAGACAGTATGAGCTCCGCTCGAGACCTGGATCAGCGATAATGCCATAACCCTACCCGATGCCAAAGCCGAACCTACGCCGGAAGACTTAGCCCATCCCAACTACTGTTCCTATAATTGGAAAGTCGGTCACGGCCTCAAGTGGTGGAGGGGACCTCAAGTTTGCCTTCGCTGAAAAGATTGCGTTCGGCCAGCTCAAGCTCTAAGTGCGTGACCTGTGCCCCACCCGCCCAAGCCTTGGCATGCCTAGTGCATTTTCCAGATGTGTCATTTTTTCCTTCATTTTTGCAAGTTTCAGTGTACTCACTCCCTACGTGCCAAGGCATGATGCCTCCCTATGTTATCACTAAAGTTGTATTTTCTAGACTAAGAAAATTTTCTAGGTACAATCACTATAACAAAAAGGGTTTATAGCGACAGATTTCCGTCGCTAAAACACCCAAATTCGCCACTAAAACTTTTGCTGACAGAATTTTCGCCGGTAAAAGTCCGTTGGTAATAATCTCATCGATAAAAATTTAGTGACGGATTTTGATAATTCGTCGATAAAAAATTATTTTAAGAGACAAAAATAATTATTTTTAGCGACGTAATATTCCGTTGCTAAAGATATTTTTAGTAAATTCCATATTTCTTTTGCTTTTTAAAAAAAATATAAAAAGACTCCGTCGCTAAATACTTTTAGCGACTAAAATCGTCGCTAAAAAGTCCGTCATTAAAAGTAGAAACTTTTAGCAACGGATAATTTGTCGCTAAAAAAGCTCATTATTTGTTTAGATTAGTTTTAGCGACCGAACTTTTAGCAATGGATAGTCCGTCAATAAAACACCTCACTGATTTGTTTGTATCACTTTTAGCGACGGAATTCCATCACTAAAATTCTGGAAAGGTTAAAAAATGTTTTTTTTTAAATCTGTTTGTTAAAGATTAAAGATCTAAAGCTTAACCACCAACGTGGAATATTATTGCACACTACAGAAATTTCTAAATATTTATAAAATTCACAAAGTACCTACCCTTAACATAGTCGCTACTCATACAATACTATCACCACAAATATAATAAAGGACAACTCTACAACAATAGTTTCAACCACTATTACACTACAGGCTAGTCTCGCAACAGAATGAATGAAAAGAACAATTGCTTCCAAGGTTTAGTCCATCACTAAAAGATCCTACAATTTTAACTCCCAAGAAAATTATCCTGCAAATTTAATCAGACATGTAAGCAACAAAGGCTTCATGATCGTGGTCGGAGCGATTAAAAAGTAAAATAAAACATAATTTTTGTAGCCTGTGAAAATATAGAAAAAATCATATATCCTAGCCTGAATTTGCAATCCTTTTGGTTTTCACTGAGTAGTATGTTACAAATAAGAAGGAGATGTCTAACCAGAAGACCCAATAACCATGGTACTCCTTTAGAGGACGTTGAAAAGCTTGATGAAGATGAAAAATAAAATCGCTTAGAGTGTGTTTGAAATCATGGAATTGACGGGATTTCATTTCAAATCCTCAAATTATGTTATCTAGAACATTGAGAAAAGGTATTGGAATTATATGTCATGGGATTTGACTGGATTTGTTTCTGTAGTGTGAAATCCGATGAAAAATAGTCGGATTTTATGGGATTTAGATTTACTTGAATTAAAAATAATTATTTACCTATCTTACCATTTTTCTGGATCTCTCCAACAATGAACCAACCACCACCATCTTCATTGCCGCTGCCGCTACACCACTATTACTACCACCACCGATACCACTACAGCCACCATCACCACCATTGGCACCACTACCACCACCACTGTTGCCACCATCACCACCACCACTGTCATTGCCACCACCATTACCACCATTGTTACCACCACGCCGCCATAATTACCACTGTCGCTGCCGCCACAATCACCGCTAACACTACTGCCACTGCTATTGCCACCATCACTACTGTCGCCCCCACCACCGTCGTTGCCACCACACCACCACTATTACCACTGTTGTTGCCGCCATAACCACTGCTAACACTACCGCCACCACCACTACCTCAGCCACCACTACAACCACCACCACCCCCACCCCACCATTACCATCACCGCCAACACTGCCAGCAGTGCCACAACTACCACTGTCACAGCCATTATTGCCACCACCATTGCCACCGTCATCACTACTGTCGCCACCATCGCCAGTACTGCCATAACTACCACCGTCGCCACCATTACTGCCACAATTACTACCGTTGCCACCATCACTGCCACCATCACTACCACAATCGCCGCCGCCAGTACTGCACAACTACTACCGTTGCTAACAATATTGCCACCACCACCATAACCACATTACCAGTGTCGCCGCGGCAGCCACCATAGCCTCCAATAATGCCACCACCACCACCGTCGCCACCACTACTGCCACCACCACTACCACCACCGCTACTGTCTCCACTACTGCCACCACCGCTACTGTCGCCACTACTGTTGCCACCACCACTACCATCACCGTCGTCGCCGCCACCACCACCACCATCACTACTACCGTTGTCACCACTATTGTCACCATCGCCACCACTACTGCCACCAGCAACACTATTGGCATAAGTTAACCACCACCAGTAACACCTTGTTACACCTCAATACCGCCACTACCATCATTACCATCACTTGATCACCCCACCACTTTCATTGTCGATGTTGCTACCCCATGCAATGCTGATGCCACCATTACCACCACCATGTGGTTGCATTAGCACACTTGAAACCACTTACTATAATTTATTTTTTATCGTAAGTCAAGGATATAATTGTCTAAATATTTATTACCTTTCCATTTTCTCTGTTCTCCAAACACAAAACTAGAATTCCGTGATTTGAATTCCCTTTCGTTCTAAACAAAAAAAAAGTGAATTGAATTCTAAATTCAATTCCAAATCTGAAATTCAAATCCTAAAAGAATTGGTTCCGAACGGACAGTTAGAGTGTGTTTGAAACATTGGAATTGATGGGATTTCATTTCAAATACTTAAATTTTGTTGTTTGGAACATGAAAAAAGGAAATTGGAATTGGATTTCATGGGATTTGACTAAATTTGTTTCTATAATGTGAAATCCGATAGAAATGGTCAGATTTCATGGGATTTAGATTTATTTGAATTAAAAGTAATTATTTACCTATCTTACCCTTTTCTAAATTCTCGAACAATTAATCCACCACCACCTTCTTCACCGCGCTACCCCCGCACCACATTTACTACCACCACTTCTGCCACCATTACCGTCGTCACCACTACTGCCACCACCACCACCTCCGTCACCATTACTTCCACTAGCACTTTTGCCACCACCACTACCATCGCCGCCACTATTACTTTCACCACCATTATTATTGTCGCCACCACCATTGTCGTTGTCACTGGTATTGTAACACCACCACCGTCGCGACCACCGCTTTCGCCGCTACCAATACTGTCATCACTACCACCATCACTAGTACTACAGCCGCCGACACCACCATTGCCACCACTACCGTCACCACCACTGTTATCACCACCACCGCTGCAACCACCACTGCCACCGCTGTCACCACCACCACTACGACCGTGGTCACAGCAGCCACTACTACTGCCATCGCCACTACCACCATCAACACCACTTTTACTACTACCATCGGCACCATTATTGCCACCACCACCGCAACTACCGCCAACGCCATTGCCACCGCTACCACCACCACCACTATTGCCGCCACCACCATCACTGCTGTCACCATTGTCCCCGCCGTAGCCACCACCATCGCCACCATGTGCTGGCACTAGCACAGTTGAAACCATAGTTCATTTTTTATTATAAGTCAAGGATATAATTGTTTAAAAATTTATCACCCTTCCATTTCTTTTGTTCTCCAAATAAAAAAAACAAAATTTTGTAATTTGAATTCCCTTCCATTCCAAACAAAAAAGTTAATTGAATTCCAAATCCAATTCCGAATTTGAAATCCAAATCCTAAAAAAATTGGTTCCAAATGAACTCTTGCTGATCCGTCAATAGTCCTCAAAATTCCTTGATAACCAGCATGAACCCATGACCATATTTTTCGGAAAACATATGCCAGCCACTCTGCTTACCATGACCATCATTAGAAAAATCCAAACAAGAAAAGAACAAAACAAGTTATTAACTTTCCACGTGCAAGGTATATTTGCCAAAAACAAAACAAAGATAATTTCTTTGCACAAAAACTAAACCTAAATGAACCCAGATCTAAATAATAACAGTGCATTACATGGGAGTTTGGCTCACAACAAACATCATTCAGATCTATCACTACCAAATGCAGAGAACTCTATGTGTATGCCTGATTGATAAAGTGAGACGAAGAGAAAAAGAGAGAAAAGACACGGGTGAATATCGACCAATTTATGCGCTTAAAATCACCATTAACAACAAAATACCCTAGATCCGTGGAAGTAGGCGGCGGAGGTGAAAGAAGTTGGGGGGAGTGGGGAAGGGCGGCATCAGGGGCGGGGGTGAAAGCGGGGCCGAGTAAGGCACTGTGAGAGAGAGATAGAGAGAATGGGGAAAGGTATGCGGGGGGTGGATCGAAGAAGTGGTAGGGTTTCTTTCCATTTAAATAAAACAAAAATTATGAAAATGGAAAAAATAAGAAAACCACATTTACTGACGGATAATTCCGTCGCTCATAGTCCGTTGGTAAAGTCTGTCGATAAAAACCTTTACCAACAAAATTCTCCGTTGGTAAAGGTCTTTAGCGACGAACTTTTTACCGAAGGATATGTCTGTAGGTAAAATCACTTTAAGCTACAGATTTTTAACGGCAGAACAAAATCTGTCGCTAAAAGATCTTTTTCTTGTAGTGAATTGCTCTTGCACAAGTCTACTGACACCACACTTGATGCCATCACTTATTCCCTTGGGGGCTTCACCCCCCTTCCTTATCCTAAACAGGCTAGGATCCCCCCTACCCCCTCCGCTTCACATCTCATAGCGACTTGGTAGGTGGTGAGCCGGGTGGCTCGAGCCACGCTACTAAGTCTCAACTCCGTTAGCCGACATCTCTTCAGGCCATGCGACCTCAAGGGCATGCACGCAACACGTCCCTCCGGCCCTCCCTTTCCTCTGTGACTCTACCGGTCATCAAGCCCGCGATCCTAAGTCCACACCTTCCTTGCCACCCTTGTTCGAGCCCCATCAACGGCACAGGCTTCCGCCACACCTTGGTCGACTACGACGGCGCCTCCATCAACATCTTACCTCTTACCACCTTGCAACAGGCCGGCATCTCCCCAAGAAAAATCATCCGCGACCCCATCAACATTATAGGCTTCGGGCAGGGTCCGCAATCAACACTCGGCCATATCCCCGTCGACCTCATGGTCAGAACTATCTGTCGCGACACTACTTTCCACATAATAGACAGTGAGTCTGCCTTCCACCTCCTGCTCGGCCGACCATGGATTCATGCTAACAAGGTCGTTCCTTCAACACCACCAATGTATGAAAATGGTGGTCGGTCCTGCGGGACATAAGGTAGCAATGATGATCCCCGCAACCAGGGCCCCCTTCGAATGTGCCGAGTCTTACTTCGCCGAGGCCTCCTCTTCACTGAGCTTGCCGCGAATAGTGAGAATGCCACTCACATCCATTCCACCAAATTGCCAGATTGGGACGAGCTGTGTGGAAACAAGCCTACCAAGTCCAAGTCTAAATCCACAAAAATTAACAAAAACAAAGCTTTAGCCTCGGCACCGCCACATACTGTCATTACCAATTCCCGGCCTTCATCCCCCAAGTCTAAAAAGCACAAGTCTGAACCCACCTTCCAACGCATCGTCAAAGACGGAAAAGTGATCTACCAGTTGTGACGGTGTACGGGGTTCCAGGTGGTTCGTCATCTGACCCCCTTGATCCTGACGCACCCACAGAGACAGAATGGTGTTGTACGGTCTAGCATTACTCGTCAGACCCCGAGCTTACCCCAGGCATTGCCCCACCCTGCTATGAAGACGGCCCTCGACTGGAGGCCAAAGATCTCAAAGAAATTAACCTGGCTGACCCGAGTGAGGAACCTTGATTGACATACATTGGTACAAAACTCACCCCGAGCCGAAGTGAGGAATTGGTTACCCTCCTCCGCAAATATCGCGACGTATTAGTATGGAGTTATAATGAGATGCCTCGGTTGGATCCTACCTTGGTGACACACCATCTCAACATTGCTAACGGGTTCAGCCCTGTCCGAGAACATCCGCGATCTTTCTGCCCCGAGCTCGAATTGAAGATCAAGCAAGAGATAGAGCGACTTCTGCAAGCCAGCTTTATCGAGCCAGTTACTCATCCCATATGGTTGGCTAATGTTGTCCCTATCCAAAAGAAGAGCGGCCAAGTTCGCGTTTGTATTGAATTTTACGACTTGAACAAAGCGTGCCCCAAAGATGAGTTTCCACTACCCAATATCGACATGCTTACAGAGGCTGCCGCCGGACACGAGACCCTATCCTTCATGGATGGTTTCGCCGGCTACAACCAAATTCGAATGAATCCTGACGACTGTACCAAGACAGCCTTTCTGACTCCAATGGGTAACTTTTGTTGGAAAGTCATGCCCATCGGTCTCAAGAATGCGGGTGCTACCTATCAACGGGCCATGACCGCCATCTTCCATGACATGATACACTGCACAGTGGAGGACTACGTCGACAATCTCATCATCAAGTCCAAAAAAGAAAGTGATCACCTCACTGACCTCAGAGCAGTCTTTGATCGTTGTCGCCAATATAATATGCGGATGAACCCGCTGAAATGTGCCATTAGAGTCTCCTCCGGCAAATTCCTTCGCTTCTTGGTCAGTCGACAGGGCATTGACGTTGACCCTTCTAAAGCTACTTCTATCCAAGAAATGCCCCCACCCAAGAGCACCAGATAGTTGATGAGCTTCCTCGGCAAGGTTTCTTATCTCCGCCGATTCATCCCTACCTTGGCCGAACTTATCACGCATTTCCAGCACTTGACGCGTAAGAGTGCATCGTGGAATTGGGGTGCACCCCAACAACGAGCATTTGAATAGATCAAAGCGGTCCTCATGTCACCACAGACCATGGTCATGCCCCAGCGGGGTATTCCACTCTTGCTTTACTTAACCTCCACCCCCAGGTCCATAAGGGCCTTGCTTGCCCAAGAAGTGGACGGGGTGGAGCATCCAGTTTATTACCTTAGTCAGTCAATCAGAGGACCCAAAGCCATTTATTCCGAGCTCAAGAAGCACTGCTT
Organism: Escallonia herrerae; assembly: GCA_033070095.1. Taxonomy (NCBI): domain Eukaryota; kingdom Viridiplantae; phylum Streptophyta; class Magnoliopsida; order Escalloniales; family Escalloniaceae; genus Escallonia; species Escallonia herrerae. The sequence goes on from JAVXUP010000014.1 coordinate 483,924, forward strand.
CGCCTTGGTCTACGCCTCACAAAATTCAGACACTACTTTTTGTCGCACCAAATCATGCTTGTCACCAAGGCTGATCCACTACGATACATGCTCACACGCCCTGCCCTGTCTGGATGACTTACCCGTTGGTTATTACTGTTGGCCGAGTTTGGCCTATCCATCAAGAATCCTACAGCTCTACGGAGCCAAGCACTTGCAGACCTCCTGGCCTTCTTCCCGCGCCAACAGTATGAAACGACCTCAGATCAATTGCCTATGGAGGAGACGGCCCTGATCTCTGACATAGATGAATTATGGACACTTGAGTTTAATGGCTCAGCCACTAGCAAAGGTCCTGATGGAGCTCCCCTCCGGCAAGGGGGTGTCGGTATAGTCCTTCGTAATCCACATGATGTTACCACATCCCTATCCTTCAAGCTTGCATTCCAGGTATCCAATAATGAAGCTTAATATGAGGCCCTTGTCATCGGCCTCATGCTAGCTACCAGTATGGGGGCTAAATCATTATGCATAAAGGGGGACTCAAACTTGATCATGAAGCAGGCTGACGGAGAGTTTGCAGTCAAGGAGCCAACTTTGGCACCTTATCGCGCCCTGGTACAACACTTGGAGGGAAGACTTGGCCATGTCCAATATGAACATCACAACAGGTGCCACAACCGACATGCGGACAACTTGGCCATAATCGCATCAAAGTTGACGGTGAACAGCGAATGCTAACCATTATCAGGAGGGCCACACCATGCACATCATTGAATTTAGTCCTAAAAGACACTACTGTAGATGATTGGAGGCAGCCAATCATCGACCAACTTAAGGTGCCATCTCTTACTTCTGCCTCTACCCTCACAAAATTCTTGATGTTAGGAGACGTCTTGTACAGACGATCTCCTGGAGGCACTCTTGCCAGGTTTTTGGCTCTCGAAGAAGCAAAGCACAAATTACAGCTCAGCCATCAGAAGTGTTGTGGCCTTGATGGTCCCCCTCTCTACTGTCGCCTCCAGCGCATGGGCCTCTTTTGGCCATCCATGGCCAAAGACTATTCGGATGTATAGCAGGATTGTTCAGAATGCTTGTATGCGCTAGATAGCGAGGAAGCTCTTGTCATCAACGTCGAGGGTGATTGGCGTCAGCCTTTCCTACAATAGCTCGGCACGATCTATCAAGCGCAAATCGGTCAGATATTTTGTAAAGGAAGGTGAACTATTCCTCAAAGGGTTTTCAAGGCACACCCTACGATGCTTGCGAGGTGCCCAAGCTGTGGAAGTACTTAATGAAATGCACAATGGTCTTTGTGGGGAGCATCAAGGATCGCAAAAACTGTATGCAGAATTATTAAGGTTAGGATACTATTAGCCGACTATGGAATCCGATTCCATCTCACATGTCCGACACTGTTAACCCTGCCAGAGACACGCTGACAGACTGCACACGCCAACATCTGACCTTCGCATGATTGTGGCCCCCTGGCCATTTCACTCTTGGGCTCTTGACCTCTCGGCTTTATCCACCTGCCATCGAAAGGTCACATATGGATCATGGTCGTGACAGAGCGGTTCACAAAATGGATCGAAGCCATACCTCTGCGAAGAGCCACGGGGGCGCCATTGCCAACTTCTTATGTGATCACATCATCTGTCGCTTCGGCATCCCCCGGTGCATCATCTCCAACAACGGCACACTATTCATTAACTGGGATATTTGGACTCTCATGGAAGCACACAACATCAACCACGCCACCTCAACCCCTTACTACCCATAAGGGAATGGTCAAGCCGAAGCTTCTAACAAGACTCTATTGCGGGTACCGTCACGAATGGTCCATGATGCGAGTGGTTCATGGTCTGAAAAGTTAAGCCATGCCCTTTGGACTTACAGAACTTCTAGGCATACAGCCACGAAGGCCGCGCCCTTTTCCCTTGTCTACGGGGACGAGTGTGTGGTTCCAGCAGAGATTGCAGTTGCCTCAACTCGTCTCTCTCTCTCAACAGTGGTCTCGAGGAGGAGGAGACCAGAATAGTAGCCCTTGAGGGCCTCGATGAAAGAAGAGCCAACGCCATGCGTCGAATGAAGAAATATCATGAGCAACTTATGAACACCTACGGAAAGACAGTCAAGCCTCGCTCCTTTGCAGAAGGTGAACTAGTCCTCCAAGCCGCAAAGCATGTCCGTGTCAATCAGTCAGCCTCTAAGTTCACACCCAACTGGGAGGGACCACTTGACGTGCATACAGCCAGAAGCAACGGCTCCTACCTCCTGCTCAACCCAGATGACGGACAGCTCACGGCCCCTGTCAATGGTCGCTACCTAAAGAAGTACTATGCATGACCAGTTGCAGCTTGTTCCCCCCGACCTCCCGCCTGCAGTTTCCAATACTTACACAGCATTTTTTTGTATATACACACATGTACTGACTTGTAACTCTTGTTGCTTATTACAAGGTCCTTTTTATGTAATGGCGTTTTGATCCGAGCACTATCAACATACAGTCTGTTCGCTACATACGTTTATCCTTAGCCTACTTTTTTACTCACTTCTGGTCACTAAGTCGTTTGCCCTCGACGGGAATGGGGAACACCAATAAACAACCATCAGACACAAGACATTCGACAATCACAACAGACAACAAGAACACTATGCATCCACAACAAGCGCTAATAACACTGCATACAGCCATGCTCATAACATCAACAAGAAATATTTATACATATGAAGTTTTTCAGCCACTATCGGGCGCTGTTTATACATCAATCCATCGTAGGCCCTACAGAAAGCTAGACAACAACATTGCCACCAGATGAGAGATAAATGCTTGTAATGTGTGACGATGAACCTGCAGCGCTGACCATCCAGCCTCGAACTCGGCCTGCCGCCTCGAACTCGGCCTGCCGCCTCAAACGCTCAGCCTCTCGCATATCCACATCAGCCTGCCGCCTCTGTAGGTCACTCAGCTGTCTCTGTAGATCGGTCAGCTCCCTCTCTATCTCCACCACTTCCCTGTCGATCACTGCCAGCTCTCCGTTAATCTCTGACCGCTCCACCTCCAACCCTGTGCACTGCCTCTCGAGCAGCACCTCCCCCATCCGCACCAAGGCCATCCTCTCCCCCATAGCACCGCCCTCGCTCCTGGACCTCAAGAAGTCGGCCAGCCAATCCAACTGCAAACCCATAGAGGTGAACATCGCAAACTCTGTCAGCGACCGCTCAATGAACTCTGTCGACCAGCCCGCTGTAGGAACACTCGTAAAGGGCAGTAACCACTCTACAAACCCTGCATACACCCACCTTTGCAGCACTGGGTTCCCCACAGTCACTCCCTTAAACGTTGCGGTACGCTGCCTTCACCAACTCCAACTGGCACACTATCTCAACAGGAAACTAGAGGCTCTCCCAAGATACGACGTCAGCCTACCCACTCGACAATCCCCTACTCACTTCCCCAACCGTTACACCACTCCCCACCACCACAGGCCTCTCCCGCACTCCTCCTGCTACCTGTGCACCGACAGTCATCGAGTGCATCGCCATCAATGTCTCCCCCGCCTCGACAGTCGACCCTGACAACGCGTCCTGCTGACGCTCCGCAATAAGCTACACCAAAATCTCCACCTCATGAACCGAGGCTGCCAGCGCAGGCTCCAACTCCACCGGGTTCTCTCGCTCACCCACCACGGCCTCTGTCTTTGTGCCTGTCCACCAATAGCCACTGGCATCAAACATCAGCGACTCATCAACCGACCCACCATACACTTCCTCCACTCTCTTCTCAGCACCCGATAGTGGACTCACCCTGCCGCTCACGCCAGCCCCCGACGTATCAACAGCCTCCGGCTCACCCCCACCTACCGGCTTATCTACCTCAACTGCCACTGCCTCCTCTGCCTAGGCAGCCACACCTGCATCACTGACTCCCTCCACTGTCTACTCCTCATACTCCTGTCAAAGGAACCATCAGTACGTCAACATTTTTCTATTATGACATTAATAAACAAGACTTAATCAAAAAATAGTAACAGCAAGTCTTACCTTAACCACTGGATCCTCCGATGCCTCTCGCGGCCTCTTCGACCCTGCCAGACGTGAGCCCGAAGTGTCGTGCCTACCAGCACTTTCCATCATACCAACTCAAAGCACTGACAGCGGCCTCTTGCTGGCCCCTGGGACCCGCGGTGCCTGCATTGCCGGCTCCTCTCTACGGTCCTCCCCCGGGACCTCATCCTCAGACCCTTCGCCCTCCTCGTCCGGCTCCTCGTCTGGATCTCTCTCAGACCCTACAACAGCACTCACCCGCAGTCGCTCCCACCACTGTGCGTACTCCATGGTCACTGCTCTTGCTACCTTTGTCCCCGGGCATCTCCACTCTATCACCAGTGCCGGCCACTCACGGACTCTATCATACCACGTGTACCCAAACACGGTCATCACACTCCACGGGCTGTGGTATCCACACGGCGGCTCAAAGTCATAGCCTAACGCCAGCGACAATCGGTCCGGGCAATACCGGGCCACGTAATACAGGTTCTCCACGGGCTTCCCACCATCTTTAGTCATCACCGGAAGCCAACCGGGAAAATAAGCCACCAAGAGCACAACATCCGCTGGCGCGAAGGCCCCCCTCCTAGTCAAGTCCCTCGTCATCTCTTGTCCATGCAACCAGGGGGTACTTCCATACGACGCATGCATATCTATGTACAGCCGTGCCAAGCACGCCTCACCCAAATCTATCAACCGTGACAGCGGACAATTCAGCCTCTTGAGGCCCACCCATGCAAACGCTTGTGACCAGCAACACCACAGCACCACCTCCCGTGACTTGCCTCCATGCGTCACTGTCCTCGTCGTTGGTACTGGATGCTTGCATGGATATTCTGCCTGCCGATAATCCAGAAAGTACTCGTACAAGTACCTCTACAGAAACATTCAGTCCATGTATGTCGCCACTTGGTATTGCCCATGCGACCGCTTCACGTCATTCACAAACTGATCCAGTCGCGAATACAGGGTGCCTAGATACACAGGAGCCAGCCCGATGTGCTTCCCCTGCGCCATTCGAATCACCAGGGGAATCACCCTCGAAGAAATTCCATCCTCCGGTGTCCCCTCAAACACAAATCTGTAAACAAATAGCAATTCATTATACGCGGCATCAAATAAAGTCACATAAGCACACATACGATCTATGGAAAGTACAATATTCACCTCGATAAGAACATCATCAGGAAGGCCACCATCTCATACCGCTCATCCTTGTGATACGGTCCCATCACAAAATGAGCAACAACGCCCAATATTTGCCCCGACCTTGCCTACGCCGTACCATGGAATAGTCGGAGCCACCCACCGTATGTCCCCTTCCGGTACTGCCTCATCTCCGATAAAATATTAAGCAACTATGTTTGCAACAAACGCTCCTCACCACTGAGCTGCGTCACACCTGCGTCCAACTCTCCCTACATCGGCAGCCCTGTCAGCATCATCACATCCAGCAGTGTCAGTCCGATCTCTCCAAACTTAGTCACAAAGGTATGTGTCTGAGTGCTCCATATCGTCGGCAGCAACCCACACATCTGCAGTAGCACCTCCCACCGCGGCGTCTCCACCATGTGCTGACACCAAAAGTCCCACCCGGTTGGCATCGCACCATGTCCCTTGAACACTGGAGGTGCCCAGGGTATATCCTCCCGCTCCACCAACAACCGCGCCACATACCTCGGCGACGGCAATGGTGCCTCTTCCCAGCTCGACAACCACATGTATGGTGACGGTGCTCATGGCTCCTCGCTCATCGACGCACCACTCCAAGGCACTATGAACGCACGATCAGCCACCCGGATGGCTAGCTCCCTCCACAACTCTCGGTGAAGTATGGCCGGTACGACCCCCTTCACTCCCAGCAGCGTGTTCGTCTTGTCCGGATCCAGATCGTATGTCTTCACCAATGTATTGTCAAAATCCAATGGCACTCTCGTCTCCCTACCTGGCGCAGCTGCGACATCGCCTGTCGGTGGCGCCAGCACTGGCTCCGTCGTCATAACTCGCGGTAGCCGCGCTGCGCTCACTGCCCCACCTCGTGGCTTTGGCAACATCTTGTGCTTTAGCTTCTTCAGAACGGGCACCGACTCGGCAGGTATGGCCTTGGCCCTGGCCCTTGACCTCGCTGACCCCTACCCCTGTCGACCCCCTTGGACCCGTCGACCTTCTTTCTTCTAGCCTTCCTTGTTATCTTTCCCTTCCCCCTGTGATTGCAGCTCCGGCTAAGGCCTCTTGGCCTGCCGACCTCCCTGGGGTGGGTGACCATCCCGGTGTGGCTGACCCCCTCCCCTCTTCCCTATTTCTTTCCTCCATTCTCTTTCTCTCCTCTCCCACGTGCTGGCCGACCCCCTGGGGTGACGAACACTCCTCTTCTAGCTGACCCCCTGCCCCTGCCGATCCTCCTCGTCCGGCTGATCCCCTCCTCTTTCTCCCATCTCATCCCTTCCACCTTCCCTCCCCCCTCTTTTCTAGTTGCTGGCCAACCCCCCACGGGTGGCCGACCCTGCCAGTGCGGCTGACCCCCTCCCCTTTCCTCTCTCTCCTCTCTCCTTCCCCCTTCTTTCCCTTTCCCCACCTGCGCTGATCCCCTGGCCCACCGACCCCCATCGCCGGCTAACCCCTCGGCCATTTGCTTACCCTCTCTCACCATCTCAAGTTTTTTTCTCTTCTCCTCTTTCTCTCTGGAATTAAACAAGATGCAAATGAATTTTTTTTTTTGCCAATTTCCTACCACATTCACTATTTATAGGGGAGGGCCAACTTTCAATCCCAACCGCCCATTCAAAATCCAATTAAATTTCCCCCCCCCCCCCAAAAAAAAACCCAACAACTCTAATTTTCCATTTGTTTGCACTCTACTATTCGATTGCATGCCACATTGTTATGCGTGCGGTGCCCGCTCGGGTTGTCTCTCCGTGCACACCACACGCAGGGGGCTTATGTTCACACCCTATTCTGGTAGCACCCCAAGGCCCGCTAGGGGACCCACTTTGTGCGACATATCACCCAATCAACGGTCAATTATTCAACGCCATCACCCTGTCAAAGTGCATCTTCTTTCACACATTCACAGGCATCACCAACGCAGCGACGTCAACACTATCAAACACTTGGAAAAAAGGGCGCGTCCCCTGAAGGGGATCGACCACCCCTTCTTGGAGGGGGTCAGCCACCCCTTCTTGGAGGGGGTTGGCCACCCCTTCTTGAGGGGGGTCGGCCACCAATTCTTGTAGGGGGTCGGTTACCAATTCTAGCAGGGGGTAGGCCACCCCTTCTTCGACCACCCCTTCTTAGAGGGGGGTCGACCACCTCCTCTCACAGGGGGTCGACCACCCCTTTGTCTTGCAAGGGTCACTCCTAACCCCCGTCATCACTCATTGGGTTCTCTACAATGCTCGCTCAACACCAATGGTCACATGACGCTCATCACCGACCGTGCGCAATCGTCATGACAGCCGCATACTATCATCTATATATTCTCTGCGACACTCGTCGCCGCGCCCCTGTGCCACGATCATATCGCATGCTTCCGGGGGAGGCTCTGCTCGTAGTGCTTCGACATGAGGACCCCTCACAGCGAGATGGACTCACAACCTTATAGTCATCGCCGCTGAAGGATAGGCTCACAACCTTATTGCCATTGTCGTCACAATCATAGACAACGGGATAAGCTCACAACCTTATAGTCATCGTCACCACTGGATGGGCTCACTACCTTATAGCCATCGCTGTCATAATCAAACGCAGCGGGTGGACTCACAACCTTATAGTCATCGCCACCACGGGATGGGCTCACAACCTTATAGCCATTGCCGTCACAATCACAGACAGCGGGATGAGCTCACAACCTTATAGTCATCGCCGTCACGGGATGGGCTTACAACCTTGTAGCCATCGCCGTCACAGTCAAACGCAGAGGGATGGACTCACAATCTTATAGTCATCACCGCCAGAGGATGGGCACACAACCTTATAGCCATCGCCGTCACAATCACAAGCAGCGGGATGGGCTCACAACGTTATAGCCATCGACGCCACGGGATGGGTTCACAACCTTATAGCTATCGCCGTCACAATCAAACCCAGCAGGATGGACTCACAACCTTATAGTCATCGCCACCACGGGATGGGCTCACAACCTTATAGCCGTCGCCGTCACAATCACCGGCAGCGGGATGGGCTCACAACCCTAAGGCCATCGCCGGCACAATCACCTGACGGGCTCTGGCTCTCGTGGCGGAATGGGCTCATAACCCTAAGGCCATCGCCGGCACAATCACTTGATGGGCTTCTGCCCTCGTGGTGGGATAGGCTCACAACCCTAAGGCCATCGCCAACATAATCATCCGACAGGCTCCGGCCCTCGCAGCGGGATGGGCTCACAATCCTAAAGCCATCGCCGGTATAACCTTAAGGCCATCAATATCACACTCACGAGGGGGCTCCGACACGAAGACTTCCCTGCAACAGACTCTAAGCACTAAGCGGCGACCATGCCCACTTATGTTACTGTTAATCGTCGACACCACCAGGGCGATGACCCCCGGGTCACTCTGGGAGGGGAGCAGGTCCTTGGAGGGCATCATGCCTAGTTCGCCTGGTAGTTGGCTACATGGGAGGGGAGCAGGTTTTCTACGCAGTTGGCTACATGATGCCCTAGCATGGTCAGAGTAGCCCTGGTGGCTGGAGCAAGGGCTACTCTGACCATGCTACCGCGATATGATCAGTCTCCTCAGACAGGCAGAAAGATGCTGCAAGGGCAGGACAGAACAAACTTGGGGACCGACAGTTCAACGAAGAATCAGTACTTTGGACCCCCTAGTGACGTGTCACTCCCGGGGGACGATACGTGTCAGCTGATGACACATTCACATTTTTGCCTATAAATAGTAGACTTTGGAGCTTATTCAACGATCTTTTCTCTCATTTGGCATTTTCACTTTCTCTCTCTAAAAAGCCATTCTCTCTAAAATTCTAGTGAGAGAAACACATTTGGACTCCTGACATCAAACCCTTGACACTGCACCCTTGACTCGGACTGTCAACCGTCGGCCCTGTTCGTCGTCGCCTTACCTGCGCTGCACTGCCAGCCCTCGCGACTTGTCTGGGGAGCCTTGCTCTCAGCCCTTACTCCATCCTTGTTGCCTCTCACTTTGCCTACTTGGAAGCTGACTCAGATTGCATCCTTTGTGGCACCTCCACGTGGCAACGAACCCCATTCATTTGGCAAGAAGAGTCCATTTATCAGAGTGCTTCACAACGTAGTCATGACTCCTGACTAGTCTTTCACCTTCTCTATAGCAGAATGTTGGTTATGCTATGCCATAACATCATGTGTGTGTGTGTGTGTGTGTGTGTGTGTGTATAAACGGCACTTTAATCTCTACCTATTCATCACTATGGAACACAATTAACCAATATAAAAAAACTACCCAAGGTTATTTTATTACTTGACATCTTCCTTTGGGGGTTTTCTTTTTCTTTTTCTGGTGCAGGAAGAGCAGCAACTACCAAGTCTATTGGCAAGCAAGGCTTAGTGTCTTCACAAAGTGGCTTGAGATTTTATTTCTGCTTTCAGAATAATAGAACCTTTTGTTAATGGATTTTGTACTTCTCTGTTTTAAAGACATGGATGAGTTGAAGTGGAAGGGGATCTATTCTATTAAGTGTTATAGCTTATTGCTTGTTTCTCCCCTTTTACACATGTTGATGTCTATTTATCTTGCTGATTTAAGGAAGAATATAATACTTTTTAATTGGAATGGAATTTATTAGTTGTCTTTAATGTGTTTGTTTCCTTATTAATCTAGAAATATTTCCTTATAATAATATTATTTATCTTTTGATTAGATAAATGAAACTTTTCATTTATCAAAGATTAAAGTATTATCTAATAAGTTAAATGCGAGTCACGCTAGTCTTCAGATAATGAAACGCGTTGAGAAAAATTATTCATTCACAACTAAAAGACAAAAGATTAATTAGATGTTAGTTGGGTTGAAACCCAACCCGTAGCATTTTCACTTAGGTTGGGCAAAAAAATCCCAACTTGGGTCTGGCTGAGATGGACTTTTGAAATGTTGGGTTTTCTCGAGTTAGGCTTAAACCCAACCCAACCCATTTAAGTTACACCCTTATGTCCAAGAAACAAAAAATAAGAACACTGTTCATTCGCTCATTCGCGTTTTGTCTTTCAATAATCTAGAAATTGACACACTAAAGTAATTCAACAATGTGTGCTATTGGCGAAATGTCCACACTAAGTAGTTAAAAATGTGTGAACATAATATCAAGTAGTCTACATTCTTCACCACTCTCCGGTTCCTTTTTCTTCTTCTCACTTTTCTTTGTATAACATTTCCAATTTTTTTTAATTCAAGATCAAACAAATAATCATCAACAGTTTATTAGCATCACCACTTCCGTCATGGATTTGGTTCCTATGAGAAAGAATCTTCTACATTGAGTCTAGTTTTAACAATGAAACTTGGAATATAGGCACACAGTTGCAAAATTAATACCCACTCCAAGATTGGGAATATTGGTTTCAACGAAGAAAGGCTAAATTGTTTAAGCTCAAAAGGTTTGCAAGTGAAAATTCAGGCACAAGATAAAGAGAAAATTTTGGTTGTTACCCAGGTTGAAGGAATCTTTCTCCTATTCTCCTTATATAGCGACATTTAATTATCACTAATTGTTTCTAGTGACTTTATTTAGTACGCTAAAATAGTACTGTTAAGAATTGTCACTGAAAGTGTTAACATAAAAACTACTATAAACATTTAACAACTATTAATTGCACTACATACAGGGTTAGAGAAATTCTCTTACAACCCGGTAGCAACCAAAATTTATTCTATGATAAATAAGATAATACATGGTGGCCAAACCATGATATCTAATTATGGGAATGCTTGTTTTCTGAGATACGCATTTGCAACATACATTCCTTTTGAGGTTTTTCTTTTCTTTTTCTTTTTTATTTTTTTCTTGCCCTATTTTTTGCCCTAGACCGCCCTTTTCAGGATATTGAGCCTAGCGGGTTTCTTTTCTTCCATATAAGTCATCCATGCTAGAAAAAAGTGAGTAAGACTAGAAACAAGGGAAAGTCAGGATATTGTTGTGATACATCATGATCTTGAGAAAGCAATGATCACCACCCTTAAGTGTAGAAAAGAAGTATCAAAGAGATAAACCATGCACGGCGCTGGACTTAATTTCAAGAATCCTCTATTTATATAAGCTCTTGAAGTGATTGGTCAATTGAGAAATCAATCGGTGTAAAATTAGGCAATTATCTCTTCTTTTATTGAAAAATTTGGTATGTTCTCGACTTGTTACGGGTAGATGCCTAGACTTACGTAGCACAAATGATACATAAATGTTTAATTGGCTCGAACCCTAAAGAAGAATTCTAAGAATTGAAAATGCTTTTGGTTTTTTAACTTTTTATTCTTTTTTAGTTTTTATTTTTACCCGGGAAAATAATAGGAAAGAAAATAGGACTTAAATAAAAAATATAGTGGTTATATAGGACAAAATAATCCTAGAAAACACATAAGCACATCATAGCATTGTAACATGCTACACACCACAACATTTATCCTGACCAACACATAAAGATCATAGTAGTCCCGGCCAATACATAAAGGTTTTTTGACTGACAAATCCCACATCTATACTGATTTGACACCTATATACTAACTGACTCGAATGTTGTGTCCCAAGTATAACTTCGTGTATACTTGTGCAGAAAACAAGGAAGTACGAAAATACTGAAATGTGGTTTACTAAACAAAACAAACAGTATTAACGATTAAAATTAACTCACAACAAAATCAGGTAAACAGCAATGAAAAACCGAGGCATGAATTTGATTCACTGTCCTTAAGACTTTATTCGTCCCGCAACGGTGCTAACGGTCTCCTGACGAAAAGCCTCCCAGGATACAACGGTAGTACGTCTGGAAATAGGAGCACTCCAAATTTGCAGACCCGGCGAACCAAAACTATGGCACAGAACTCTTTCGGACACAGGAACGAGACAGCAGAAAAATTGCAGAAGATAATTTCGGGATGAAGTAGTTAAAAATCTCTGACTTCTGAAAAACTGACTCGTTTTTTATACACAGAGTATTCACTGGGGGGTGCAACTCTTCACAGAAAAACTGTTAAGCTGGAAAGGTCACAACTTTCTGGAAAAGAAAATAAATAAATAAACTTTATTTATTTAAATATTTGTCCCAAAAAGATTAAAGCCTGATGGGCCCAAGCCACGGCCACGGGACCGGGACGGGGCGGGGCGGGCGGCGCGCGCGTGTGTGGTGGACCTTAGGTCAACCTAGGTCCTCCCTCCTTACAAAACATGGGTACCCCCAAGGGGCCCAACCCTTAGCTCAAGGCTAAGCCTTATAAGGAGATAACTTGGCTTTATCTCTTCTATGTGGGATACTCTTTTCCCTTCAAGGTGAACCACCAACTTTAACTTCAATTTTCTCATTCATCTCTCATTCATTTTAAACATGTAAATATACCACAATCATCTATTCCAATAGAGGAACATGAATCAATTCGTTCTTAACCAAAATATGGTTTGGAACCAATTTAAAAGTTGAGTCAAAGTTGCTACTCCAGCTTCTCCACAATGGGTTTAAAACCCCAATGCCAACAATCCCCCACATGAATAGAAAATTGACTGGACACTATACGCAAAGAAACACTGACACAAGAAAGAGTTCTTTAGAACGACACTGCATCGGGATAGGTAGCCGATGGCCTTGAACCTTCCCTAGTGAGAACTATCGGATTTACTAGTTAACCAGTGAACGTGATGTCTTGAACTGTTCAACCTTTAGTGTAAACCAAGACAATAGAACTTCACACAGTACCGCTCAAACATTGTTTTGAGGTTCTCATTGTTGTGTTCATTTTGGCCCTGAACAGCTCCTGGTTTTCATGAGTACTCTCTGAGAATTTAGCCTCACAATTCTCATAGAAGCGGCCCACTTCTTACTCACATAGGTGACTTCTTTTTAAGAGGTTCCTACTGCACCCCCACTTGGATTTCCAAGATATAAGAGTCATTAAAAGCATAGCTTAACCTAACCTTTTGTAGGTTCCACTGTCTTCTCATCATAGGAATGGATATGAGGTTTTTAACCCCTCACAGTGCTCCATCTGAGTCACATTTACATAATTCGGTTTTCCCTTTGAACCTAGATCCTGGGATCTCCAGTCAGCTAGGTAGGGTTTCCATTATGGTAACTCTTTAGTTCATAGGCTTAAGACCCATTCCCCTCGATGACGTATTTACTTTCTCTCTAGTTAAAGCTTTTGTTAACGGATCCGCAATATTATCCTTTGACTTCACGTAGTCAATAGAGATAATTCCACTAGAAAGTAATTCTTTAACGGTATTGTGTCTTCGACGTATGTGTCTAGACTTACCGTTATACATACTGCTTTGTGCTCTTCCAATTGCAGATTGACTATCACAATGTATGCATATTGGTGGCACGGGTTTAGGCCAATTTGGAATATCCTCCAAGAAATTACGAAGCCACTCCGCTTCTTCTCCTGCTTTATCTAAAGCAATGAATTCAGATTCCATAGTGGATCTGGCAATACATGTCTGTTTAGAGGATTTCCAAGAAATAGCTGCTCCTCCTAATGTAAACACATATCCACTTGTGGACTTTGTTTCATTAGAATCTGATATCCAGTTGGCATCACTGTATCCTTCTAATACAGCTGGATATCTTGAATAATGCAGACCAAAGTTTAAGGTATATTTTAAGTACCTTAAAACTCTTACAATAGCTATCCAGTGATTCTTTCCCGGATTACTAGTATATCTGCTCAACTTACTGACAGCATATGCTATATCGGGTCTTGTGCAATTCATGATATACATTAGACTACCAATTACACGCGAATACTCTAATTGAGATATTCCTTCACCAGTATTCTTTGTTAGATGTAAATTTACATCTAGGGGTGTCTTAACCGGACTATCATTGTAATTTTTAAATTTGTCAAGCACTTTCTCAATATAGTGAGATTGTGACAAGACTAGTCCATTTGATGTTTTGGTAATTTTCATACCAAGTATAACATCAGCTACACCCATATCTTTCATCTCAAACTTACTGGTCAACATTTTCTTTGTAGCCTTAATGAACTCATTATTGCTCCCGATAATGAGCATGTCATCCACATAAAGGCAAACAATGACATATCCATTTTCCGTACCTTTAACATAGACACATTTATCACATTCGTTGATTCTAAAGCAATTTTCAATCATGACTTTATCAAACTTTTCATGCCATTGTTTCGGAGCCTGTTTTAGTCCATAAAGTGACTTGACAAGCTTGCACACCTTCCTTTTACGATTAGGAGCTACAAACCCCTCGGGTTGCTCTATATAGATCTCTTCATTTAGATCTCCATTTAGGAAGGCTGTTTTGACGTCCATTTGGTGTATCTCAAGATTATTAATAGCTGCAATAGCTATCAATATTCGAATGGAAGTTATTCTTGTAACTGGTGAATATGTATCAAAATAATCAAGTCCTTCCTTTTGTCTATATCCCTTGACAACCAATCGGGCCTTGTATTTTTCGATTGTTCCATCAGTTTTCATCTTTCTCTTGAAAATCCATTTACACCCTAATGGTTTATTTCCAGGAGGAAGATCCACCAGTTCCCACGTGTGATTTTGCATGATGGATTCAATTTCACTGTTAACAGCCTCTTTCCAATGAGGAGCTTCGGGACTCGACATTGCTTCACTGTAAGTACGAGGCTCATTTTCTAATAAATATGTTAGAAAATCAGGACCAAACGATGTAGACATTCTAGCTCTCTTGCTACGTCTTGGCTCATCTTCCTCTTGTGAGGGATCTTGGTCCATACTAGTTCTTTCTAAAGAATTCCGTTCTTGTGCAACTTTATACGGAAACACATCTTCGAAGAAGTGTGCATTCCTTGTCTCCATTATGGTGTTGACGTGTATGTCATCAATTTCAGATTTATGCACTAAGAACCGATATGCTGAGCTATGGCTTGCATATCCAATGAAAATCCCATCAACCGTTTTAGGCCCTATTTTGACCATTTTAGGTGGTGGGATTGCTACCTTTGCTAGACACCCCCACACTTTAAGATATTTAAAGGAAGGAGGACGACCTTTCCATAGCTCATAAGGTGTCTTTTGCAGCTTCTTGTGAGGTACTTTATTAAGTATATGATTTGCAGTTAAGACCGCTTCCCCCCACAAGTTATCCGGTAGTCTAGAATTTATCAACAAAGCATTCATCATTTCCTTTAAAGTACGATTTTTCCGCTCAGCAATTCCATTTGACTGAGGCGCATATGGTGCCGTGGTCTCATGAATGATACCATGATCTGCACAAAATTTTGTAAGAGGGAAAACATATTCTCCACCTCTATCACTTCTTAGTACTTTGACTTTCTTGCTAAGTTGATTTTCAACTTCAATTTTATATTGCATAAATGCTTCCAAGGCTTCATCCTTGCTTCTAAGCAAATATACATAACAAAATCTAGTACAATCATCAATAAAAGTAATAAAATACTTTTTTCCTCCTCTAGATTGTACCACCTTTAAGTCACATATGTCACTATGAATTAGACTTAAAGGTTCCGTATTTCTTTCAATTGACTTGAAAGACGTTCTTGCCATTTTAGCTTCAACACAAATTTCACATGCATTATGTGAGTCAAAATTCATTTTAGGCAAAAATCCATTTTTCACTAGCTTTTGTATGGAACCATAATTTACATGACCTAATCTACGATGCCATAAATTAGGAGATTCCAACAAGTAAGCAGAAGAAATATTATTATTCATACAGGAATTCGGTACAGCTTTAGGCACGATGGTCATTACATTTAACTTAAACAGACCATCACATAAGTACCCTTTTCCTACAAACATTCCACTTTTAGCAAGTACAAATTTATCACTCTCAAACACTAGCTTGAAACCATTCTTACTCAACAATGAGCCTGACACTAGATTCTTTCGAATGTCTGGCACATGAAGCACATTGTTAAGACTCAATTCCTTGCCGGATGTCATCTTTAAGACCACCTTGCCCATCCCTTGCACCTTTGAAGAGGAAGAGTTTCCCATGAACAGATTCTCATTGTTGGCGCTCTCATATGTAGTAAACATACTTCGTTCGGAGCACACATGTCGAGTAGCACCCGTGTCTACCCACCACTGTTTGGGATTTCCAACCAAGTTAACTTCGGATACCACCGCAGATAGATTCAAATCTGTCACGTCCTCGGTTATTTTGGTAACTTCCGTCACATTGGCTTGAGAATGCTTTCCTTTCTTTCCTTTGTTCTTGCGACTGTAGCAATCCTTAGCTCGATGACCTGGCTTGTCGCACACATAGCAATTCCCACTGAACTTCCTCTTTTTATCACCGCCCTTGGAATTTGAGCCGCTTGCTCCACTTGGACCATCTGATTCGGAAATTTTCCTCCTCTTCGACGGACCTTGCTCGACCACATTTGCCTTGGCTTCTTGATGATAATTACCGGCCTTTTTCTCGGACTGGCGATTATCCTCCTCAATCCTCAATCTGACTATCAAGTCTTCAAGCTTCATTTCCTTGCGCTTATGCTTCAAATAGTTCTTGAAATCTTTCCAAGTAGGTGGCAATTTTTCAATTAACGCAGCCACTTGAAAAGATTCTCCAAGTACCATTCCTTCCGCATGAATATCATGCAAAATTAGCTGAAACTCTTGGACTTGACTAATCACAGTCTTGGAATCCACCATCTTGAAATCAAGGAATTTGCCGACTACAAATTTCTTTGAGCCGGCATCTTCCGTTTTGTATTTCCTCTCCAAGGATTCCCACAATGCTTTCGCATTAACCATTGGACTGTATACGTTATACAACGCATTGTCCAATCCATTGAGGATGTAATTCTTGCACAAAAAATCTGAATGCTTCCAAGCATCCACGGCAACCACTGTTTGCCGGTCAGGATTTTCACCAAGATCTGGTGCATCCTTTTGCAAGAACCTTGCCAAGTTCAAGGTGGTAAGATAGAACAACATTTTTTGTTGCCATCTCTTAAAATCTTTTCCGTTAAACTTTTTCGGTCTTTCACCAAGTCCAACGGAACCATGAGCAGGTGCAACGTAAGGTGTCGCATACACAGTCCCACCGCTGGGATGAACCGGTCCACTTTCCGGAATGGTTTCGCTAGTAGCCATTGTTATATCTATCAACAGAATATAACAGAAATTAATAAACAGTCTAGTCTATCACAAAAGTATAAAACTGAGTCTAGAATCACTAAAATTAAATTCAGAATCTGAAAATAATTTTAGTATAGATTGACAGAATCAAATATGAAAACGAATTTGAAAACACTGTTATGACAATACTGTTTCTACACATGCAACACAAAGTGCGCAGAATAAAGTCTTAAGATTGTTGTGTCCCAAGTATAACTTCGTGTATACTTGTGCAGAAAACAAGGAAGTACGAAAATACTGAAATGTGGTTTACTAAACAAAACAAACAGTATTAACGATTAAAATTAACTCACAACAAAATCAGGTAAACAGTAATGAAGAACCGAGGCGTGAATTTGATTCACTGTCCTTAAGACTTTATTCGTCCCGCAACGGTGCTAACGGTCTCCTGACGAAAAGCCTCCCAGGATACAACGGTAGTATCTGGAAATAGGAGCACTCCAAATTTGCAGACCCGGCGAACCAAAACTATGGCACAGAACTCTTTCGGACACAGGAACGAGACAGTAGAAAAATTGCAGAAGATAATTTCGGGATGAAGTAGTTAAAAATCTCTGACTTCTGAAAAACTGACTCGTTTTTATACACAGAGTATTCACTGGGGGGTGCAACTCTTCACAGAAAAACTGTTAACTGGAAAGGTCACAACTTTCTGGAAAAGAAAATAAATAAATAAACTTTATTTATTTAAATATTTGTCCCAAAAAGATTAAAGCCTGATGGGCCCAAGCCACGGCCACGGACCTGGACGGGGCGGGGCGGGCGGCGCGCGCGTGTGTGGTGGACCTTAGGTCAACCTAGGTCCTCCCTCCTTACAAAACATGGGTACCCCCAAGGGGCCCAACCCTTAGCTCAAGGCTAAGCCTTATAAGGAGATAACTTGGCTTTATCTCTTCTATGTGGGATACTCTTTTCCCTTCAAGGTGAACCACCAACTTTAACTTCAATTTTCTCATTCATCTCTCATTCATTTTAAACATGTGAATATACCACAATCATCTATTGCAATAAAGGAACATGAATCAATTCGTTCTTAACCAAAATATGGTTTGGAACCAATTTAAAAGTTGAGTCAAAGTTGCTACTCCAGCTTCTCCACAATGGGTTTAAAACCCCAATGCCAACATCGAATTCTAGCAAGTATATGTTCTTAGTAGGTTGGTACATTTATAGGGGTTAAAAATTGAGAGAAGTGTACCGGTCTGTTTAGAGAGTCCTAAAATATGGTCTATGTTCAACCGTCAAATACACTTTAGAAGTGTACTGCCAGTGACCATCGTTTGGCGATGTCCCCTTAGCAAGAGTCCTCGGTGTTACAACAGACTAGACAAAATAAGACCGACGTGTGCTCTTGTTAATAGGGAAATCACCAAGAAGAGTCTTAATGTGTGAGGTTTATCTCGACCGTCCATGTGACGTTCCTCTCTGGGCTCAATTGCACGATATAGCTGTCATTTTTTTAACTCCGTACTCAATATTGGATGGTCACCCATATGTATATGAATTGTTTGACATACCAAGTGCTAAGAAACACTTTGGTACCATGGACTTAGAGGTTAGGGCATCGTCAAATTTGCCTCGCACCTTTAGAAGATCAACGGTTTTAGCCATCAGCCTCAGATTAATGGGCTGCAAGACTTGGTGCGCTCGTGTTGTGGCCTTCAAAACACGAACAAAATATTAGCAGCAAAATATGCACATAAATACGTTAAAAGAAGATAAAATCATCATCATAACCACATGAAAAAGAAGACAAATATCATCAAGAAATATAAGGATTTCTAGTCTTCTTCTAACTTTAGTCCACAGCAGAGTCGCCGCTATTACGACGTGCATCCAAATAATCAAGTTTTTTGAGTCCATATCATTTTTTTAGGGTTAATTAAAGGTAATTAATAGGGGGAAAAAAAGAAAAACCCTAAGATTGACTCTTAATCACCAAATAAGCAATTTGATGTAGGAACCCTAAACATGGACTCTAGAACTAAGGCTTCGTTTGACAAAACTTTTTTTTTTTTGGTTTTCAGCTTTCAAAAATAAATAAATAAAGAGCAGTTAAAAAATTTTTTGCAAAAACAAGTGAGTATTTGATAACCCAGTTTTTTTTTTTTTTTTGTGGTGGTTTGCGACGGCCGGTGTGGCTGTCACCTGCAGTGGCTATCGGAGGTCGCCGCCCGCAGTTGCCGGAGGTGGCTGCCGACGGTCGCCTGCATTGGGAGGGGGGTGGTGGTGGTCTAACAAAAACCAACACTGAAAAAAAAATCAGTTTTTGGAGTTTTTAAAAATAGTCTTGATTTAAAAACTGAGTTTTTAAACTGAAGGAAAAAAGAAAAAGAATATTGGTTACCAAAGACAACTTTTTTTTCCAGTTTTCAAAACTGAAAAAAAAAACTGTCTCAAACAGGGCCTAAGTTATATGACGAGAAGGTGTAAGACACTTTATTATACTTTAGACATGTCTTTACTTGTCTTATTGATTTTTGATGATTCCTATAAAAGAATAAGAAAAAATGCTAATTCTCCTTAACAATTTCTATGAACTCTAGCTACCTACCGTATTGCACTAACTTGGTATGTGGTTTTACGAAAATTGATATGTAACTATATATTATCAAATTGTGTACTACAAAACTAGTTTTACTATCCAAGGACAAGAATTTGATCGAGCAAGGGGATTTAACTTACTCTAACTAGAAAAGTAGAGAAGTTTTACTTCTGATTTAGATTGCCTGGCTGCTTATTTAGATGTATCCAGGATGCAAGAGAATTGCAAGAACAAGTATATTATTATGTGTATGAGCATATGTTTAAGGGGGAGGGAATCGTAATAAATTATCTATCTTGATAAAAAGATCTCACAGAATAATAACAGGTCGGGGGATTTTCAATGTGTTTATGGGTGTCTGAGGTAGAGATGTCAAACGGGCCGGGCTAGGGCCGCCCGGCCGGGGTCCAGCGGGCTTTAAGCGAAATCGGGCCGGGGCCGCAGCCATCCGGGCCGGGCCGGCTGAGGAGAAATCCTAGGCCCAGTCTAGGCCCAGGCCCTAGGCCCAATTTCTAGGGCCGGGCTTGGGCAGGCCCGGGCCCTTTTTTTAATTTTTTTTTAATTTTCTTGTTATTCAATTTTAAATTTCATCTTTAGGCATGTCCAATTTTCAAATTTTGACAAATCTAATTTTTATCATTTTATTTCATTATATGTAATATTCATATATATGTATGTATGTATAGATATATTTATTTGTCTCTCATTTTATTTTTTACTATATGTTAAATCTTTTCTTACTCTTCTTGGTGATCTTTATTAATAAAATCTGAACACATAACAATTATTACTATTTAAGAGAGACTGTTTCTACTATTTGATATTTTACTTCAAACTAATTGGCCGAAAACCCGGGATTGATACATGTTAATTCCCGAGACGATCTTTAGTAATAAGTATAGAAAAATAAATGTGTTCATAGGCCCTCCTCCTTTTATCCGGGCTTGGGACCGGCTGCTTGTAAACAAACAGGCGAAGTTACCTATTTTTTTATATATACGAAAAATATATATCTTGCTTGTAAAAATTTATTTTATATATATGGAAAAAAAGTATATTTTGTGAAAAAATTTATTCTTAAAACTTAAGAGAAGGAAAATAAAAAGAAATTACCTAATCATCCAGAAGTACTTCAATATCCGAGTCACTGCTCTTCCTATCATCAATCGGTTTATCTTGCTCGCGGTATTTCGCATCAAGATAATCCTTCCAACATACACATAGCTCGAGCGACTCGGGGTTAAGACGACTCCTCCTGTCATCCAAAACCCTCCCGCTGGCTGAAAATGCCGACTCTGAAGCAACCGTGGAGGCTTGCACTGGCAGTACATCCCGTGCAATTTGGGATAAAGTTTTATACATGTTTTGATTTTGTTTCCAAAAATTTAACAAATTAAAATTAACCTGTTCTTGCATTGATAAATCAGAATAATGATCAGTATTTGCATATACACCAATCTCATTAAAAGAGGAAAAAGTAGACGAACCTGCCGAATTAGAAGTACCTTCACCTGGTAGTTGTCTTGCTACTAGATGTTCAAAGCCCTTAAGGTATGGCGCATAATACCTCTCAACAGTGGATGATGTAGCTCGCCCGCGCACGTCAGCAGAATTACGATAGAGGTTGAACAATTCCTCAAACCTCTTGCTCACTTTTGCTGTGAGTGCGGTTGTCTCCTCTGCTGTGTAGCACATTAATTTCGATATCTCTTGTATCGAGGCGTTCACGCCATGCAACTTTAACCTAGGATCTAAACAAGTAGCCACAGCAAAAATAACAGGCAGTTTACTCCAATATTTATTAAACTTTTTATCCATCACTTTTACTATTTCCTTAAAGGGTCCTATATATCTCCATTTTGTTAACATTGTAGCCATCTTGAGAATTTCTATTACAGCGAGAGGAGAGGTGGGATAGTACGTACCAGACAATAAATTGGTAGACGTGTAGAATACCTCCAAAAATTCAGCTAGGTATGTGGCCATCTGCCATTCCTCTTGAGTTGGCAAGCCGGCTGGGAACTGGGTTAGTAGAAAATGCGTATAGACTTCTCGGTATGCCAGAATGTGTAAAAGCATATGGTATGTAGAGTTCCACCTGTGGACCACATCTGTAACTGCTCTCCTGCGAGGCATATTATATTCAACACACAACGTTTTAAATTGTTGTGTTCTCGGACTCGAACTATTAACATACGCTGTCATACCCCTCATTTTGACAAGAATATCTCCTGCAGCAGCTAAACCATCTTGAACAATTAAATTAATTATATGACAAACACAACGAACATGAAATAATTCACCAGAAAGTACAGGTTTGAGGCTCTCCTTTAAAGCATCAACAGCAGCTGTATTGTTAGAAGCATTATCAAAACTAATACTCATAATCTTATCCTTTAATTTAAATGTGGTACATGCTTTTAATATAAGAGTAGCAATGTTCATTCCATCATGCGGAAAAGGAAAGAGCTCGAAAGCGATGATTCTCTTGTGCATAACCCAATCTGCATCAATCCAATGAGCGGTCACACAAGAATAACTAACAAAAGTAAATGGAGATTGCCAAATATCAGAAGTAAGACTAACTTTACCGTCAAATTTATCGAAATAATCGATAAGGCGTGCTTTAGCAGCATTGTACTGTCGGAGTGCATCGGATCTAGTTGTGTTTCTATGAACCTTTTTGTACAAAGGTTGAACGTATGTGTTCATATATCTAGAGTGCTTAGGATTATCGGCAAAAGAAAAGGCTTGTTCATCGTGAATAACAAATTCAGCGAGACCGTCTCTTTGCTCTCGCTGATTATAAACAAATAACTTACCGTCAAAAGATAACTGCGTTTGGGTAGGTTCGACGTGGCCTTGTCGAGGTGCACACAGAGGGTAATGCCTGTTAAGATGTCCATTACCACTACCAGACGAAAATAATTTAGCGCAGTACTTACATCGAGCTTTTCGGATGCCGTCCACCGTAACTACATCGAAATGATTCCAACACTCGGCTTTCTTTTTTTTTCCCTTTTGGACTTCTGGCTCATTACCGGAGGCATTGCTCGGCCCTTCTTCATCATGACCAGGCATAGGGTTGAGATTATGCCACGGAGTAGTAGCTTCGCCAACCGAGCTGCGTCCTTGACTATAATGCGGGGGGTCTTCATCAGGCGTGTATTCAAAATCTGGAATGTTTTGATTGAACTCCCAATTGGCTTGGGTATCTATCATACAGCCTGTACTCATTCGTCCAGGAACGAATGGTTGTGTTGGTGCTTGGATTGGTGTTTGTGATGGCCGTGGCGCTGGCGCTCGTGCTTGCGATGATGATGATGTTTTTCGTGATGATGATCCACGCCTCAGTTTCTTCAATAATCCAGCCATATTTCACGCTAAACTTTTTTACTAGATTGGAAATCAAAATTCGTAAGAGTAACTAAATACACAAGTATAAGAGTAGTAATAAGAAATAACAATTAAAAGAATGAACGAGTAACAAATATTAATCACTGAGGATAATTCTGATTCAATTGGAGAGAGTTAGTAATTAAAAAACATTTAGTAATAGTAATTAATAAATAAAAATTCACTAATTACTAATTACTAGACAAAAGAATTAGAGAGTAACAAATTAATAAGAGTAGTAGTTAGTAATTAAAATTTAGCAAGAGTAGTAATTAATAAACAAGAGTACTAATTAGTAAATACTAGTAGTAATTAGCAAGAGTAGTAATTGGAGAGGGAAATAGTAGCAAGCTTGTAGAAATATAGAATGTTTAGATAAGAGAGAGTAAGAAGATTGGTGTGAAAAATTAGAGAGAAATGGTGTGAATTTATAGATTTTAGAAACTTCACAAAAGACCAAAATACCCCTAAAAACTATCCGTTTATAGTTGTTGGGGAGGGTAAGAGTGTAAAAACCTTTAAAGGAGTTGAAAAAATTAAGTTAGACTAAAATACCCCCCAAACTAGCCGTTATATTGCTGTTGGGGGGGTAAAAGTGAAATTTTGGGGAATATATCCGTTGGAGGAAAATGGGGGAGAAAGGGGAAAAAAACAAAAAATTCAAACAGGTGGGGCCGGACCCGGGCCGAAACCGGGCCGGGCTTTTTTCGGGCTGGGTCGGGCCGCGGGCCGCCCGGCCCGTTTGACATCTCTGGGGCTTCTGAAAAGCTGCACAAAGAGCATAAGACACAACCCTACCCCCCTCCAGAGAAAAGAATGAAAGGACTAAATTATGACTACCCTACTGGCCAGTACACTTTACTGTGTCGTCTGATACAAAGTGTGTGTTAAAGGTCTTTTCTTAGTAGACAATATGGCAGATGATATTAACCCTCCCTTAAAGAAGGTCTTAAACAATAAACACGCACTTACAGTGACATGGATGGAAGTCCCGAAGAGAAATTGATATAAGACGAAGGAAGCGTGACGGTGAAATGACAGGTACAAAAAGAAACTCTTAAGCCACATGCATGATTAAAAGGAGAAGACACTAACATCCTGGATATGATTTATCTAACATGATTTGGGAACTGGAGGATTATCCTGGACATAGAAACAAACACTGATTTACTACATGACAAATATGGGAAAGGATCTTGGCACAAGAGTAATCACAAAGTGAGCGTTTAAACCGGCGACATTCAATAAAAGAAGAACACCTTAGCATGAACATCTGAGAAAATTTCCAGGAGACAAGATTTACAATGAGGAAAAGTCTGAAGAACGAGTGAAGACAATTACTAACAACTTCAAAGCCAAGACACCTCCTCAAGTGAGAGCCACGTATTGTTAAAAAGCAAGTTTGTTGCCCATGAATGTGAAGAAGTTTGACCAATCAGTTCAATACATTAAGAC
Source organism: Escallonia herrerae (assembly GCA_033070095.1). NCBI lineage: Eukaryota > Viridiplantae > Streptophyta > Magnoliopsida > Escalloniales > Escalloniaceae > Escallonia > Escallonia herrerae. Next base: position 508,660 of record JAVXUP010000014.1, read on the forward strand.
CCCATTTGACAGAGTTAGTTTTTTTTTTTTAGTTTGGTAAACTGGAAAAAATAAGCGTATTTGGCAAACAGTTTTTCTTTAGTTTAAAAAATTAGTTTTTAAATCATGATTATTTTTTAAAACTCCAAAAATGAGTTTTGATTTTCAGTTTTGGTTTTTAAATTGAGACCACCACTACCCTCCCACAGTTTTTCAGTTTTGGTTTTTAAACTGCATTAGTAGACAACCGATCGGACTCCCGGTGAAACCTTGAGAAAGTTACATGAACTCGGGAAAACTGCTTGAAATTGTTCTATAATCTACTATATGAGAGGTGGCATAAGTAAAAATGTTGCAACTCACCGAAGTTAAATAAGATATTAAATTCTTTTATTTCTTTAGCAACTTATATTAGGAACTTCGATTATGTTTTTATTTTATTTTTTTAATGACAATTTTAATAAAACTTTAATTTCTTATCGTTCGAAAATCTCTCCATGTCGTTGACTCTGACCCACCATCTGTTGCATTATATCATATCTATCACTGTTTCACTAAAAAAATTTCATCACGTAATGTTTTTGATAACTACGAACTCTTTCTTTTGATAAGTATTCAAAACAAAACAAGTGAAGTTAAAAGAACCAACTAGTTGTCACTAAGTAGTGTTCCAGGGGACCCAATTGCTGGCCTGATCTGTGACGGCATCCCAATGTTCGGAGACGATTAAGAAGCTTAGAGAAAGCGTTGAGTAACGAACTAACCAACTAAGGTCATATTTGACATTAATAAACAAGGCCATGATCAAATTAGATATGTATTTGTGTGTAGATATGTGTGTGTTTATATATACATACATTATTATTATGCTGAAATTAGGGCAAGAGACTGCCTGAATCCACCCAGTGCCGTGTCAATAGATGTATGTGTAACACATGGCGCATGTGTGCACAGCTGCTGAGCAAACGACGCCAACACGTGCCCAGTTACTTATTTGCGGAGCTCTATTTAGAAGCGTTTATTATTTATTTATGCTTAATAATAATTAATGTACAAGAGTTTTCAAGTTATCCGTGTACAGCCGATGGCCGGCCACGACCACCGTCGCCCACCGCCGCAACAAATCACCACCAAAGAAAAAAATTGGGTAATCAAACACAAAATAAAAAAACTCAAAATAAAAACTGGGTTATTAAACACCCACTTATTTTTTGTGAAATTTTTTTTTTAACTAGTTTTTGTTTTTTTGGAAACACAAAATCAAAACTTAAAGTGTTGTCAAACAGAGTCTAACTCGTTGTTGTAGAAAAAAAATTTGCCTTGAAGGCGGCAGCACCACTTGACATACATACCTATTTTTCCTTAAGGGATGAAGGTTGTTGAGACTTTTGGTAGAAAACATTCAAGCTTTATAAGAGAACTTGGTTCATTGTTCGAGCACACAAGTTTGAAAATTCAAGGTTGTCACAAAAAGGTTGTACATAAATGTTTGTGAGTGAGGAGAAATATGAATGATCAAAGGGATGAAGATGTTTCGAGTATAATGTTTGCACAAAAGCAGGTGTGTGCATTAGGCATGTCTTACTTGATAAGAGGAGTAACACGAAATGGCAAGGAAAAATAGGTCATGAGTGAGTAACCATGCTTGTAGATCATCAAAATGCTCTTAAAATGTAGTTAAGGCAGAATAAGTTGTTGAAGCGGCATAAGGTGGTACAAAGTGGTGAGAGAGGAAGCAATTAATTTGATGAAGTAGAGAAAAGATGAAAGTGAATCTCTCAGGTAAATGGTTGGATGTAATTGATCACGAACATTTGTCACATTGAAAGGTACTCATGAGGGACATTTATTATGTTTTATTTCTACCGGTACGTAGCACATGCATTGCATGTAAAATACACGTTGATATGGTCGAGAGTAATTTTTGACGTGATATTATTAACTTTTTTGAGATCAAATAATATAATTTAGTTATGTACTTATTTTTTTGCGAATTGTTTTAGGAAAAATGTATAATTGATGTTCGCAATCGTTGTTTGAAAATCTTCTTTATAGGCTTTTGGATTGAATAATGTTTGGTGCTGCTGCCGAAAAGAAAAACAAATGGAGAAATTAAAAGAATAAATCTACATCTTCATTTTTATAATTTGTTAAATTGGTTTATGATATACACTTAAAATTTATAATTTTCAAGACAAATACAAAGCACCTGGCCTTTAACTGCAATAACTGAAAAGATTTTCAGTTGAAATTGATGCCATATTTAAGCGTTATTTTTTCCCATTTTTTGATGCATATTTAACCCTGTTTTTTTTTTTTCATTTTTCTTTCTCTTTTTCCTTTTGCAACCGTCTTTGTTTCTTAGATGATTTTTCACATATTTCAGTTTCTTTGTTTCGATTTTGTTTTTTCAGACTTTCAATTGGTTAATTGTCTGCTAATCCAAATATGCAAAAAAAAAAAAGAATCATAGTTTTCATTACTCAATTCATTATCCAATATTTATTTCATTTTAACCGAATAAAAAAGGGAGAAATAAAGGGATTTTTTTTCTCATCACACTTTTCATTTTTCAATGTTTATAATAGATTCAATACTCATGTTCATTACACTTTTCATTTTTCAATGTTTAGATTAGAGTCATTAGGAGATGGTAGGAGTGTTATTAACGTAATCAACGGAGGATATAATCGTCCAGAAATGATTTATAACTTTCACATGTAGTATAGATTATTACTAGTATAGAGCATGTGCGTTACACATAGATATAGTCAAGTAATGTTTAAGGTGATATTATTTTCTTTTTTGGGTTCAAAATAATGTAATTCAATTATATTCTTATTTCTTTTGTGACTTATTTTAGAAGTAATGTATATTTGATGTTCACAATTGTAATCAATTCAATGTTTGAAAATATTCTTTATAGGCTTGTGGACTGAAAAAATGTTTGATGGTATCGTTGAAAATAAAAGCAAATTGAGAAATTAAAAGAATGAATTTACGTCTTTATTTTTGTAATATGTTAAATTAGTTTATGGTTAAGTTTTATAATTTTTAAGACCAGATGTTTTGCATTTCATCAATAAGAAATGCAAAACATCTGGTCTTCAACTGTAATAACCGAATATATTTTTAGTTCAAACTAGTGTCATAATTAAGCCTTATTTTTTGATGAATATTTAACCCTTTTTCATTTTTTTTTTGTTTTTCCAACAAGTTTTTGTTTCTTAATTAATTTTTCATGTATTTCAGTTTCTTTATTTGATTTTTGTTTTTCATTTTTCAATTCGTTAATTGTTTGCTAACATAAAAATGCAAGGAAAAAAAATCATAGTTCTTAACCAGTTCAATATCTAATGTTTATTTCATTTTAACCAAATTAAAAAAAATAATAAAGAAAATCCTTTGTTCTATTTTTCTTTCTCATCACACTTTTCTTTTTCCAATGTGTAAAATAGATTCATTACCCAATGTTCTTTAAATTTCATCAAAATTTAAAAGAAGGATAAAAATGTAATTGACATAATTAACAGAGGACCTAATTGTCCGAAAATATTTTACAACATTCATACTTTTATAAGTAGTATGTGTGTGTGTGTGTCACACACACGCGTGTGCCCACATATGTGGGCACACACAAATATAAATATATTTTTAGTAACCACACATTTCATTTTTCAATGTGTAAATATAGGTTTAGATTAAATTTATGACATAATATTCATTAAACGTATTACAAAAAAAAACTAATTAGGCAAGGGTAAGGTTATCAATGGAATAACTAACGGATGGCAAAATAAAAAAATAATTACAAAAATAATAATTACTAATAATATTTATGAAAGGATAGGATTATTATTAGAGTGATTAACGAAAGGAAAAAACAGAATAAAATGATTTACAAGTTTATACTTTTATAGGTAGTATTTATATTTATGAAAGGTTATGATTGTTATTGTAGAGATGAACAAAATATTTTGTTTCTCACTGTATAAACGTAAGTTTAGATTAAATTTATGATATAATGTTTATTAAACGCATTATAAAAAAAACTAATTAGGAAAGATATAGATATGCCGTGGAGCCTCTTTGTATCAGGTGACAAGTAAGCTTGGATTGATTTATCTAAAGAAAAAGGAAAGGCTATAAGCAAGAATGGGCTTCGTGGTTCAGTACACATGGGCCTTTTTTTGTAAAGGCAATGGAGAAGCCTTGTTTACAATATCATAGCTCAAGAAATTGCACGGACCATAATCTGTCTATTTTTTTTTGTCAATTTATTATCTTCCCTTTATTTGACGTCATATATACATGAACAGGCACATACCTTCGTTAAGCAAGCTTAATATCAAGGCGTGACTTATATGTTAACTAAACATAGTTTGTTATCCTATCCTTGGCTGTAGCATCAAAGAATGATAAATCAATTTGGGTCACGGGAATGGAAGAGCATTTTTTTGTCTAATATTCTAATGTGTTTTAGCTTTAATATCTTTCTTTGATAAGTTTCCCGATAGCATAGGGCATGTCCATGCAATGTGCTTAGATGTGCTAGAAATTTTATGGAATCGGAATCATAAACAAAGACCTTGAGGTACGTAATCGCTATTTGTAAGGCTTTATTTGTCCTCACTCAAAAAACGAGTTTACTGATGGATTAATGTCAAATAATCCTCCAGGATACAACAAAGTCTTTTGAGAATCCGTAAACAACAAATTCAAAAATTCTCCTAAAAATTTTCTTTGAAGCAGTGTACGTTTTGACTATAGTAATTTTACAGAAAAGGAAAATATTTTTTAGATTACAAGCAAGTGTTTTTCAGAACTGAAAATCTTGTATTTAAAAAAAAAAACCTAAAAGGTTGTGAATTGGACGGACACAACTGTCAGTAAAAACAATTGTAACAGTTAAAATAATTAACTGTCAGAAATGAATTTGAAATAAATTTAAATAAGTCACACCTTTTTCAGTAAAACTAGTTTAATCCGAAAATATAAAATATTATTAAAAAATAAATCATGTTTTTTAGCGACCTCGTCAAGCATGCAAAGTGTTAAGTGCACCTAATAACGTGCCAAAACACGCCTAAACTTGCGCTCTCGCATGCGAGTAGCATACTCTATTTAGTCTTACTACCAAGTACATTGTAAAAACACCTAAACTATTTTCAAAACTCATTTCAAAGCAATGTGGGACAAAGGAGTTTGCTTATTTTCAAACAAATTTACAAACCCAACAAGATGTTTTGAAAATTATAGGAAGGTGTGGCAAATGAGTCGTTAAGTAGTTACTGTTATTGGGGCTTGTAATTCAGAGCAGCAACACTTCTTATGTGGGGCTATGGAAGTTAGTCTGTGATTAATGTTAATCAGATATGCACCGGTATATGCAGTACCCATGTAGTCAACCATATAAAACAAATGTATTGGATGAGTAATTTGTAGCTTTACGATCTACAAAGGATTTGAATCAAATACTAGTTCCCAGAATGGAGGAAAAGGCCCTATCCTTTTTGCTGGAGTCTGAGGTCCTAAAGGGAAAAACATATTGATGAAACTGGTGCATATGGTCTTTTAATGTTCACATCATATTTTCACAATTATTGACACCGACTTATAGCCTATGTGTGAGTTTTCGGTAGGAGAGAAGAGAGAGGGAAAGGGAAACGAAAAGGCTTATTTCCTCAGTTTCTCTAGTTTGTAAATTTTTTCAGGAGAGAAGGGAAGAGAAAGTGGAGGAAAGTTTGGGCCTCTTTTACTCCTTTTCTCTCAAACTTGAGAAGAGATGGAGAGAAATGAAACTCTCATAAGAAATACTTTAATAATACTCATATTAACCTTGAGATTATGTAAGCTAAACCTTTAATGACCTTATTTCAATACAAAAACTTACCATTTCACTTACAAACGGGAGAAGTGACAAAGTGGTGGCTTCACGGCTATGAAATGCTAGGAGTGAGGAGGTGAGGAGGGATTCATGATGACGATGAAATTATACAAATTCTACAAATTATGTGTGTAGGTTATGGACATAAGCAGCTGGCTAGGCCCTTTTATGCCACTGCTACTACGTTTACTTCGTCCTTTCCTGTTTGTTATGGGTGTTATGCACTCCTCACCTCATGCACCCGCAAAAGGATAGCATAGGGACTATCACACTCTAGTTTTACTATCAATTACATTGTAAAAACACCTTTTTACTTATAAACCCAGTTCCAAGCATTGTGGGACGAATGAGTTTGCTTGTTTTCAAACAAACTTACAAGCCCAATAATCCCCCGCTTGTTTGAAAACAACAAACGATTTTGAAACAACTATAGCCAAGACATACGAGAAACTAATATGCATACGTAAAAGTATCTTTAGATTTAAACTTTTCGTTAGTACGAACAACTCAAAGTTCTATAAGAGTTACTAGTGGCCTTAGCTTTAAACTAGCTACTCTTTATTATAAAACAGGAGCTATTGCGCACACACAATTTTCTTGCTTCGGCGAGAAATTCTTAGTCAACTTAAGACTATTATGGCTTTGTGCTATATCTTGTTTCATGTCATGAACTCTCTAGAAAGTAAACCCAAACTTTCATAAAAAAGCGACACCACTTTTAAGCTCATATAGGTGAAATTATGCTATGTGTTTTCGTTACTGGAACATATTGCAAAATAGTCTCATACTTCATTAAGAGAAAACTCTCAACCTCCAAATCGTAACAAACAATGCTAACTCTTGATTATATAGGGGCTCACTATTATTAGTACTAACACTCACATATCAGTAACTCGTTTTTACTTTTTAAACCTTACGACTAGTTATTTCCTAGAGTTTGGTAGGGTTACCAATACTGGTGATTAATTCAATAGGTTTCAGCCCCATCTCACAAGATGTCATTCTTACTAGCTCTCTTGACAAATCTTTTATAAGAGGATCCTACTTGACCTCACACAGACAATTTTTATAACACCATCTTGTATCAATTGTCTCATAAATTCATGCCTTAGACTTATATGTCTAGACTTACCGTTATAGGCACAACTATATGCCCTTGATAAAGTGGCTTAACTACCGCAATAAATTGAAATAGGAGGCATAGGATTAGGCCATAAATTTATGTTGAACAACAAGTTTCTAATCCATTTTGCTTCCTTACCACTTACTGCAATAACAATAAATCCGGATTCCATAGTGGAATGAGATATGCACGTCTATTTCTTACTTGCCCAAGAAACTGTTCCTCCTGCTAGGGTAAATATCCAACCAGAAGTAGACTTATTATCTCCCACACTCATTATCCAACTTGCGTCGGTGTATCCTTATAATACAGCCAGATAATCATTGTAGAACAATGTGAATCCCATGGTTCTCTTAAGGTAACCGAGGATTCGGCCAATAGCCTTCCAATGTTCTACACTTACACTGGGGTTACTAGTAAATCTAATAAGTTTACAAATAGAGAAAGCAATATCCGGTCTCGTGCAATGCATAACATATATTAAACTACCAATCGCACTAGCATATTCTAGTTTCACTGCTACTCTACCGGAATTGCTTCCTAATTTCATATTTGGATCAAAAGGAGTACTAAACTCTTTAAATTCAAGATGTTTAAACTTAGTCAATATTTTCTCAACGTAATGAGATTGACTCAAAGCATAACCCACCCCTGTGATTCCTTACTTTTATTCCTAAGATAATATCTACCTCACCCAAGTCTTTCATTTTAAACATGGAAGATAGATACTCCTTGGTCTCATTTATCCCAACCATATTAGTTCCAAAAATCAGCATGTCATCAACATACAAGCAAAATATCACTCCATAGTTAGTAGTGAATTTAGAATAAATACACATGTCTGCACTGTTGTGCTTGAAACCGAAAGATAGTATAACCGAATCAAATTTCTCATGCCACTGCTTTGGTACTTGTTTAAGCCCGTACAATGATTTAACTAACTTGGATACCTTCGTTTCATTTCCGTGTAAGACAAGCCCGTAGACTTCTTTCCTCAAGTTTTCATTTAAAAAGATAGCCTTAACATCCATTTGATGAACATAAAGATGGCGAATGGATGCTAAAGCCATGAGAATTCTAATTAAAGTGATACGAACAACTGGTCATAAGTGTTGAAATAATCAATTCCCTCTTACTGTCTAAATCCTTTGGCTACTAATCTAGCCTTAAAGGCTTGATTAGAACCATCAGAATTGTATTTTCTTCTAAAAACCCACTTACACCTTATAAGTTTGGAACCTTGTGGCAAATCAACTAGTACCCATGTGTTATTAGACATAATTGAGTCCATTTCTTCATCAACTGCTTCCTTCCTAAAGGATGCATCTCTTGATGACATAGCCTCACTTAATAATTTAGGGTCATCTTCCAAATTTAACACGATAGGGTACGTGCTAATTACGTTATTATTTCTTTCACCTTCAGCAAGAAACACAACACTTTGAGAAGAAATAAAATCTGGATTTAATTCCTTCTCTTTCCTTGCTCTAGTGCTTCTTCTAGGTTCCGTTGGCTAAATTCTAGAATCATTAAGCTAATCCCTTTATTGCCTTTCCAATCCTAAAAGTTCATTTGGACCATTTCCTTGAGAATCATCATTTATGATTTCATAATAGTAGAAAACTTATTTTCAAAGAATTCTACATCTCGAGATTCTGCTATCACATTAGACTCTAAATCAAGAAGTCTATAGGCCTTGCTATTTTCAGCATATCCAACAAATACAATTCTAATAGCCCTTGGTCCAAGCTTAGTCCTTTTAGGATGTGGAACTCTATAGTATGCTAAACACCCCACACTTTTAAATATGAAAGGTTAGGTTCTCTACCTTTCTACCATTTATAAGGGCTCGCGTTATTTCTTTTGGAAGACACCCTATTGTGAATGTAACATGCGGTGAGTAAAGCTCCCCCCCCCCCCCCACAAGTTTAGAGGTAGTTTACCATTAACTATCATCCAATTAACCATTTCTCCTAAAGAACAGTTTTTTCTTTTAGCCATGCCCTTTTGTTGATGTGTGTAGGGTGCGGAATTTTGATGAATCAAGCCATGTTTCTCACAAAAATCTGTAAAATCATTAAAAAAAAAATACTCTCCATCTCTATCAGAACGTAGGATCTTAATTTTCCTCTCAAGTTGTTATTCTACTTCTACCTTATATTTCTTGAATATGGTAAATGCTTCATCCTTAGACCTTAATAGGTAAACATATAAGTACCCACTGCAGTCATCAACAAAGGTTATAAAGTATATTTTTCCTCCGTGAGTTAGTGTCACGCCCCAAAAATTATTATTCCCGGAGCATTAACGACGGATAAACAGAAATCAGAGAAAACCTTACAATATCGAAAGTCTCAGAAACGGTCAATGAGAGCATGCACTAATAATTCCTAAAATACACCAATATCTGACATAGGGGCCCAAAACATTTATATAATCCAAAATTTTCTCCAACACGGAGTTTCAAAATTTAAAATCTAAGTAATATCAACTTGTCTTAGTTGTTACACTTAAATGTCAATACTAATTCTGAAATAAGGCAACTAACCATTGGTCACACAGTTAGCCCTTCAAATCCAAAATTCCACCTACTAATCACCTAAAAGCAAAAACAATAAGGGAATGAATCAAATGTCCAATAAGGTCACTTAAAGGACTAATCAAACAAAAACCAAAATATATGAGAAACAAAATTTCAAAAGCACAAAATGTTTTAATAGAACGGATAATCAAACTAGATTTCGAATGTCAAAACACATCTGAATACAAAGACAGACACAAAAGTTTCAACAGAACAGACATCAAACCAAATTTCAAATGTCAAATGTCAAAATATATCTAAAAAACAAGATTTTAAAGACACACCAGTTTCAACTGAACAGAGGTCAGACCAAATATCAAATGCCAAAATATATCTGAGTACCGAGACATACACTAGAGAGCCATTCAGAAAGTGGTCACATACGTCATTCCTGACATATGAGGCCGGTTCAGAAAGTAAGATCGTGATCTCTAGCTCAACTCCCCTGAGCTAGCTCACGTTTCAATCCACGTGGGTAAGTTAGACGTAAGTCACATACACTGTGACATAACTCATAGAGTTATCAAAACAAAGATTCCAATTTATCACACAATCAAATATTGGACATATCAAACAATACACGGAGTTTATGAAATAATGACAATCTCTAAAACGAACGATATCAACATGGCAAATTCTAAGGTCAAATTTAACGAATTCAACGGATATTGAATTTCACAAGACATAGCATTGTGAACAAGTTATTCATAACAAAGCTCAAAGCAAAAGGAGAAGAAGAATCACTTAACTCCATTTGAAGAAGTTCAGATTTCAAAAAGAAACTAAGGACTTACATGAGCGATTGGTCCATCGCTGATTTGAATTTCAAAAATAAACCCTTACCTTAAATCAAGCCTTTGAGAAATACAAATCCTTAAGCTCCACCTTAGAACTCCCAAACTTCTCAAGCCTTCTTTTCTATTCTCTTCTCTATATGTCGCCACCGCAAAGGAAAAAAGAATAGAGAACGAAAGGAAAAAAAGAATGCTATTTATATATATGGGCCAAAAAAATCAAGTTTGCATTCGACATAAAATAATGGTTTCATTCGACTAAAACCAACAGAAGTGAAAAATGTTTCAAAAAATTTTTCCCAATTCAACCGAAAATGAGTTTTCATTCGAGTTACAACTTTTTATTCGAATGAAAACTTTAGAAAAAAAATTTTCATCCGACTGAAAACTGGTTTTCATTCAAATTAAAACTTTTAATTCGAATGATAACTTCAGAAAGTCACTACACAATTTAAATACTTTTCATTCAAAGCGAAGTAGTTTCATTCTGCGACACCCTTAACCCAGGTGACGTCACCAGGCTAAGTTATCGACCATAATTATATTTAAGACCCTGTATTGAATACAGAGCAACTACATCCTCATACTCATACATCATTAATAGACGCTCAAAAATGCGTCCTTACAAAAATTTCTCGTACAAACATACATTATATTACAACGGAAGACTTTCAAGTCTCTCAACAACATAAATGGTTACAACCTAATATACGACTGTAGTCGTGTGACTCTTATCAACCTATCTCACAGCTCAATCTGTATCTATCCATTTCCATCTTGTGTTACCTCATACAACTTATCCCCTTGCTCAACTTTTCTAGCTTGTTTCTCTTCCCTTTTCTAGAGGGTTCTCCTTGATCGACCTTATAGCCTGCACAATATAACATAAGGAATGAGCGTAAATCGTCCAGTAAAGACAACACGAGGAGTATCGTGTACAAATGATTCAAGAGGCATGAATGAATAATAATCATCTCAACGATAGCAATGAATCAAGAGTAGTCAATAAATTTCAGCATCAACATAACTTATCAAATGATAATTTTTCTTTCGTTAGACTGAGCGGCTTTAAGCCCAACAGAACAACGTTATTGCCACCTCCTCATGGACCAACAGACTGACTGACCGACTATGCAAGTGAACACTAAAACATGAAATTGAAAAGATAAACATCAAAGAAGTACAAGTCATTAAAATCAGAAGAAAATCAAATGTCATGCAACTCAGATACAGCATACTAGACTCGACCAGACATGACAGACTTGACTCGTGTGCCCTACATCCTCTTTGCCAGTGATCATATTTCACAGGCCATCCTCCTCATATAGATGTCCTATTTTATGGGATGTTCATCTCAGTCTCAATTGATTAAAAAAGACACTGTCAACAGGCAGGGAACTCATCTAGAGTGCTTTCCCTAACCACTTTACAGCTAAGCAACATGACTTCATCAACGGGGCGGACTAAGGGAAAATTTATTCCACCTTATGTCCTCAACAACACATCTCAACCAGGAATATCGGATCAGAAGATCAACCAGTGTTCAGACCTAACAACAAGCGTTCAATGTAACATCATCAATAGGGCGGACTAGGGAGAAGATTACCGCAAGCTCTCAACAACGTTCTTACATAAGAGAAATGTCCTACCAACAAATGCCAACATTTCACAACAACACGCAACGACCTTAACAACATCATCGTCAAGATAGGGCGGACTTGGGAGAAGATTACCGCAAGTTCTCAATGGTGTTCCCAAATAGAAGAGATATCGGCCATCAATGACTGCCGACATCTCAAAACAACCACGCGATAACTCCTATGCAACATCATCATCAACTTCAGGTATGCTAATTGAATCGAATCAAAGGACACTAGGACACCCATTATCCTCATTAAATCCTATCAACAGGGCAGATTAAGGAAATTTATTCTACTCTAAGTCCTCAACAGCACAATTCAAATATCCATATACCGGTCACAATGACTACAGGTGTCCAATCATAACGACAAGAATTCAACAACACGTCATCAACATGGCATGTTAATCGAACAATGATTTAGCATATCAGAACCGCATTGTCCTTACCTGATTGGCTTATAGCCGAAACAACTCGCAATCTCTGATTACAACGAGTTGCATCACCTAGTCAAATAATACTATGCTCGTTAGAAATCATTCCACATATATGCACTCCTAGTTCTACCCCTTCCCATTTAATCATTTATAGTGTCTTACAACAGCTTGTTAATTCGATCCAATAACTGGATCCTTAACCTAGCTTACCAACGCATTAGCAATAGCCACTATTTCATTATTTCAATGTATTAACATCATTCCTCACTTCCCACCATTTTGACCACTGAATTACACGCGTTTCCTAAAATTTGGCATTAACATGGCAAATTATCAAAATGCCCCATCTAGGCGGTAAATTATCAAAATACCCCCTGATGGTTCACTACCACTCCAACACCCCAAATTTGCTTCAAAACAACTTTTCAGGTGTTTTACAACTCTTTCTGGACTAAAAAGTCTTTTGAAAAACTTTACCGAAAAAATTACCAAAATACTCCATAAGGGTTCTTGGCAACAGAAAAATCTCAAAAGTGCTTTAAAATGTTATTTTAAGCCTCCTGAATTCATTCTTGAGCTAAAAAGTATTTTACAAAATTTTTGCCCAAAAATCCCGAACCGGTGTCCGGACCGAGCGCTTAAAAGCTTGTTCGGCTAAAAATAGTTAACGACTTTGAAATGACCCAAAATCTTGGGAAATGGGACTTCTCAGCATCATGGAGTCCTCATAAAATTTTTGCTCAAAACCACGATTGTTTGATATTTTAAATTTCACTGTAAAGTTCCAAACTTCCCGCGTCCGTTTACCCCTTTCCCGACCTTGGAAAAATCTGAAAATTTCCACTATATAGGTATCCTAAAAATAGCTAGGTTTTTTTTTCACTTTGGTTAAATATGACCCTAACTATTTTTAAAATTTTTAATTCTAAACTGATTACTTAATTCCCACCTTAAACAGTCACTATTCACATCAACACACACACACTAGTTCACCTTCACGCACACACACACGTCTTCTTCCTCCTTCAATCAGCCTCATATCTGGGCACACTCCTCCCACTCACGCATGGGTTTCCTCATTAATTCACTTTTAATCTCTTAATTACATTATAATTTACACATTAATGCCCTAAACTCACTTAATTTACACCATTACACACAATTAAACACACAAAATCCATAACCCATCTCAAACTCGAAGAACACCTACTGTAAATCCTCCAAACACACGCTGAACACACACCGAATGTGAAACCATAACCATTTTCTCTTCTTTCTCCATTCTAAGTTCTCATGTTCATAATTACAACAAGAACTCATATCGATTTTTCCCATCCCCGATTATATATACACAACCGAAACATATATATATATATATATATATATATATATATATATATATATATATATATATATATATATATATACATATCTATGTCACATATATTCAACCAAAATTTAATCCCAATCTCCACAATTTCACAATTAGGGTTTAAGATTAAGGGAGTACCCTGATGAATTTTGGGATTCTTGCTTTTTCGTTTTCTTCTCCTCCTTCTTCCTCCTTTTTCTTCCCCTTTTTCCTTCTCTTTTTTTCCTCTCTGTTTCTGTGTTCTTCTTCTTGTGTATTGTTCACGCCACTTTTCTCTATTTATTTTCCACCCCAGCCAATTTTCTTTTATATTTTTACTTCCTACATCTTATCCTCCTTTATTTTATTGTTTAATAAAACTTAGTCAGCTTCGTTTAACCAAGAGAGGACCACGATTCAGCTAACTTCTCTCCAATTGTGACACCTTTTACAACTTTCAACAATTTGCACTTTAGTCCCTCAAATTTCTAAAATTGCATTTTGACCCCCTCGACTTTGGAAAATTATAATTTGACCCCAAAATCACCCTAACCCTCCGTGTAACCCCCTAACACCTCATTATCATCAAAAGGATGCTACTTAATAAAGATATGCATCCCGTTCATCATTTTTCCAAAATTATACTTTTGCCCCTTAACTTTCTAAAATTACATTTCAACCCCCAAGGCCACACTAACTCCTTATTTAGCTCCTTAACACTTGATTATCGCCAACATAATGCCACTTAGTAAAATAATCTCCCATTAATTAATCAAACTCGCGATTAGATTAATTTTCGGTATTTTCTGGGGTATCACACATTCGAAGCAAACCCATTTTCATTCGACCAAATCTTTTAGACTCCAAAACTTTAACATCAAATACTTTTGATTCGAATGAAACCACTTTCATTCGACCGAAAATTTCAAAAACAATCCGAAACTATTTTTTAAAATATTTTTAAAAAGATCACAAACTTATTTGCTTAAAATCATAATATCGCACGAGGAGAAGAAATTTTTTTGCGGTATAACAGTTAACACCCCATTTAACTCGCATATATCAGAATGTACTAAATCTAAGAATTTAGAATCTCTTTTAACGCTAGGAAAAGGTTTCTTGATGATTTTAGATTTATCATATACTTCGCATTTATCCAAAGTAGTATTAAAATCTATTAAGTCCAATTTCTTCATATTCTTTAAAGAACCATAATTCAAGTGAGCCAAACCGACCATGCCATAAGGAAGAAGACTCGACAATATAAGTAAAATTACTACTTTTATTAATGCTTAACTTAAATATTCCATCACAAGAGTACCCCTTTTCCCATAAAGCTACCATTCTTTGACAAGATAATCTTGTCAGATTCAAAAGCCTCCCGAAATCCCCTTTTATAAAGCAAATCAACATAAACTAGGTTCTTCCAAATTTTGGGTACGTAGAGAACATTCAAAAGACTAAGTTTCCTTTCAGAAGTGAAATTGATTTCCACAGTTCCCTTGCCGAAAACCTTGAGACAAATATGGTTTCCTATTCGCACTTCTTGGCCATCAGTCACTTCTTCATATGTTTTGAACATAGACTTGTCTTTACAAACGTGAACTGTGGGCACCAGAATCGAACCACCATCCAAATTTCTTTATTGCCATGTTAAATTCCAAAATCATAGCAATGAGATTGTCTTCAACCATGTTTGCCTTCCCATTTTTTGCCATTATATTTTCCTTTTCGGTGCCTACACTGTTTAGCGTAGTGACCCTTTTTCCTGCAAATATAGCAGCTATCTTTCTTTTTCTTTTTCTCTATCTTGGTTAGCTTTCTTCTTAAATTGTTAATCATTCTTCCTTACTCGCAAGGCCAGATTTTTAGACTGCAATCCGCTCCCATCCACATAGTGCATATTGGACTCAACTGGAACAGTAACCTTATTTTCATGTTTGTGTGACTCCTCTTCAATACGAAGGTGATTCTGAAACTGTTCCAAAGTAAAATTCTCTGATTTGTGCAACAATTTCTTCCGATAATCCTTCCAAGAAAGGGATAATTTTGCAAGTATAACCCCCACTTGAAAATATTTTGGAAGGTTAATCTTTAGGGCTCGAATCTTGTTAACAATCACTTGATGAGCATGGACTTGTTGTCGCACATGTTTATCATCAACCATAACAAAATGAAAGTACTGAGCAAGGTATTTATTCGTACCTTCTTCCTCAGCCTTATACTTGTAATCCAGTGCACTCAAAATATCACGAGCAGATCTAATTTTTGGTGAACAGGTCATGTAGATGGTCTGATAGCCCATTCAGAATATGTCCACAACACAAGAGTTCATCATCTTCGTGTTTCTTCATCTCCTTCTTAACACGCTCAATTTCTTCCGTATCGGGTAGAACACCTTTTACAGAAGTCCTTGGTTCCTCTGGTGGGGGCGAGAAATCAGGATCCAGAATGTACGAAATCCTCAACGTAGTGAGGAGAAACATCATCTTGTCCTTCCACTGAGCATAGTTGTTGCCATGAAAACAATTCAGTTTTACCAAGTCTTGATTCATCACTTTGATTGACTCCGAATCCATAAAGCAGAACAAAATAAAGCCTCAAAATTGTTAGAAATTTGATGGAATCAGAATCACAAACAAAGACCTTGAGGCGCGTAATCGCTATCTTTAAGGCTTTATTTGTCCCCACTTGAAAACGAGTTTGCTGATGGGTTAATGACAAATAATCCTCCAGAATATAACAAAGTCTTTTTAGAATCCGTAAACAACAAATTCAAAAATTCTTCTTGGAATTCTCTTTGAAGCAGTGTACTTTTTGGCTATAGTAATTTTATAGAAAAGAAAAAGATTTTTGAGATTGCAAGCAAGTGTTTTTCAAAAGTGAAAATCTTGTATTTAAAAAAAGAAAACCTGAAAGGGTGTGAATTTAGACAGACACAACTGTTAGGAAAAATAGTTGTAGCAGTTAAAATAAATAACTGCCAGAAATGAATTTGAAATATAATAAAATTTGAAAGTCACATCTTTTTCAGTAAAACTATTTAAATCTGAAAATACAAAATATTTTTCATAAATAAATCACATTTTTCGCGACCGAGACTAGGGTACAAAGTGTTAAGTGCGCCTAATAACGTGCCAAAAGATGCCTAAACTCGCGCACTCACACGCGGGTAGCATGAAGACGAGCACACTCTAGTTTTACTACTAAGAACATTATAAAAACACCCTTTTACTCACAAACCCTTTTTCGAAACTCATTTCCAAGTAATGAGGGACAAAGGAGTTTGCTTGTTTTCAAACAAACTTACAAAACCAACAAAATATTTTAGAAATTGCAGGAAGGTGTGGCAACTGAGTCTCTAAGTAGTTACTGTTATTGGGTCTTGTAATTCAAAGCAGCAACACTTCTTACAAAAGGCTATGGAAGTTAGTTTGTGGTTAATGTTAATCAGACTGTCTGTATTAGGGTGGTGGTAGTGGAGTACTTTTAGGATTAGTTTTAAACATATTCCAAGTATATAAGGAGTTAGTTGTCAATGTCCCGAACAAGGGGTCTTGAAAAATTTTAATCTTGCTTTAGCAGTTTGTTTGGCATTTGGGAGGTTAGCTCCCCTCGAAGAATTGTATCTTCTTTTTGCCTATTTTTTGTTCTCAATACATCCATAAAAATAGGTAAAAATAAGCAAAACTTAAGTGGAGAGAGCTTAGGTTCCTAAATCAAGATAATATCCTAAGTGATCCTGACTTTGTCCATCATTATACTCATTCAGCTAGACAGTCAGGTAACACGTTTCGTGAATAAGTGGGTAATTATCGTCTGTCACTTCGTAGAAAACAGATATGCACCAGTATATGCAGTACCCATGTAGTCAATCGTATAAAACAAATGTATTGGATGAGAAATTGTAGCTTTACGATCTGCAAAGGATTTGATTCAAATACTGGTTCCCAGAATGGAGGAAAAGGCCCAATCCTCTTACCGGAGTCTGAGGTCCTAAAGGAAAAAATATGTTGAAACTGGTGGTGCATATGGTCTTTTAATGTTCACTTCATATTTTCACAATTATTGACACCAATCTTATAGCCTATGTGTGAGTTTTTAGTAGGAGAGAAGATAGAGAAAAGTGAAGGAAAGGGTTCATTTCCTCATTTTCTCTAGTTTGTGAATTTTTTTAGGAGAGAAGATAAGAAAAAGTGGAGGAAAGTTTTGGCTTCTTTTACTCCTCTTCTCTCAAAATTGAGAAGAGACGGAGAGAAATAAAAATCTCATAAGAAATGCTTTAATAATGCTCATATTACCCTTAAGATTATGAAAGCTAAATCTTTAATGACCTTGTTGCAATACAAAAACTAACCATTTCACTTAAAAAGGGGAGAAGCGGCAAAAGTGGTGGCTTCACAGCCATGAAATGCTAGGAGTGAGGAGGTGAGGAGAGATTCGTGATGACGATGAAATTACGCAAATTCCACAAATTATGTGTGTTGGGGACATAAGCAACTGGCCAGGCCCTTTTATGCTACTACCGCTATATATACTTCGTCATTTCCCATTGTTATGGGTGTTATTCGCTCAATCAATGGTGTTGCGAGAAACTAAACAACAGGAATATAAGAAATTCTTGATTCTTAGTTTAGTTCTAATTGTTATTTTAGCGTAACAAGTATGTGACAGCGCATACTTTAGGATGAAAGATATGCGACACTGCATCATTTTTCCTATTCTTTTGGGCTTCAGAAAAAGATTCGTATTTTTTGTTTTGTTATGAAATTGTAGATGAATATTAAAAAGATCAAGAAATGATTAAGTTTAGGATTTGGGGAAGAAACCAAGAATTAGTTGCGGCTGATGCGTTGTGTCATGTCGCTACTTTATTATGAA
Source organism: Escallonia herrerae (assembly GCA_033070095.1). Lineage (NCBI taxonomy): Eukaryota > Viridiplantae > Streptophyta > Magnoliopsida > Escalloniales > Escalloniaceae > Escallonia > Escallonia herrerae. The sequence continues at coordinate 527,332 of JAVXUP010000014.1, forward strand.
GGAGAGGTCGTAAATAGAGGTGCGAGAAGCTAAGTAGGGAGATATAGAGGCAAATAGTATGAGATGAATTAGTTCATACCTAAGTAAAAATGCAAAAAATGTCATCCATGATAACTTGTTTTTCACTTAGAATCATGTTCCTTTTTAGGATCATACTTATATGATTTTTTACAAATTATGAAAAATGTGGTATGGGTGTATTAGCAAGGAAAAGACTCATGCTTTGCAATGCCATAGAAAACTTTTATGTGGAATATAACCAAAAGGAAAATTATGCATTATACCCTTATAACAATCTTACATGTATTAATTCATTAATGGTAAAAAGGGCATTTGAGTTTTCAACTCACAAACCTAGTTGTTGACTTTATTCCCCAACTGTCACTATCATCCGACAAGCGCATGGCGACAACGACAGCCACAGCATACAGTATCGAGGAGGAGCAAAGAATAACGGCGAGATGGGAATATGCTGCCCCTACCCCTTATTGTCCTTGAATCCTACCAGTGATTTGTTAGATCACATTGGTGGTTTCTTCTTGGTAATGGGTGGTTGTGATGGTTCGTGGGGCGACCTTGGGGGACTGTTGTTGGGCTACCGACATGATGGTGGTAATGGCTAGGAGATGGTGGTCACAGCGGGGGATAGTGGTCAGGGCTGGCTGGAATAGAAAGATAAGAGAGTGATTGTTTCAATTAGGGTTGTAAATTTCAAACAAAATGACATCTTTCCTTTACTAAATAAATACACATAGGATTGAAATAAAGGTACAATTTTCCTTCTAATTAGTTTTCATAGAAAGGTTTCTATGACATAGCAACATACAAGCCTTCCCCATTAGTTAGGTATGTGGTAATTTTATTTTTATTTTTTCTGTTGAACTTACAAACAAGATAAATGAATGATATTTTCTTTTTCTATTAAAGGAAAACTGTGTTGCCTTTTCTTCCTTTGTCTTCTCTTTCCTTCTTTTTTCTCTCTTCTGGAATCTCACAAACAAACAATTAGTGGACCTCTTTCACCAAACTGTGTTGGAAAAACTTCCAAGATACTAAATATAACATGATAGCGAGCTCACATAAAAAAATAGAGAAAAGCACAAAAAACAATTACCTTATTCTGTTGTTGTGAGTATGATAGATTAAACCTCAATGCTTCTTAACAATGTAGCATGGTTCTTCCCGCAAGAGGTGCCACTAAGGATTCAAAGGATCTACCTTAAACACCTTAAGATCAAGGTTGTTAGCATTAGATTGAGGCGCGACTAGGTCGCTCTTTAAGATGGTTCACGCTCCCATGAAATGTACCAGTGCAATAGGTTTCAACGTATCGCCTCCATGATACAACAACCCAGCATAGAATTGTTGTTGCTTCTCTTAGTTTGCACTACTAGAGGAGCCAAAACTCCGCACAACACCCTTTTTGCCCAAAAATACGTTACTAATATTATTGATCACTGTAAAGGATACAACTTCACCAACATGAAGGATACATTACTAAAATACATTGTGGACCTAAGGTCCATCAATGTGAATCAATCTCTCAACCTTGCTGTAGCTTACTATGGCTAAAAGCAGATTCCATGAGACCAAGTCTCAAAAGCTATCCATACGGTCAATACACAACCAAATATATAACCTATATAATTATAAATGCCAAAGGTAGAATGTTAAATACTAATTATGAAAATTATTTACAATTACAATAACTAATATGCAACAGTTTATGCCATTAATGCAATAAAGTGGCTAATTGATCCAAAATAAATAGTGTAATATAACATGTAACTCTCCTAAAGTTCATTTATAAGAAACATTATTTTTATTAAAACACTCCAACAATCCCCCACTTATTTTAATAAAAATAACAATAGTAGCGCATAGTTAGGCAAAGATGGAATATTATGCATTGTGAAAGTGGTACGGTCTTGAAACCTTCACTTAGTGTTTCGGCAATTCCCTTACTAGAGTCAAAGCAACTTTGCCTTGAAACAAGAACTACTTAAGTGCACGTAGAATCACTTCACACACATATTATTCCAGGTGTTCTAGACCAAGCTTTATAAGTCAGTACATTTAGCCTTGTACTTTATCCCAGCTTTCATGAGTGCTCTAGAGAATCAGTCCAAGTCTCATAGGAAGCAACTTATTTTCACTCATATAAGTGAGTCTATCAAGGACAAGCTCGTATCTGATACATCCTACCCGTATGGGCTATAGAACTCATTAAGAGTTTATAAACAATCTCAACCTTCAATATTGTTACGAGAAATATGTACTTACACTGTAGAGAGGGACTTTATGTCATAAGACCAAAATAGTACGTGTTTAACAATCGACTCTATAATTCGTTGATCTCCTTACCTAGTTTCTGGGATCTCCCACCACTAGGAGGGTGTATTCTGATAGGCGACTTATGTAATTTTGGACTTATGTAAAGCCCCGAATTTTCAAAGCGTTAATAACAAATAATCAAAATAAAAAAAATCTCAAAATATCAAAAAGTCTCCCAAGTGGTCATTCAGAACATCTACCAATCAGTCTCCAAGATACGTCAATAAATGTTGTAGCGGCCTAAAACAGTTACATAATTTCAAATTACTCCAACACAGAGTTTCCAAAATAAAATCTAAACATATTCAATTCGTCTTTATAATTATTTCTAAAAATGCTAATTCCAACTTTGATATTAGAAGTGCCGCTTTCAATCACACATCTAGCCCTCTATTCCAGTTCCCTCTACTGATTACCGGCAGGTAAAACAACAAGGAAGTGAGTAAAATGCCCAATAAGGTCTCTCAATGGACCAATTAAAGGGTATACAAAAAATGTATGAGAAAACGAAATTATGGATGTACAAAACTTTAACGGAATAGATACGGGACATAATTTCAAAATGCCAAATATGTTTTCGTACCAAGACAGACACCAGAGGAGCCATTCAGAAATAAAGTCTCACAAGCCATCACTGTCACGTAAGACAAGGTTCAGAAAGTAAGACCGCGATCTCTAACACATCCCACTGAGCTAGCTCATGTTCCAATCCACGTGAATAAGTCAAAAACAGAAAAGTCAAATATACTATGACATGGCTCACAGAATTATTTACACACCAATCCAATAATTTACACGATACCAACAAATTGTCCAGACAATGTAAACTAATGGGTTTCTTCTCTAAGTTACTGAAGTGGTACAGTGCAAAAGATAGACATATTTATAAGTAATTTATGTACGATATTTCAACGATTGCAGAACTAGTTCAATATTGGACTTAAACCCAGAGGACAAATCAACAAACCCAACGAAATTCAAATTATTAGAATATGAGTACAACACGAACTAACTAAAAGAATCGGAAAAAAATTTACACATAAGCAAAAGTGTTAGACATGTGTAAACAAACAATACAAAAACCCAAAAGGATTCATATTGTAGTAACCTTTTACATGGACCAGAACCCACTATTCAAGATGTACGGTGAGGGAAGCTCATGGGAAAAAGCAAGGACAATGATTACATCATTGTTGGAAAAACAAGTATTTGCCTAATAAGAGTATCACAGAAGTGGGACCCAAGAAAATACCGTGCAAGCACAAAAGTCAAGACAACAATCACAGGGAAAAAAATAAGAAAAATTGTTTAAAATACCCTCGTGGTTCGGGCTATTTGCAAAAAGACCCATCTTGTTACAAAAGTTGCAAATAAACACCTACGATTGCAAAGTGTTGCAACAAACGGTTTTCGTAATGAGATGAATAAATTGTCCAAAATACCCATGTATATAAATCAAAAGTCTTGAGCAGATAAGCGGCACCACCACCACAGCCACACCGCGGTCGCCTGCCCTTCATCAACACAAGCCCAAGCCCCCCCCCCCCTCTCACATAACCACGTAGCCCCTACCACCATCACCAAGCCATGCCAGTCATTTCCACATATCTAATTTACCCAAATTGTAGAGAATTTGAGCTCAAAGATTAGGCCATTAGACAAAGGAGTTGTGCGATTTGGGCAGTTGAAACCTTAGATCTAGGTTTTCAAATCGCAATGTGCGATTGAAACCCTAGATCTGTAATTTGGGTAAATTAGATCTGGGTTTGGGTGAGGTTGTGCGATTAGGGTTTGAATTGTTGATGGCCGATGATGGGATTGGGGCTGCACTTGGTGGCGGCAGGATTGGATGACACAGATGGTGGCACCGTTTATGGGTGGGAGATGGTGCACACGACAGGGCTGGCAACGGTGCACGGCGATGGGGCTGGCAAAGGTGCACGGCGATGGGGCAGGGTGGCGGCAGATAATGGCACAAGGCTGGGTAGTGGCATAAATAGGGCGGTGGTGGCAGAAATGCGTGGTGGTGGTGGTGGTGATGACGGTGGATGAGGATTGGTGATGGTGGCGGCTAAGATTTTGGCTTGAGGGGGCTGATGGCGACAGTCAGGCGGCGATTGTGATGAGGCAGGTGTCGGTTAGGGTTTACTAGATTGGAGTATGAAAGAAATTGTGATTTAGGGACAGAGGAAGAAATAGAGGGTTTGAGCACCTTTATAACACAATAAGGTCCTTTCCAGTTTGGAGATAACTTTCCCGTCGCTGCCTTTGGATCAGAGACTTCTAACTTACGTAGGACCAAATCTCCTTCTTGAAACTGTTTGGACCAAACTCTCTGATTATAATAACGTGCGACTCGTTGTTTTATAACAACATATCATTCATGGGCTTGAGTTCAAGCTTCCTCGACCAAATCAAGATTAGCCCGGAGTCCATCTTCGTTCTTAACTTCGTTGAAGTGCAAGGCCCGTATTGTTGGAACTCCGATTTCAACTGGCAACAGTGCTTCTGTTCCATAGCATAGTAAGAAAGGTGTTTCTCCTGTGACCGAGTGTGGAGTAGTTCGGTATGCCCACAACACCTTGGGGAGTTCATCAACCCATGCGCCTTTAGCTTCATCCAACTTCTTCTTTGATCCTTGTACAATACTTCGGTTCATGTTCTCAGTCTGACCGTTGGATTGTGGATGAGCTACTGAAGTGAATCTCAAATCAATCGAAAGATTCGTACAAAAGGTTCAGAAGTTGTTGTTGTCAAACTGCTTTCCATTGTCAACGACTAAAGCTCTTGGTACTCCAAAATGGCAGACGACATTTTTCCAAAAAAATCTTCACACTTGGCTAAAGTAATGGTGGCCAGGGATTTTGCTTCAGTCCATTTTGTGAAGTAGTCTATTGCCACAATCACAAACCGTCGTTGCCCTGACGCCATTGGAAAAGGCCCCAGCAAATCCATTCCCCACATTGCAAAAAGGATTGGAGAAACAACTGAAGTCAAAGGGGCGACCGGTGTCTGCAACAATGGCCCAAATTTTTGACATTTGTCGCACCTTCGTGTGAATTTGATGGCGTCTTTCTGCATTGTAGGCCAATAATACCCCTGCCTTAAGATTTTCTGGGCTAACGTCCTTCCTCCAAGATGTTGACCGCATATCCCTTCATGTACTTCTTGTAATGCATATACGGATTCTGATGGGCATAGGCATCTGAGATAAGGAAGGCTAAAGGATTTCTTGTATAGAACACCTTCCACTAATGCGTACCGGGCTACTTTGACACGAAGGTTCCTTGCCTCATGTCTTTCACTTGGTAATTCGCCCGTGGACAAAAATTTGATGATCGTGTCCAGCCAACAGGGCTCTTGATCTATTACCCCAATCTCAGTTTGAGAACTGATACTGCGATCCTTGAGGAATTCAAGGTATACTGAGCATCGGACATCTGTTGCTTCGACGGAAGCAAGCCTAGATAATGCATCTGCCTGAGTATTATGGTCTCGGGGGATTTGATGAATGGTGAAGTTTTTAAACTTCACAGCTGAAGTTTTAACTAACTCGAGATATTGAGCCATTCTTTCGTCTCTGGCCTCGTAATCTCCCAAGACATGATTGACAACCAATTGGGAATCACTAACTAATAGTGAGTCCACTTTCAAAGCATGTGCTAGCCTTATCCCCGCGAGAAGAGCCTCATATTCTACTTCGTTATTTGAGGCTTGAAAACCGAAGCGTAGTGCGTACTCGATTGTAAAACCTTCTGGACTTATAAGAATGATTCCGGCCCCACTACTTCCAACGGCTGAAGAACCATCCACATAAAGATTCCAAGGATTTGTAACCTCAGAAATAACCAACTGAGGGGGGTCCACCGGCAACGTACACTAGACGATGAAGTCTGCTAAGGCTTGAGCCTTAATTGCAGTGCGATGTTTATATTGGATAGCAAATTGCCCCAACTCAACGGACCAGTTTACGAACCTTCCTGACGCCTCGGGGCTCAGTAAAACCTTTCTTAGTGGTTGGTCCGTTAGAACGATAATGGAGTGAGATAGGAAATATGGTCGAAGACGTCTAGCTGAAGTGATAAGGGCTAGTGCAATCCTGTCGACCTTTGGGTATCTTGTCTCCATATCTTGTAAGACCTTGCTCATGTAATAGATGGGTTTCTAGACTCCATCCCCCTCTCTGACTAAAATAGCGCTGACTGCGACTTCGGTGACCGAGAGGTACAGAAACAAGTCTTCTCTGGGGAATGGCTTCGAAAGCAGGGGCGGAGAGCTCAAGTAGGTTTTGAGTTCTTCGAACGAGGTCTGACACTCGTCCGTCCAAGCAAATTTTTTTGCTTTTCTGATCGCCTTGAAGAAGGGCAGCATCGTTCAGCTGATCGAGCCATGAACCTTCCCAAGGCTGCAACCCTTCCTGTTAACTCTTGCACTTGCTTGACAGTTTTTGGAGACGTCATGGTCTGGATGGCTTTTATTTTTTCCGGGTTTGCCTCAATTCCACGTTGAGAAACAATAAATCCCAAAAACTTTCCTGATGCAACTCCGAAAGCGCATTTCAGAGGGTTGAGCTTCATGTTATACTTTCGAAGAATGTCGAAAGTTTCTTTCAAGTCTTCGATGTGGGATTCGGACTTTAGACTCTTGACGAGCATATCATCGACATAAACTTCCATGTTCTTTCCGATTAAGTCCCGAAAGATCATGTTCACCAGGCGTTGGTAAGTCGCCCCGGCATTCTTGAGTCCGAAGGGCATTACTTTATAACAGTATAACCCTCTTTCTGTGATGAACGAAGTCTTGGAGACGTCATCTTCGTGCATCATGATCTGGTTATAACCAGAATATGCATCCATAAAACTGAGCAGTTCGTGACCCGAGGTAGCATGGATTAGGAGGTCGATCCTTAGAAGTGGGTAGCTATCCTTCGGGAATGCTTTGTTAAGATCTGTATAATCGATACAAATTCGCCATCTGTCGCCTGATTTGGGAACCATGACAACATTGACGATCCAATCCGGGTAGTAGATTTCTTCAATAAAGTTCGTAGTTATGAACTTATCTACTTCTTCTTCAATCTTCTCCTATCTTTCTAGCACAAAAGTCCTTTTCTTTTGCTTGACAGGTTTTTTGGAGGGATCAACATTTAACCTGTGGGTAATAACTTCGGGATCAATCCCAGGCATGTCGGCAGCTGTCCATGCAAAGACATCTGCATAGGTTCTCAATAGGTTCACCAGCTCGAGCTTGTTGTCTTCCTTAAGATTCACGATCACGGGGGGCTCCGGCACGAGGACCCCCCGCAGCGGGATAGACTCACAACCTTAAAGTCGTCACCGCCACGGGATGGGCTCATAACCTTAAAGCCATCGCCGTCACAATCATGGGGGGCTCCGACATGAGGACCCCTCGCAACAGAATGGACTCACAACCTTAAAGTCATTGCCGCCATGGGATGGGCTCACAACCTCAAAGCCATCGCCGACTTTATTTCGGGGGGCTCCGTTTCTAGTGCTCCGGCACGTGAACCCTTCGCAACGGGATAGGCTCGTTACCACAAAGCTATCCCGGCCTTGATTGTGATGACTAATAGGTCACCATGAGGCGTCTTCACATCTTTTAAATCTTTATCAGAAAAAGAGATCATAGGTACAGGCGCAGTCTTTTGTTTCTTGCTCGGGTTTTGGCTCGTTATGCACACTTCTCTGGCGTATGCTTTTTGAGACTTTCCCGACAATCCTCCCGCGGCTAATCCTCCAGATATGGTATTGAGTGTCCCTGAATGCTCCTCTCGATCCTCTCTTTCTTCCACCTCCGGGGGTGTCTATTGCCACCCGTCTTTGTGCGCTATGAATTTTCTCAATTGGCCCCGCTTGATAAGGGCTTCGATTGCTCGCTTAAGTGACCCACAATTGTCAGTTGCGTGGCCATGATAGTTACGATAGTGGCACCATAAATCCTTATTTCACTTATTTGGCCTAGATCTCACCTTTGTATGGCCATCGGAGAGCTTTATTGTCTTTGATCTCGTGAAGTATCTGTGATGGTCTGGCATTGAGGGGTGTAAGATTTTCTTATGCAAACAGGTCTTTGGGACGCCGTTCGTCACGTTTGGAACGTTTCAACGGCTTTCCTCCTTGGGGAGTTAATTCCCGAGACCGCTTCTTCTATCCTTCCTTCCCTTCTTCCTGTCGTCCTCTGTGTCTCTCCAGGTATTCTTCTTCTTTTCTGAAAAGGGCTTTCATATTACCTGGAGGACTTTTGTTCATAGAGAATGCGAACTTGGATGTGGATTGAAGGCCACGGAGGAATGCAGTATACTTCACGGACTCATCCAAGTTATCGATTTCCAAAGTGGCCACGTTGAATCATCCGAGAAAGCATGCCAAAGACTCATTTTTCTCTTGCACAACGTTCAGCAGACTCATCGAGTTTTTCCTTCGGGAGCGACTGCTTACGAAGTGCTTCTGAAAGAGATCCGATAATTAGGCAAAAGAGTGGACGAATCTCGGTCGTAGAGATTTGAACCATGCATGTGCAGCCTTCCTCAGAGTGGTAGGAAAGGCTTTGCACATGATAGCATCTGAGACCTGGAGGAGGAGCATGTTTGTTTCAAACTGGTAGACATGGTCTCCTGGATCTCCGGTTCCGTCGTAGAGATCACATTGAGGCATTCAAAAATTGGGAGGTAGCTTTGCCTTCTCGATGGCCTCGGATAAAGGATATCCAGTTTTTTCTCTCGGGGGAGATCACTCTGGACGATGATCTCTAGGGACCATCTTCCAGGGGCCCCATTCTTGAGTACAAAACTCAGGCGTCTTCTTTCTGTGGATAGATCTTTGAGGTGTTTCAGCTTTGGCAGCCTGTGTTGGAGAGGAGTCAGTACTGTCTTCGACTGAAGGATCGCGACGGTAGCATGATCCACTCCTGGTCACGTTCTTTTTACCCTTCTCTTCGGGATCGAAAGTCGGATCGGCCGCTAACCTGTATTTGCGGCCGTAGCTTGATCTCGAGGTGAGACGGAGGCGATGATTGCCGGGGTTAAGATGAGAATGGTGAATGGATGGCGGACAGTGGCGGAACCAGGATTTCATCCCTGGGGGGGTTAAAAATATATCGAAGGAGATAAACATTTTTATAAGTAAAATAGCACACAAAAACAAAGTGCACTTTTCGATAATACACAAAACATACTAAAAAGCATCTAAAAGGTTTTATTAAGTTTCATGAGAGCCACTAAGGACTCTTTACAACACAAAAGAAGAGAATACAAAATACACATTTCAGTGTTTACAAACGAAAGCACTAAATAACTACTCGATGAGGCGCCGAAAATTAGTAGCGTTTGATAATAGCCTCATTTGTAATAGTTTTGAAGACATTTTTCTCGATGTAACAGACCAAGCTATCATTCATCAATTTGTAATAGTTTTGTCAGCAAGTGTTTAGGGTATCGATATTTGGTATACAAAATATTTTTCGTGAATGAATATTTTCAAACAACATGCTATAGTGGACCCAGAAATTTGCTAAAATCATGGCACTGGAAAACTAATTAAGGCACTGCACTTAAGTTTTCTATATCACCTTGTAAACAGGTCCAAAGCCTCCCTCTCCTAGCTTATTGTCTGCTGAGAAGTTAGCTGTCGCAGCAGACACACTTGCAAAACTAAACAATTGCTGTTCAACGTCCATATTTGCACCCATTCTCAGAGCATCTATGTTTTTATCATCAGCAGATGCTTTGTTGCAACCATCAAAATCATATGATAACAAATCTTTGCTCAGATCCTGCTCTCCTATTTATCGTAGAAGAAGAAGAGTGTCAGTTCCTCAAGGATCAGAGCACGTGTTAAGTGCAAAGCTTTTAGGTCCACATTACTTAAAGTCTGTCTTTTATGTTTGAGTATGCGCCCGTGCTTGTGTCCATCTGTGTGCAAACATCAATGCGTTATTAGGTTACTGGCTTTCGCAGCTCGATGGATGCTTAAGTCCTATACCTCTATAAACTGAATTTGGATATTTTTAGGATACTGAGGCATGGTCAATGTAAAAATTTCTGTCTCAAATTCTTTCAACTTGAGTTCTAGTGATCATAATACAAATGCACCTGCTTTTTTGAGCTTTCCCTGGCAGACAAAGCAGATAACACCAGCCGGAACAAGTACTGCTAGTGATACTAGCACTGATATAATCACCAGTAGCGTTCTGTTCCCTGAAGCCATGCATATATTGTCATCAGTCTGAAGTTAAAAATAAAGTGCTACTGACGTAATTCGTCTGTAAGAAGGAAAAGGGAAACCAAATTGTTCAACTGCAGCCATTTACCTCCAGTACCTGGAAGCTCAGATGCAGCGAGCTTGAGATAGACGTCTTGCTTATTATTGTCGTTTATTCGTAATTGTTGCATATTTAGCAATGCTCCAAACCACATCGAGCACCCATTACTAATATACGCACACGCTTTGCAAGAACAGTTTTTCATGCAAGCAGACTTGCAAGTTTTAAGACTCTGAGCAAGGTGTGGGGTTGGATTTGCAGGCAACTTTACATCCAAAACTTTCTGGAATCCATCCTTTTTTCCCTTTGAAGAAGGGATATTCACACTGCAAGGGGGTTTTTCTCACACAACCATCTGACCAGGGATTTAGTCTTGTGTTTTCGGTTGAGTATGGTTCAAAACCTTGCAAACACTCGCAGAAGGTCGATTGGTTCTTGCTGAAGATCCCGAAGGGACCACAAAAAGCATATACCTCAGTTTGTTCTTTGGGTAGACCGAAAATTGATTCCCATCTCCAATAGTCACGATGGGAGACCTGCTGATTGAGTTGTCCTGACATAGTCATTACAAGTCTTGTCACAACAGCAAGATTTACAATTGAGTATGTGAAATAGGTTTCATTCTCGTCCGAGGAAAAATTGAAACGGTAGATATAGTTTAGTTCAGGAACGTAGCTAAAAAATTGGTTTTGCTTTTGCCAGACTCCAGTACTCCTGTATCTTTTGGACATGTTCCACATCATTACATATTCATTGCTTCCTCCTGGATCTATCCCAACAGAAAACAAACCAGGGGAAGGATCATCTGGACTTTTCCACGAAGTAAGAAGTTGATTTTTACCAGTACGCTTGTCGATGCTGAGCTTTGCATCAGGAAGCCACGTATGATACGTGGCTGAAACTCAAAGTCAGATATGCAATTTCACTATTTCAAGCACCCTGACCTCCGAACGGCAGTGGCGGAACTTCCTCGGTTCGTCCACCGGCTCGTAGACGGTAGATCTAAGCTAGATCTGCCAGATCTGATCTGGTCAGAGTCACCAGAGGGGTGGGGACTGGCTGGAGTTAGGGTGGGGACCGCTGGACTGGGGAGGGCCTTCACCGGCTTTACGCTTCGGAATCGGGGGACGGCGACCGGCGTTAACTTACCGATGAGCCCAGCCGACGACCGGTGGCCGTGGGTCGGTGGGTGGTGCCGGCGTGTGGCATGCTGCGGTGACTGAGAGAGCCGAGAGAGGAGGAGAGGTGCCGGCGTGAGAGCTTGACTTGACGCCACGGCGACCGGCGTTAGTGCGTTACACTGCCGATGAGCAGAGCCGATGACCGGTGGCCGTGGGTGGAGCCGGCGTGCGGCGTGCCGCGGTGACTGAGAGAACTGAGAGAGGATGAGAGGTGCCGCCATGCCGCGGTGAGCCAGTGACTGAGAGTTGACTGTGACTTGTGAAAGCTGAGAGAGGAGGAGAGAGAGAGAGAGAGAGAAAGTTGCAAATGAAATATATATATATATATATATATATATATATATATATATATATATATATATATTTCAAAATCTGAGGGGGGCTATAGCACCCCCTCGTCCAAGTGTAGTTCCGCCCCTGATGGCGGAGCCACCGCCATGTCGAGCTTTTGTTGAAGAGTGTTCACGACATCTTTCAATTCGTGGATTTCTTTTGTAAGTTTGGCATGTGGTGTTTTGAATAACTTACGGTTCAGGCGATGACGAAGATCCCCGTTTTTCAGAGTAGGCGTCGGAGATCGGTTTCTCCGAGGTCTGATTTCTGATTCGAGAGTAGCAGACGTTACATTAACGTATAAATCTTCAGAAGAACTGGCGCAACGGCAGCGCGAAGGGGTCGAGTGTTGGTCATGAGAACGACCAAGACAATGAGAGCCGCTAGTTCGTGCGTAACAGTTCTTGGAATGACTGTGTGAAGAGTCATCGGAAGAAGAGTGGTTGGCCATGTTCCCTGTTGTGGTCCCACGGATGGCGCCAATCTGTTGCAGCTGAAAACTGGATCGGGAACCGCACCAGAGATAAGCCTGCAAAAGAGAACACGGAGTGACCGCCGGGTGGGGTTCCGGCGGGGGAATGCTTTGATGCTTAAGTCAGAGATGGCTAATGATATAGAACTCTGAAGAAGCAGTAAGACACAATGCGTAATTATGTGTAATTGTCCATACCTGAGGGGTTAGACCCCTTCATATAGTAGTAGGAAGAAGAGCCCTAATAGAACTAGGTCTTCTCCAACTCCAATCAGAATCGAATTGAGATCCTAGAGGATCACATATCAATCCTTGTTGATTAAGTTAAGGCCTTTTTAAGATTCTGCTTGGTGACCGATATGGTAACTGCTTTAATCAGCAATAAGTCAGCAACGGCCTAATCAGCAACTGCCTAATCAGCAATAAGCTGGCCTGGACCACGTGTCATAACTGCCACGTGTCGTCCATAGATGGGAGGCGTATTTTTTTGGCTATATCAGAGGGTATTTTTGTTATTATGTTGAATTAATCTCTACCAAACACACTATTGAGGAACCTGAATATCACGTGTCGTTAGTTTGAACGAATTTTTTGACGGTTGCAACACTTTTGCAATTATAGGTGTTTATTTGAAATTTTCGTAACAGGAGGGGTCTTTTTGCAACTATCCCAAACCACAAGGGTATTTTACGTAATTTTTTCAAAAAAATACAATGCGGGCACAAAGATCGAGAGAGAAAGCCACAACAATTGTCATAGGAACTATATAGTAATGGCACAAAAATCGAGACAACTTGATTGAAAAATTAAATCATTAAGCGAATATTCGATCCAACGCTGATTTAGATTTTAATAACATAAACTCTTACCTTTAATTTCGCGATTTGATCCAAAGTCTTGATCATCTCAAATTCAATTATACCAAAAGCCCTAATAGTTAACGTACCCAAAAGTCTCAATTAGGTTTTACAACAAAGAAAATACGTAGGGTTCCTACAACAAACCTCAAATCAAATTAAATTCTTACCTCAAATCAATTTGTAAAATCTAGTAGTCTCTTTTCTAGGGATATTTGGAGACTCTTCTGAAGTTTGTGATGTTCCTATAAAATTTGTATTGTACGTAACTATCCGACACTTAGAAGATTGTTCACACCCTATTCCGGTGGCACCCCAGGGCCCGCTAAGGGACCCACTTTGCGCAATACATCACCCAGTCAACGGTCAATTATTCAACGCCATCACCCGGCCAAAGTGCATCTTCTTTCGAGAATTCACAAGCATCACCAATTCAGCGACGTCAACACAGTCAAACGGTTGGAAAAAGGGCTCGCCCCCCTGAAGGGGGTCGGCCATCCTCTTTCAAAGGGGGTCGGCCACCCCTTCTTGAGGGGGGTCGGCCACCCTCTTCAAATGGGGGGTCGGCCACCCCTCTCACAGGGGGACGGCCACCCTTTTGTCTTGCAGGGGTCACTCCTAACCCCCGCCATCACTCATTGTGTTCTCTACAATGCTCTCTCAACACCAATGGCCGCCTGACGCTTGTCACCACCGTGCGCAGTCATCATGACGGCCGCATACTATCATCTAAGTATTGCTCCGCGACGTTCGTCGACACGCCCATGCCCCATTTCCATAACATGTGCCCCAGCACAAAGTGTATCCCCGCGACGGTCGTCGCCGCGCCCGTGCGCCATTGTCATGATACGTGCCCTCGGCACCAAGTATTGTTCTGCGACGTTCGTTGCTGCGCCCTTGCGCCATTCTCATGATGCATGCCCCCAGCACCAAGTATTGCTCCGCGACGTTCGTCGCCGGGTCTGTGAGCCCCTTCTCATGTTGTGTGCCCCCGGCACCACGTATTGCTCTGCGACGTTAGTTGCTGCGCCCGTGCGCCACTTCCACAACATCTGCCCACGGCACCAAGTATTGCCTCGTGATGTAGGCACCGCGCCTAAGCGCCACGATCATGTTACATGCTTCCAGAGGGGCTTCAGCCCTCACAGGGGGATGGGCTCACAACCTTAAAGTCATCGCCAGCACAATCAACAACGAGATGGGCTCACAACCTTAAAGCCATCACCGGGCACAATCACAGCAGGACATGCTCACAACCTTAAAGCCATCACCAGCACAATCACAGGGGGCTCCGGCCCTCGCAGCGGGATGAGCTCACAACCTTGAAGCCATCAACATCACACTCATAGGGGGGCTCCGACACAAAGACTTCCCCGCAACGGACTCTAAGCACTGAGCGGCGACCATGCCCACTCATGTTACTGTTGATCGTCGACACCACCAGGGCAATGACCCCCCGGGTCACTCCTGGACGGGAGCAGGTCCTTGGAGGGCATCCTGCCAAATCTGCCTGGCAGTTGGCTACAGGGGTAACCCTCACCGCTGTCAGGTTCTCTGCACGTCTCTTGACGCACCTTGTCAGATTCAGTAAGGGCTTGGACTGGTGGCTGGGGCAACGGGCTACTCTTACTATGCTACCGCGGTATGATCAGTCTCCTCAGACAGGCAGAGAGATGCTGTAAGGGCAGGGTAGCATGAACTTGGGGACCGACAGTCCAATGGAGAACCTGTACTTTGGACCCCCTGGTGACATGTTGCTCCCAGGGGACGACACGTGTCAGCTGATGACACATCCACATTTTTGCCTATAAATAGTGGACTTTGGAGCTTATTCAAAGATCTTTCTCTCATTTGGAATTCTCACTTTCTCTCTCTAAAAAAGCCATTCTCTCTGAAATTCTAGTGAGAGAAACATATTTGGACTCCTGACATCGGACCTTTGACGCTGCACCCTTGACTCGGACTGTCGACCGCCGGCCCTGTTCGTCGTCGCCCTGCCTGTGCGGTGCTGCCAGCCCTCGCGACCTGTCTGGGAGCCTACTCTCAACCCTTACTCTAACCTTGTTGTCTCCCACTTCGCCTACCTGGAAGCTGACTCAGACTGCATCCTTTGTGGCACCTCCAAATAACAACGAACCTCATTCCTTTGGAACAAAGATATATAGTTATATTCCTCAAATAATTTATTTCAAAATACCTGTTACGTCCACAAAAACCTCTAACTTTATAAATAGATCAAATTAAAGCCCAAATTATAATTGGGGTGCTAATCCCAAAAGTATAATCCACTTTTTCAATATATATATATATATATATATATATATATATATATATATATATATATATATATATATATATATATATCTCTCTGAATTGTTTCTTAGACCCAAGAGCTAAGATTTTTTTTTATTTTTATAGAAACACTCTTAAAGACAGAAGTTAATTTTTTTTAATTATTATTTTTTAACAGATTTTAATTATTGGGATCTAATAGCTTGAGTCCCATCTCGCTCGATATACATCAGACCTTTGCCGCTAGCTAGAGTTTTATTACATAATTTCTTAACAACTAACAGGTGGTAAAGTTCCATTTAAGAAGGATAATAATGTAATTACCAACCTGTTTTTCATTTCTCAAGGCAACATTCGCCTTTTCTCCATTGATCATTGCTTTCATCTGCTCGGTGAACCCATACTTTATCAACATGCGCCTTTTCTCAATGCCAACACTTTGTTGCGGTTGGGTTTTTTCCCTTTCACTGCAACCGCTGCTCTTTGCAGCGGTTCGGTGGAGAAATAACAATTCCTCCACTGGTGGGTGTGGATCGGCCCTATATATATATATATATATATATATATATATATATATATATATATATATATATATATATATCAGGTTTTAAAAAACGGCCGTTACGTATCGTAACGGCCAATTCGTAACGGATTTTCAGGGGTCCGATACAGTTATACACCGATATATCGGTGCTTACATAACATCGAATCGTCCGAAACCGTTACACGCGCCGCGACCGTTACGTATCGCAACGGCCGCTTCGTAACGGATTTCCAGGGGTCCGATACCGTTATACACCGATATATCGGTGCTTACATAACATCGAATCGTTCGATACCGTTACACGCGCCGCGACCGTTACGTATCCGAATTTCGCGATTTAAAACCATGATATATATATATATATATATATACACACACACACACACATACACACTAATTTCTAGAATACAAAAAAATTGATAGTGAAAATTTATAAAATAGTAAAATAAGAATGTATCATGCAGTCCAACCCACTAAAGATACAATCTAAAATTTATCCATCTCTATAACAACACACTTTTATGTGCAACACAACTGTTATATGCATGCATATACAGTATAAGATCAACACCTTATTTCGGTAGAGAGCAACTAATTGGTTCCTTCTGGGAGAATAGATTGAATACAAAAGAGTACTTATAAACAGTACATTCTGCAGCCCCCAAAACCAGAGAAGAAAGCCTGTTCAAGTTTAGCCTTCCCGATGAGAATTGCACCGAGTCACTGGACTTCAAATTCCGATCTCCGAACCGAGATGACTCACTCAACCTCTCTCTTCTGCTTAAACTCACCAACTTCCCTCCCCCCTCACCGTACATCTTGACCATCGCAACCCCATCGACCAACTCACCCGTCATACCCCACAGCAACTCAATAGAAGGCCTCTTAATGGTAAACAAAACTAACAATCTATCTTTACAGTCCTCCAGCCTGTTCAAGCAACAAGCCAACTCAACCGAGTCACCGAAACTCAGACAGCTCAGTCTCTCCTTGAACTCGCCAAGTCTCAACAAAACCTCGTTTACTGCCGATAGGTAGTCGCCGCCCATCAAACCCATTATCTCGTACAGCAGCTTGTTGCCCTCGAGGAGGAGGGAATCCGGTGCTTTGCACATTTCTTTAATCACTCTCATCAACGAATCGACGTCCCTGATCAAATCAGGATTCATGATCGATGAGATCGTCTCTTCTACCTTCTCTCTCTCCACAGTCCATGATGACGACGTCAGGAAGAAACCAAGAGTTCTCGAGGCGGAGAGGAGGGTCTCGAGGTAGCGGCCAAACCATCTGACCCAGGTGGAGAGTGCCCACGTGGCGGGCGTGGCGCCGTCGTGGAAAGCGGAGAGCTTGAGGTGATTCTGGCCACCGGAGGCGGGGAAGATGGAGAGCTGGTCCTGGAGGATGAAGGGGCCCCGCCTGATGACGTGGTGGATGGTTAAGAGGCACTTGAGGGCGACTGAGGCGTCGCCGGTGCGGTGTAGGCTGTCCATGACGGACTCGATGAGGGCGGAGGCGGTGGCGAGTGAGGCGTCGCCGAGGGAGAGGAGCGTGGCCAGGTGGCGGTCGTCGGGTGGGGTGGAGGCTGAGTGGGTGGTGGCACGGAGGACGGCGAGGTGGAGAGAGAGGGTGTTTGGCTTCGAGAGTTGACCACTCCTATGAGATCTCTGGGCCTTGTAATCCGTCCCATAGATTCAAGAGTGAACGAGAGTCGGAGAGCGAGCGATCGAGAGAGAGAGAGAGATGGTAATTGTGCTTTACGCGGTTGATTATGTTTGAAATTTCTAAGTGGTGTGTAAAATCAGATCAAATATTATTCTCAGCGGCGACAATATTTTTAGTATGGCAGGTTGCCCTTTCTAAACCCATTATTATCTTTTGGAAACATGTAGACCAGTCTTTGTTTCCTCAATAGTTCTTTTGACGTACATACCATATAATTTTGGATTAATGTTTAAGATGGAAAATGTTTCCGAAAGCTTACCACATTTTCTGATGGCCAAAAAAGATATATAAAAGGGAGTAGAAATAAGCGTTTTTACTATGTTTACCATTTTATAACGATCAAAATTCTAAAACTTTCTTTCCTTTTATCTAGTTGAGTTTTTTTTTTTCTAGCATGGGTGAAGTTTCTGATTGGAGAGTAGATATTGAACATCGATGAGCTAAGTAAGGCAAAAAATTTCTAGATAGTTGGAATCGCCACTCCCATACCACCCCGAGCGTTGTCTAGCGGTGATATGTTAGCATTGTTAGATGCCAATGTTGTTAAATTCTACTTGAGTGTCTCTACCTTCTGCCCATGGTTGAATCCGCGTTGCAGACCTTGATCCCAACAAGGTAGTACTATTTATGTAACCAATAAAAAAAAAAGTAGTATCATATACTGTTTTTTAATCATTAGTCCTACTATCCACCATCATTGTACATTTTAAAATAGCTCTCCTTCTCTCTTAACACTTATCGCATCACATCGGTTCAAACATTGTTTGAAGGCTTGATATCATTGCTGTATGTTTGGTTTTGGAGTAACGAAGCTCTTCCTTTGGCAATGGAAAAAAGAAAAAGAAAAACTAACAACATGTAAATTAGTGAATGAAATAATAATAAAAAAAACATACAGCAATGATATCAAGCCTTCAAACAATGTTCCGACTTCCAATCCAGATACAAAGCAGTAGCATGGCTTGCAACTAATCTTAGTAGACATATAATACTAACAAAATAACCAAAGCTTCTTTGCTAATGAATAGACACAATTATCGATTATTCTTTCTACGGTTCTTGTTTAGTCATTCTTAGAGAGAGTGTTTGAATGAGATAATTAAACTAAGGATTTCACTAGAGAATTTTGAAACATCTTATAAAATTACTTATTTAGATACTGATAAGATGAATTTATCAAATTTTGAGAAGGGATTTGGAAAAAAAATTGGTCTGCTAAAATTCCCTCTGAAAAGAACTAGTCCATATTTATTTGTCAAATCCTTACACAAAAAGAGTGTCCGCTAGTTTAGGTGACTTTTTCCATAAAAAAAGAAAAGAAGACTCTCTAGTCTCTATCGTTAATTTATACATATACACCATCAAATTATCTAGGTTCAAACTTTCGAATGTAAATTCACATATAAAATACTCAATTTGTGGAATCACCCAAATACTAGATTTGCAATTTCATAAATTTGTAAATCAATAAATTTTAAAATGAAAGGAATTTAAAATACAGGATACTAAATTTTTCATCCAAGCATACTCTTAATATTTCCTTTGTTGTGGTGAGATATACTCTGAGAACATTGCAAGGAAATCAAAATAGACATCAAACTCTTTAACCCGCTAAAGTAAGTTTGTTAACATCCTCCTTTTTTCTTCTAAAACTGTAGTACCATTTTTACTTCAGAAAAGGGCAAGAGATATAGAGAGTTTATTTTGACTTTTAAAATTCAGGCAGAAGATTACTAGAAGATCAAATGAATGCATTCCATTTTGTTTAGAAATGCTCCTTCAACACAACCAAACTAATAAGATTTAGATGTTGGGAAAATTACGTAAAATACTCCTGTGGTTTGGGGTCATTGCAAAAAAGACCCCTCTGGTTACAAAAATTACAAAAAGGCACCCAAGGTTGCAAAAGTCTTGCAACCGTAAAAAAAAATCGTTAAAACTAACGACATGTGATATTCACGCTCCTGAAGAGATTAACTTAACAAATGACCAAAATGCCCTTTCTATCTTCTTCTTTCCCAAATCCTAAGCCCTAAATCCCATCGTCGCCTCATTACGATCGCCACCGCCGTCACCATCTACTCCGCCAAATCGTCGCAGCCCCCTCAAGCTCGAAACCTAGCCACCATTTTCAAGATCTTGGGTGTTGAGACCTTTCTGCCACAGCCCGTTTCTGCCACCATTTTCAAGCCCCGTCCACCTCCGAAACTGCGAGCCCCAACCACCCACAGCTGGCCCTGTGCGCCTAACAGCTGCCAGCCTCGTCATTGTGCTCCACCGATGTATATGGGTTCTACCAAACTTAATCGAACCCTAATCAAACCGATTCGAACCCTAATTGCACAAATTCAAATCTAGGGTTTGATCTGAATTTGTGCAATTCGAGTAATGAATCAAATCAATATCTTGTGCCGCCGCGAACCCCATCGATCCATGCTTTGCTTCGCCGCGAACCCGCCGTCGATCCACGACAGCTGGCCTTTGTGCATGTCCAAATCCAAGGATTTAGTGGAGAAGAAGAGAATCAGAGGAAAAGAGAAATGGAAAGGGCGTGCCCTTTTCATTTATATAGAAGGGCAATTTTGACATTTTTAATATTCTGTTATGGAAATTTTACGGTGCAACACCTTTGTAATCACAGGTGTTTTTATGTAATTTTTGTAACAAGAGGGGTCTTTTTGCAATGACCCCAAACCACAATGGCATTTTACGCAATTATCCCTTAGACGTTTCCTGACATACCGTTTCAATAACGTGTAGTCGTCCTTGGGTCCCCAACCAAAGTAATGGAGTAGTTACGGCTGCTTTTTATAGTTTTGTGGTCGTGTTTGTCGTTTGTCGTCCACACGATTTGAAACTTCCTAAAAATAGGTGAACAGGATATGTCACGAGCGTTTTGCTTCCTTGTGAACTCCACCCGATGCTGAGCAAGTTCTTGTTCTCTTCTTGTCCCAAGTATTACGAAAGCACACGGGCAATTTTTTTTCCTTCACCGGGGTTTCTTTAAGCCTCGTTGTGCATCAGCTGAGATTAACACTGTTTGTAACTGATCTTTAAATTAAAATTACAATTGACTTTTTTTTGGGAATAAAAGGGAATTTAAATCACAAAGTTTCTACTTTGCATTTGGAACATAGTAGAAACGGAAAATAATAATTTTTTAGTCAATTATATCATTAATTGGATATGAAAAACAAATTACTGTAAGTAGTTTTACCTATACTAGAGGCACCACATGATAGTGGATAGGTGTGAATAGCCCCGATGTGAGTGGTGGGGCTATTCACACATATTGGCATTGGCGATGAAAATAGTGAGATAATCAAGTGATGGTAGGTGGTGGTGGTGCTGCTATTAAAGTGTAACTAGTGGCGGACATGGTGACAATAGTGATAGTAAGGGCATCAACGATGATGGTGGTAGCGTGGCATCAGTGGCAGTGCTGTCCAATGCCATCAGCGCTAGTCGACAACGACATCGGTGATGATAGAGGTGATGGGGCGATCTAATGATGGTACCAGTAGTGATGCTAAGGCATAACTAGTGATAATGTTAGTTGCAGCGACGACAACAACGACGGTGGTGGTGTGACATGAACGACGGTAGTAGTGAGGCGGTTTAATGATTGTAACGGTGGGCATAGTCGTGGTGATCTGTAGACATTAATGGTATTTAGGCAATAGTGGCAGCAAAAGAGACAGTAATGGTGGTAATGACAGACATAATTATCACAATAGGGCTGATACAGTTGCACCACTTGTAACGGTAATGACAATGACAATGGCGGTACCTTTAATGGTGGTGGCGAAAGCGTCGATGGCAATCAATTAACGATAATATAGTCGCCGTTGTGATGTAACACACTTGACAAATGTTGTGACAGTGGTGGCGGTAGTGGTGTCCTATAGTCTCATGTGGCGATGACACTAATGTGGCAGTTGTAGTGGTTGTAATCGTCCAGTGGTGGTGGTTATAGCGGTCCGTTGGTGGTAATGTGAAGGTAACTTAATGGTGGCATTAATGATGGTGATAGTGATCCCTAGTAAAGGTAGCAATGGCAGCGCGCGGTAACAAATACAATGTTGGTGGGTTTATTAGTTCTAGAGATTCAGGAAATGGTATGATAGCTAAATATTTGTCTTTAATCCAAGTAAATTTAAATCCAATAAACTCCAATCACTTTTTATCGGATTTCATACTATAGAATTAAATGTAGTAAAATTCTTTTAAATTAAATTAAATTCCAATTCCTTTTTTAGTTGCTCTAAACAACAAAATGTGTGTTTTTAAATGAAATTCTATGAATTCCGTAATTCCAAGATCACTCTTATTTCTCAGTGATCTAAAAATATATACTCTGGCATCAATCTGATCTGGTGCATTCACTGATTAAATTTTTCCACACGCTGATCTCAAATTTTGAATCCATGTAGTTGAGAAAGGAAACACACCTCTTTCACTAAAAATTAACAAATTTCAAATCTACCACAAAGGGTTCAGGTGGATATGGAAGCACGAACAGCAACATCAAAATTTGATCCATACCAGTTGGGGGCACCTATCTAGCAAAATCGGTGGAAAGGGTTTGACTGTAGTTACTTCGTAGTGTTCGAATGCAAATGGATTTGCATTGATGTTGCAACTGCGTCAACTTCAGTATTTTGAAGCACCACTTGATATCGGCATTTACATACATGGTCAATGCTTGTGGTAGTAAAAAGCGAACATCGTAGTGGAAGGTCGGGGTCCTTATTGTTTTGGAAGGGCCGGGGACACTATGTTTTTTAACCAGCAAAGCTGTCGTGATAGGGTGGGTTATGGTGTTTAGCTGTGTTTGGGTAGGTAATGGAGGGCATCGAGAGTTGTCTGAGGATGATAGCCACAGGGATCGGGTTAACAGGTAGGTTACAAAGGTATGTGATATGGATTCTTCCTTTGAATTGCAGAGAGGGTAAGTGGTATCAATGCCTTGGATGAAGGTTTAGGGTTTTAATTTGAATGGAAGATATTCTAAGCAATGCGCCAAATAATTGTGACGATCCTTAATTTTTTGCTTTGCAGAGGTTCTTCAAGAAGGACTGGTTTCTCAGGTGATCAACATGGAACATGTTCTCGTTCTCATTATGGTAAGCTAATTTGGCCGAGAATTATTTAGATTGGGATAGAGTCCAGGCTAAGAAACCCTAGGGTTTTGTTGGGAATAGACGAATTCTTTGATGTTCCCTAATGGTAGAATCAAAAAGAAGCTTTGTAGCTTCTCAATGTTCTAAGTGCAGGTTGTTTTGTTAATAAGATTTGAGACTTAATTAAGAGCTTTCAGGGCTTGGTGAGGAAGAGAGAAAGATTTGAGATTTTGGAGTGAGGAACCCACGTATCTTTTCTGAAGTCGATAGTTCCGCCATTTCCAACTACGATAAAGGCATGATTCGATACCATTTCTAATAGATTGTTGATGCCAAGGAAAGTGGGTTCGTACCTATGTAGAGTGCCACAAAGGATGCAGTCCGAGTCAACTTCCAGACGACCAAAGTGAGAGACAGTGAGGGTGGAGTAAGGGCTGAGAGCAAGGCTCCCCAGACAAGCCATGAGGGCTGGCAGTACTGTGGAGACAAGGCAGAGACGAACAGGGCCAGCAGTCGACAATCCAAGCTAGGGTCCAGCATCAGGGGTCCAACATTAGGGGTTCAATGTTAGAGTCTAACTATGTTTCTCTCTCTAGAATTCCAGAGGAAATGGATTTTAGAGAGAGAAAGTAAAGTTGTCAAATGATGGAATTCTGTTGAATATGAAATCCAAAGTCCCCTATTTAAAAGGAAAAGCTTGCCTGTGTCATCATGGTGTCGTTAGCTGACACATGACATCCCCTGGGAGTGACAAGTCACCCACCAGGGGGTCCAAAGTATTGGTTCTCCGTTAGACTGTCAGTTTCCAAATTCCCACTGCCTACTGCACACAGCGTCGTTTTACCTGTCTGAGAAGACTGACCACACACAGTGTCGGCATGATCAGAGTAAGCCCGTTACCCCAACCACCGGTCCAAGCCCTTACAAAATCCCATAGGGATGCGTGAAGAGACACGGAGAGAACCTGACAGTGGTAAGGGAAGGTCCCTGTGACCAACTGCCAGGCGAACTAGGCGCGATGCCCTCTAAAGACCTACCCTCGTCCTGGAGTGACCCAGGGGTCATCGTCCTGGGGTTCCGATGATCACCAGTAATGTGAGTGGATGTGGTCACAGCTCAGACGTGCCTAGTGTCATGAAAGTCGCCCCAGGTGGTGATAGCTTCTACGGTAGCGAGCCTATCCCGCTGTTAAGGGTCCTCGTGCCAGAGCACTATGAACGGAGCCCCCCAGAATGAAGGCAGCGATGGCTTCCGTGGTAGCGAGCTCATTTCACTGCAAGGGGGTCCTCATGCCTGAGCATTACTAATGAAGGCATCGATAGCTTCTGTGGTAGCGAGCCTATCCCGCTGCGAAGGGTCCTTGTGCCAGAGCATTACGAGCGGAGCCCCTCAGAATTTTGCACACTCCGGATAGTGAGTCGAAGTATGTTCCACGTCCATGGAGGGGGTGCATGGTGTGGTGCCCCGGGGGCATGTAACATGATTGTGGCGCAAGGGCACGATGCCAACGACATGAGACATGATTGTGGCACATGGGCACGGCGACGTCTATCGTGAGACAATACCTTGTGCCAGGGACACATGTCATGGAAAATGGCGCATGGGCATGATGAAGTGTGTATGGTGCCGAGGGCACGACTCTATTAGCGACGCGACGGATGGGCCTGGCGGAGTGTTCTGTAGATGACGCGAGGGTGCGGGCGATAGCGCGTGGCTATGAGCGACAGTCAATGCAACAACGGTGTACGAGCAACAACGGGCATCCTACGGTCGCAGGTGATGCGCGAGCATTACAGAGATAGTGTGCTTGCACGAATAAAGGAAAAGAGTGGCAACAGCCCTCCCACAGTAAGGGTGGCCGACCAACCCCCTCCCCCTACCACCCCTGTTAAGGGAGGTGACCACCCCTACTAAGGGAGGTGGCCGACCCCCCTTGCCAAGGGATGTGGCCGATACTCGCCCCCCCTTTCTTAGGGAGGTGACCGACCCCCCTGCCAAGGGAGGTGGCCGACCCCCTTAAGGTGAGAGTCGCGCCAAGCTTACTTTTGCATATTTTCTTAAGTGTTGGTGGTGCCAAAGTCGCTACATTGGTGACAAAATTAAATGTAGTCATGAATCGCCGCAAAAAGTCAATGAAAAATGCACGTGACTTGAGCGTGCTCATTTTGACCAGTTGAAAGCATTGAAAAATTGACCGTTGAATATGTGACGTGTCGTGCAAAATAAGACCCAAGTGGGCCCTTGGGTGCGACCAGAATGGGTTAGGAACATAAGCCCCTGCGTGTGGTGTGCGCAGTGGGGCAACCCGAGCGAGTGCCGCACGCATTAACGTGTGTCACGCAAAAAAAGACATGTAGTGTAAGAAAATTAAATTTTGTCATGAGATGCGTTCTTAGTAGTGTAGTGCAAAAATGAGAATGGTAGCCCTAAAATAGAAGTTGTGTCGCAAAATGAAAACACGTGAAATTTTTGTTGGTAGCGATAATATGAGTCGTCGAAAAATTTTGTGACATCATTCCCAACAAAGATAGCGCGAAAAATAAAGTTAACGCGAATGGGGTATGTATGTGAAAAAAAAGAGTTGTTGGGACTTTTTTTGGGGGGGGGGAGCTTTTTGGTTTGAAATTTAAATGAGTGGCCAAGATTGAATCTTGGGCCACATATATAAAGAAAAGGGGGCAGGAGAGTCTTCACTTGACTCATTCAACACTTAGAAAGAAAAAAAAGAGAGAGAGAGAAAAAAAGGAGATATCAAGAGAAAGAGAGAGGTTCCGGCCCGGTCGAGGATCAGCGGGGAGGGGGGTCACGGGCATAGGGAAATGGAGGGAAATGGAGAGGGATAGGGGAGAAGACATAAGGGGAAGGGTCTCGGCCGGCGAGGGGTCGGCGGGTGTTGGGGTGTTGGCGATCGTGGGTGGGTCAGCCGGCTTGGATGTCGACGGGGGAAGAAGTGGAGGAAGGGGAAAAGAGAGTGAAGGAGAGGAGAAGGAAGGCGAGAAGGGGTAGGGGGTCGGCCGACTTGAGGGCATCGGCCCGCATGGGGTATAATCGGGTAGCCAGGGAAAAGAAATGGAGATGGGAGGGGAAGGAGAAAAAAAAGGGAGTCAAAAGCCGTGGAAGGTCGGTCGGTGTTAGTCGCGGTAAGGAGGCCGAAGTCCATGAGCGGGAAGAAGGAAGGAGGGGAAGGGAAAAGGGAGAAGATGATCAGGGGGAAAGGGGTCGCCCGAGTGGCGTGGGGTCAGCCAGTAGAGGGGGTCGGCCTATTGGTTCGGGCTCAGTCGGTGCTGGGTTGGCGGGTACAAGGGGGTCGGCCGAAGGAAGGACGTTGCGGGGTGAAGGCAAAGGGAAAGAGAGAAAGGTAAAGGGTCATGGAGAGATGGCACAGTCGAGGGTGAAGGTAAGGTGGCTGATTGTGATGAGGGTGCGGCGGAGCCAGGGGTGGGAGGCGAGCATGCCGAGCTAGCACAAGTGGTGAAGAAAGTAAGGCAGAAGCAGTGGCGAGGCCGCGAGGTGTGGCGGTTAGCATGGCACGACCGTCGCAGGGTACAACAACTGCGCTCGTGCCGGTGCCTCGGATAGTTAAGGCTGCGCCAGTGCTGAATGAGGGGTCAGGGGTGCCGTTAAAATTCGATGATAGTGGGGTGACGACATTTGATTCGGAGCCGAACAAGACGAACACTCTATCGGGGGTTAAGAGGGGTGGTGCCATGTATGCCAGACTGAGAGCTGTGGAGGGAGTTGGCTATCCAGGTGGCCAATAGAGCCTTTACTACACCGCGGAGTGTGTTGTTGATGAGAGAGGATTCGCCGGTACCATCGCCTTATATTCGCTCTTCAAGCTGGGAGAAGGCGCCTGTTATGTCACTGAGATACATACCGTCCTTGTTGGTCGAGAGGGAGGACATACCCTGGTCGCCTATGGTGTTCAAGAGCCATAGTGAGATGCCGATAGGGCAGGACTTCTGGTGTGAGTACATGGTGGAGTCTCAAGAGCGGATGGGGTTGTTGCAGTCACTGGGGTTGCTACCAGCCCTAGACATTACTGCGAGGGGGCTAGAGCTTTACAGGGGTATGTCGGGTATGACCCTACTACTGTCGAGGTGGAGCATGCAGTCGCATACATTCATGATAGAGTTCGGAAACGATCGGGTCGACGCTACTTGATGTGATGATGCTGACAGGGCTGCCCATGCACGGGAAAAAAAATGTGTGAGTGACTCGACTGAATGGGGAGGAGTAGGTGCTGCAGACGTAGCTATTAGACATCCTAGCTGTGACAAAGAGGCATTGAAAGGGGACGTACAGTGGGTGGATCAGACATTTCTTTAGTATGGTGTAGGCGAAGACGGGACAGAAGCTGGGCAATGCTGTGGCCTT
The DNA here is from genome assembly GCA_033070095.1 of Escallonia herrerae. Lineage (NCBI taxonomy): Eukaryota > Viridiplantae > Streptophyta > Magnoliopsida > Escalloniales > Escalloniaceae > Escallonia > Escallonia herrerae. The sequence goes on from JAVXUP010000014.1 coordinate 554,847, forward strand.
TGTGATGGGGCCATACCACGGCAAGGAGAGGTACGAGATGGTGGCGTTCCTAGCCATGTTCTTGTCCAGGTAAGTCTGTACTGTCGCTTTACTTTATGCTTATATATGCAGTATGTCATTGTTGCCATTTATAATGTCGAACTTATATGTAGAAAAAGTTTGTAGTTGCTAATGCTTCACTTAGCCATTCACTGCACTGTAGGATAGATTCTTGATGTATGATGTCTACCTATACTTGTAGGTCTGTATTTGAGGGGGAAACCAGAGGATGGGATCACCCCTAGGGTGTTCCCACTTGCTATTCAGATGACACAGGGTCAGCACGTCGGTTTGGCTCCTGTGTATCTGGGCACGTTGTATTCACGTCTGGATCAGTTTGTGAATGACATGAAGCGATCACATGGGCTGTATCATGTGGCGACATATGTGGACTCGACATTTATGCAGTGATATCTGTACGAGTGTTATCCAGACTATCGGCCGACAGGATACCCTCTCGAGCATCCATTGCCTACGATGGGTACGGTGACACGACCAGACAGGTCACGACAGATTGCTCTGGGGTGCCATCGTGGTTGCACGTATAGGAGATTAAGACATGACTGACCCAGAGAGGGTCCTGGGATCAGGACAGCTGACACTACTGTTGCTTATGTTTTGGGCTGGCCCCCAATTTTGACAAATGATGGTTGGAAGCCCACCGAGTGTCGGTACTATGCTATGAGGTACAGCCCGGACCGTCTTTCGTTGGCCTTCGATTATTACTTAGAGCTCTTGTGTGGGTATGATAGTCCTTGGAGTGTGGTGATCGTGTTCGGGTATACACGATATGACAGAGTCTGCCAGTGGCCAGCATCGACGACAAAGTGAAGCCGGCCTGGTACACAGTTAGCTGGAGCGGTGATAGTAGGGTATGCACAGTGGTGGGAGCGACTGCAAGATAGGTGGGCAGGGTGGTTGGCACAGCCATCGGGAATACGTCGACGCGTTGATGTGTTTGCTTGTGACAGAGCATTGAGCTTGATATCGGCCTCAATTGCTAGACAGTTAGGGATGCCGACGTTAGTGACCAGGAGCTCCGTTGCAAGCTCGGAGAGGGATGCAGAGGAAGGTACCGGGGGGCTTGATGACGATGTCCAGGGGGTGACCTTGGAGAGGATCCGATTGTGCATGTGCTGAGGGCAGGCAAGGACCCCCTATCGACGTTGTGAGTTGGGATGATAGAAACGTGCACCAGGCTAATGCAGGCACGTCAGCCCAAGCGTATTAAGGTTGAAGAGGCCGCACGATGTGTCAGATGAGGCGAAATCCGAGATTGCCTGCTTTCTTCCTTATATCAATTGCAGTTGCATGTGCCTTATGATCGTATATATGTATTAATCAATGATTGTGTTGACAGGAACTCGATGATGTAGTCAGCGAAGAGTGCTGTAAGCCGAGCTCTGAGGTCGAGGCGGAAAAGGCAATGACAGCCGAGGGCGAGACACTGGATGCCGGGATGACAGTGACCAAGGCTACGGAGGAGACCGAGACGGTAGAGTATATGGCGGAGGATACCGAGGCTGCAGAGTATGATTCAGAGGATACCGAGGCTGCGGAGTATGGTGTGGCGTCGAAGAGACTATCTAGTGCATCCCCTGTCACGGAGGAGACAGTGGAGGCATTATATGGCAGACCTGTGGGAAATATGTTGATTTTTAACGCTGGTGGTGATTGGTGGACGGGCATGAAGATAGAAGAGGTTGTTGTAGGTGACCGTAAGGAGCCGACAGGGACCAAGCCTATAGGGTATAGCCCCGGTGCCTAGGCAGGAGACTCCGATGCAGCTAGTTGTAGGGTTTCCTCAAGACACATCATCTGGGTCGGCAGTTGATGCTGGTACGACTCTTCTAGCGATACACTAAACGACTGTTGGTGTGCAGACAGCTACGGAATCGGCAGAGATTCCTTAAGCGGGTGGTTTTGGTGCGACAGCCAAAGATGCTAGTAGAGGGTCTTCGATTGTTTGGGGTTACTGTTCTTCTTCTTTTCTTTCTGTTTCTTGTCTTCCTTTTTCGAAATGGAAGGTTCCTCTCTTCTTTTCTTATTTGCATTTTTGCCCCAATGAATTCTTCTTTCCATTTCATTATGTGCTTCATTATCTCTTCCATTATTAAATAGTTTAATTTAGCTTAGTCATCAACCTAATAGGAGGTGGCAACATTTTAAGATATGGTTTTCTCCGAATTGCAAATTAGCCCCCAGAAAGTTCCATAATTACAAAATGACCCCTATCTTTTGTATAATTACATCAATGCCCCAAATCTTACTCCAACCTCCATTAATTTAATCAAATGCCTCGAAAACATATATTGTCACTCGTTTCATTATTTTTCATCACCAAAAACATTAACTACATTTATACCCCCAAAGTTTTCCAAAATTACGAAAATGCCCCCCAGAATTCAATAATTATTTTTTTGTCCCAAAATATTTTTAAGCTTCAATGTACTACTAATCCCCGAGCATTACTCAAAATTAGTGCCCGTTTATTTTTTTTTCAGGTCACGGATTACTATTTTAAACAGCTCTCGAAGTTCGGGATATTACACCTATCTACAGGAAAAAGTCTGCTTGTGTCATCATGGTGTCATTAGCTGACACATGACATCCCCTGGGAGTGACAAGTCACCCACCAGGGAGTCCAAAATATTGATTCTCTGTTGGACTGCCGGTTTCCAAATTCCCGCTGCCTGCCACACAGCGTGGCTTTACCTATCTAAGAATACAGACCACACATAGTGTCAGCATGATCAGAGTAAGCCCGTTGCCCCAGCCACCGGTCCAAGCCCTTACTAAATCCCATAAGGATGCATGAAGAGACACAAAGAGAACCTGACAGTGGTGAGGGAAGGTCCCTGTGACCAACTGCCAGGAGAACTAGGCGCGATGCCTTCTAAAGACCTACTCCGGTCCTGGTGTGACCCGGGGGTCATCGTCTTGGGGTTCCGATGATCACCAGTAATGTGAGTGGACGTGGTCACAGCGTAGACGTGCCTAGTGTCATGAAAGTCACCCCAGGCGGTGATATCTTCTACAGTAGCGAGCCTATCCCGCTACTAAGGGTCCTCGTGCCAGAGCACTACAAACGGAGCCCCCCAGAATGAAGGCAGCGATGGCTTTTGTGGTAGCGAGCTCATTCCGTTGCGAGGGGTCCTCATGCCGGAGCACTATGAATGAAGGCAGCAATAGCTTCTGTGGTGGATAGCCTATCCCGCTGCGAAGGGTCCTTGTGCCGGAGCACTACGAGCGGAGCCCCTCAAAATTCTGCACACTCTGGATAGTGGGTCGAAGTATGTTCCACGTCCATGGCAGGGGTGCATGGTGTGGTGAATGAGAGTGGTGCCCCGGGGGCATGTAACATGATTATGGCACAAGGGCACGCTGCCAACCTTACTAGGGGTCGGGACACAAGCAATTGACATTTACAATGATAAGGCTAAGATACCACTTTGTAGAATGATGGAGGTTTTTTCAAATCAGGCCGGGGGAGTTGACAAATTAAGTTTCAATGAGTTAAACCTTCGAAATGAAATTTGTGCTCAGAGGAGAAAGGCTTTTGGTGTGTGAGTGATTCTCAAGCTCCGGTTAATTTCTTTAAGCGCCTTCAAAGCGAGAATCCCAAAAATATCTATATTATTAAACTAGGGAAATGAGAACCGCATTAGTACTATACTTTAGGTATATGCTTGTTCTAGGGCTGCTTACCAAAACTTTGGCGATGTTGTGACCTTTGACACCACATACGGCATAATCAAGTACTCTATTCCTTTTGCTCCATGTACCAGAGTAAACCACCACTACCACTCAATCTTTTTTGGCTTTTCTCTACTTAGGGATGAAACAAAGGAGTCATTTACTTGGTTATTTGAAATGTGGCTTGAAGCACTGTACCATACTCCACCAAAAACCATCATCACTGACCAAGATTTGGTAATGAAAAAAATAATCGCTAAGGTCTTGCCAGATACTCACCATAGCTGGTGCACATCGCACATATGCAAGAAATATCCCGAGCAGCTACACAATGTGTATGCAAAACCATCCGATGTTTAAGAGTAATTTCAATACATGTGTTAAAAAATCATTGACGGTCGACATGTTTGAGGAGAGGTAGGCCAAGTTGATGGATGACTACTCTTTATGCGATCATGAACGGTTGAAAAGATTGTATGAGACCAAGAGACAATGGTTATGGCTTACACCAAAAAGTTTTTTACTGCTAGAATGACTACGTCCTCGAGAAGCGAAGGCATGAATTTCTTCTTCAATGGGTATGTAGGTAATTCCTCAAATATAAAGGATTTTGTAGTTATGATGGAAAAAGCCCTTGACAAGAGTTTTTTTTTTCTAGAAAGAGAAGCCGATTATACTATTTACAGAGAAAGAGCCATAGTAATTTTTACACCTTTGAAAGCTCATGCAGCTAAAGTTTATACCAAGGAAATATTTAGACAGTTTCAAGAGAAAATTCAGAAGCCGGATCAATATAGTATGAAAAAGTTGTATGAAAGCTGTATATCCGATCTTAAAGTTTATGATTTGACAAATGTGACAATTTTTGTCAATCCGTTGTGACAAATTTTGTCAATCTGGATATTGGATTTGGTAATTGCAACTGTCAATTGTTTGAGCATAAAGGTACACTTTGTCGACACGCGCTAAAATTTTTTAGCGCAAAAAATGCTAGCAAAATTCCAAAATAGTACTCTTAGATCGATAGATGAAGTAAGCTAACAAAATACATGGTCACATACCCCACGTGGCACATATTACACTTGATTTCGAGTGGTCTAAGACACTAGAAATACTGAAAATGCTTTTTTATTACATAAAAATATACGTCCAATGTTATCCAGTCTTTAGTGCAGCTGGATTTACAATATTCCTAACTAGTATAGGTCGTCCAATATTATTTGACCTTTGGTGTCGCCGAATTTACAATATCCGAAACTAGTCTAGGTCATCCGACAGAACTCCTTACCAACGGAAGCCCTGAGAAACCATTTACGGACTGTCATCCAACAATGTAGAGCACCCACTCCAAAACACAAACAACCTACCTTTCTGAAAGGAAGAGGGAGAGGGGGATCTATTAGCAGTAAAGGGGAAGACAAACCTAGTTGGAAAACTAGCCTTCCTAACAAACTCTCCTACCTTCTCTAACCCATGGCTCCACCACGCCCAATTACAGCGATGTTCGGCAGCAACACAAACCACCAACCCAAGGTTGACCGTCATAGCCCACATGTACACAATGGCGAAACCAGGATTTCATTCTAGATGGTGCAAAAAAATATCGAAGTCACTAATTTTTTCTTAAGTAAAAGGATACACAGAAACTGGGTGCACCTTCCGATAATACATAAAAAAATACTAAAAAACATCCAAAAGGTCTTTTAAAGTTTCATGAAAGCCACTAAAGATCTTCAAAGTACAAAAAAAGCAAAAACATCATAGACATTTAAGTATTTACAAATGAAAGGACTAATTTACTACTGGAGAAAGGTTACTATCGGGAGCAAGAGCATGAACAACCCAACGTATAGAACCTAATTGATATAAACCCATCACCACATCTAACATGACATAAGAGAGTTCCACGACCCGAAGGACTCAAGATATATAGTAAGAAGTGGGTTTGTTCTTTGTCCAGGGGCTTGCTTGTACCAATAATGCAAGCAAAACTCAGCACCAAAAACATGCCTAACCCAATGCTAAGAGTAGTATAACAACTAACTACATGGTCATATATTGTGATACTTGTGATCTTCAAGCATGATCCGCCTTGGGCAACTATAGCCTAAAAGGCTATACTAACACAAATTATTGGACTTTGATATATCTTTTTCAACATACAGAACTTCTAAAGACTAACAAAGCCTTTCGCATTTGAGCTTCATTTATCCTTTGTAAAGCTGTTTCTCAGCTGCCAATATTTTGGACCATATAGAATCGTTGCCTTAACGACAGCTCTATAAAATGTTCCTTTTAGCTTGAGGTGGTATTTAAGGCCACAGAGCCTTCCTTGGAGCAAAATTCTACTTGTTTGGACAAGCGAATTACAGAAGGCCGTCCACCAAAAAACGAAAGGAATTAATCAACTAGCAAAACAGGGGCTTGTCCTGCTCTAATACCAGAGCATGATGATCAAAACGATTATCAAAATAGGCGATCGTCCTGCTCTGATAGCCAGAATTCCAAAATTTGCATGGATGAATAAGACGTAAGGACTGGCTCTATCTATTTCTGATAAAGGTATGGTTTTTCCTTGAGATTGGGTTGGGTATCAAAGATGGACTTATTAATTGCAACCTAAGCAAGAAAAAACAAAAAGAACAATATGTTGGGCCAACGACTTTAGGCCGTTCGCCAGAGTGCGAGTGCAGAAGCAACTAAACATGAGATTGTCCTACTCTGATACCCATATAATGTGATTATAACGAGATAAATATGATGGGATTAAACGAATTATGTAATGTTTGTTAGTTGAGATTATCTCTTACCCAACATTTGTAATTTACACATTTGTGTAGGTGACTTCTAACATGAAGCACCATGGGTAATAAGAGAGGTAGTCGATGGGACTTCTTTGTCTTCTGTGATTTCTGAATGTTTCTATCTCCCTTTATGTGATTCAGCAGTCGAGACCAACTACATTTGATGCGACCAACTACAAGTGTTATGGGTGAGGAAGATATATACGGAAGAACAAGGATAAAGAGAATAGCTCTTGCTTGCAGTTTGCAAATTAAAACATTTCATTTACTTATTTTTGCACATAGACAAGAAAGCCTCTATCTAAATCTTAAAACTTGCACATTCAAATATTCTATCCAACTCTTTAAGGGTACCAAGGAGCAGTTATTGAGTGAAATCGTATATTTTTCACTTCAATTAACAGATAGAAGTAGTGAGATTGTATGGAAGTACGAGGAAAAAGGGGTTCCCTTTGGGCCACATAAGGTTCGTGAAATCTCGAGCCATGTTGAGCCTCTCTAGGCGGTCAATGCCGAAAGCCGGTCACCCGCCGCCATCGTCGGTCACTCGCCGCTCTTTTCTCAAATCTAGAACAAGAAGAAAAACTAAAGAACTTCTTCAGGCCGGTCTTTTCTTCGCCCGTCTTGATTTGAGGAAAAGAGAGAGCCTGAAGCCAAAGAGATAGAGCCCCTATCGCTGTCTAGCCGTCGCCCGTCGGCCAAAGAGAGATGCAAGAGTGAGATTGTGAGAGTCGCACACTGGAGCAGAGACGCCACAGAGAGAAAGGTAGCGTAGAGATTTTTTTTTTCAATGTTCAGGGAGTACATTATCGTACCCTCGTCCTAACGTGGTTACGCCACTGCCTGTACAAACCACGATCCTTAGCCCGTCGAGCAAAACCCGCACCTCGGGCAATGGCTTCGGTGAAACAGGCTCAAATTCGGCATCCTTCATCACAGTTACCCATCGTCGCAAGATGCCGAACACAAAGATAATCGACCAACACCAGAATAAAATTGGGACTAAGAAAAAGCCAAACCTACGTTACCACACCACTACACACCGGAGGAAACTAGTGATCGTGGCGGAGGACGGCTGAAAAAGACGGTTAGGGGTTTTTTTTTTTTAATCTGCAGAGAAGACTTTCTAAAAGTTGAGGGCCTCCAATTGTCATCCTAGGCTAAAATTATGCTTGATTGATAAAAGCATGGGCAAAAGCAAAATATTGAAAAGGAACGAGGGTTTCACAGCTGAGTGGAGGCCAAGTGCTTTACGTCTTCCGATTCAATCATGTAGTTTTTCGTGCCTTACTCATTGGTGTTCTTTTTACTTTTATCTTTTGGCCCGACTCCCCATGCCACCAAGGGTATTAGGAGAACCGTCCAAGATTTTGGGCTTGCTTTCGTGGTGCATAAACTTGAAGGGCTTCTCCCTTGATGGTCGACGAGCTTTAAGTCAGATGCTCTAGTGCCAGTGATACTTTACATTTAGTAATTACTTTCTCAGTAACATTGCCACCGGCGGACCTACAATAGGACTGGGGAGACGATCCTTTTCATATATGTTACCAAAAAAATTTCAGTTACTAGCATCGTTAAAGCATTGAAGTTAAAATATTAAAAAAAAATAATATAAATTTTGAGAATGTATGCTTGCCTATTTAACATAGATCAAATTGAATATGTAATTATTGAAATAATTGTTGGAGACTCAAATGATGGATATGCAAGCATGATAACTTATATACTATCCTATATCTCCATGAATCTATGAACTTTTGTTGTTCTTCATAGGCTGTATGCTTACAAATACAATGTGTGAGTAGATTAAGTCGCAACATTTCTAAACTACTGTGCAAAGACTATAATTTGTAAATGCATGCAAATAATATAATCTCAATATATATATGATGCTAATACTAATGCACATAGACATATAATTTTTTTTATACATCTTATGCAATTGAAGCAATAAATGTTATAAGTTTATTAGGTGCCGCTTTTTGTAACATCTTGAGTCCACCCCTAAACGTAGGTGCAACCAATCATCTTTGTTTGGAGTCGGGAGGAAGTTAGTACCTAAGAGGAAAATATTTTCGAAAGTGATTTGCATGTTGATGTCTTCCTAAAGATTTGACTACACTGCATTGGAGACTCCTGCAAATTAATCAATAGCATTGAAAGGAATTTACTCTTCTCTATCTCGGCAAATGCATGATATAAAATGGAGCGTAGCGGAAAAGAAATCATGACAACTTAAGTGCGTTTTGCAACTTCCTCTATTAAATGAGAGATTGAAAATGTTGAAGTCAAAATATGAAATTGTGATACTTATGACTTTCCATAAGCTAAATATTTTGAAAAGAATCGTAACTTGAGCAAATCTTTTCCTGCGAATTGCATTCATGAAATCTAAACTTTTTATTTGCAAAATCTACCTAGGAATAGCCATCAAAATATAATTTCTATAATTTAACCCTAATTATCTTAATACTTGAAGAAGTTATGGGCATCCGACGCCTCGTTACGTCTAAATTGTAACTACAAAAAGAGGCGCAGTGTGAGTTTCCAGTACCACCTCCACCATGACTGTAGCACCAATACGAGCGTGGCATCACCTCTACTCCCATCTTTATCGTACTTCATGTCCTAAGCTACTATCTAAAATTAACCAAGGTTGTCCTGAAAATTTAATGTTAGGAACCAAAGTCTAAAACGCCACACAAGTGACAAGACTATTGGTTGTGGGACCCAGCTGTGGATGTCTTTGAATTTTCCTTTCACGTGTTCCTCTTTTCCTGTGTGTATATAGATAAACATATACAGTTACTGTTCTCGCACCCAAGCATATAATGGGAATTGACTACGAGAAATCCAGTAATATGATTGAAATTTACATGAATAGTAAGTATTATTAAAGGAAAAAAAGGAAGCATGTATAGCCAAAAAGCGTAGACAACTTTTGCAGGGTGAGCCAGTTTCTCATCATGCCCTGGTATAAAACCAAATTATTGGATGCCTTGCTTGATACCATCCATTGAATCTTTGACGTATCCTTTGTCTGGATGTTCACTTTCTCCTGATTGTCTTCAAACTTCGGAACCACTCCCAGCAACAGAAAATGTTTCTTGGCTTCAAGGCTGAACGCTTCTTGTCCCTTGCACTTCTCCTTCATATAGTATGCACTTCTCCAGGCATCTGTTTGGAAGACTCAACAATGGGGAACTGCCTGAATTCCTCCTGTTCTTCCTTGTCCATTTCCAAGGAGAACAGCGAGCCTTTACCCATTGAAACCATTTTCAACCTCTCTTCTGCAATACCCACATGGCCTCCAGGTAATCCTTTTCCGCATTATGTCATCATAACATCCTCATGGTTTCCTTTGTAGTTCAGTGGAAGCTCTTAATTTCTTAAGCTACCAGATCCAGCCCTGTTAAGCACACATACAACACTTGAATTCACTTCACTGGTAACACATGCGTGTCAAACAATGCAATTTAAATTTGGATTTCACGAATCTAAGGTGAAAAGAGTGTTGCATCACAAATATATATGAATAATTGTACATTCTGGTAGTGGTAGTACTGTTCGGAATCTAATCCCCAATTCCATGATGTAGGTAAAGGTTTTGCTAATGGATCTATTGATCTTGGGGGAATACTAGTGTACCAAGTGTCATCTTTTAACAAAACTTGGGCTACCCATGAAGGAGGACCAGACAATCTTGGTGCTACATTCTATGAGCCATCTTCAATACCGAAAGGATACTTTATGCTAGGTTCTTACAGCCAACCCAACAATAAGCTCCTATTTGGATGGGTTCTGACTGCTAAAGATGTCACGAATAACCATTCACGACCAGCTCTTAAGATGCCAGTTGATTACACGCTTGTTTGGAGTAGCGAGTCTTTGAATATCAATCAAGATGGGCATGGCTATATATGGCTTCCCACCCCGCCTGACGGTTATAATCCGGTTGGTCATGTCGTAACGAGCTCGCCGGAGAAGCCTCCCCTCGATAAAATCCGATGCGTTCGATCAGACTTCACTAACTCAGCTGAAGTTGACTCATGGATTTGGGGACAAGGGGATGTGGTGAATTACAATGGATTGAATATATACAGTTCAAGACCGTCACAAAGAGGGACCCAATCTTTAGGTGTCCCAACAGGTACATTTATCGCTCAATCTCAAAATAATGGTACTTCAACAATGATTTCTGCTTGTCTGAAGAACGTCAAGGCTAGTTTATCAGCCATGCCAACTTTAAGCCAAATCCGAGCGCTGGTTCAAGCTTATTCTCCATTGGTTTATTTTCACCCTGATGAACCGTACCTTCCCTCTTCAGTAGGTTGGTTTTTCCAAAATGGGGCATTGCTGTATATAAAAGGGAACGAATCGAACCCAACTCCTATCGAGCTCAAGGGGTCAAACCTACCCCAAGGTGGTTCAAACGATTGTGCATTTTGGTTAGACCTACCTAGAAATCAACAAGCGAAAGAGAGGGTTCAGAAGGGAGAATTGCAAGATGCTGAGGCATATTTGCACATTAAACCTGTGCTTGGTGGCACGTTTACCGATATTGTTGTATGGTTGTTTTACCCTTTTAACGGAGCAGCAAGGGCTAAAATTAAGTTTCTTACTGTTTCACTGGGGAAAATCGGTGAACATGTTGGTGACTGGGAACATGTGACGCTGCGGGTTAGTAATTTTGATGGGGCGCTTAAAAGCGTTTATTTCTCGCAGCACAATGGAGGGGTCTGGGTGGATGCCCCGGGACTCGAGTTCCAGAACGGCAGCAAGCCCGTCGCATATGCATCGCTACACGGTCACGCAATGTTCTCCAGTGCTGGATTGGTTGTACAAGGGAACAACGGGGTTGGACTAAGAAACGATTGCGAGAAAAGCAATATGGTGATGGACACTGGAACAAGATCTATTGTGTTTGCTGCAGAGTTTTTGCCGTCGTCAATGGTTGTTGAACCACCATGGTTAAATTATGCTAGAAAATGGGGTCCAAATATCTCCTACAACACCGATGATGAGTTGAAGAAAGTGGAGAAATTTTTGCTCGGGAAGCTGAAAAGTGCATTTAAAAAGTTTGTGAACGGTCTTCCTAAGGAGGTGTTTGGTGAGGAAGGCCCAACTGGACCCAAGATGAAAGATAGTTGGAATGGGGAAGAAAATTCTTGAGTCTTTTAGGCAAGCATCAGACTCTACAGTCATTGGGAAAGAGAAGTTATTCTTCAGTGTAGGTCTAAGACCACGTTGTGGGCTATTAACTAATTCAAGATTAATTGAATCATCTTGTCTTTGAAATTCTTTGATCAGTTTGCATGCGAGTTCCAAAATTTTCTTCTTTACATATCAAATTTTGCAGACAAGTACTCTGCGGGGTTTGATGGTAGAGTTGCGAAGTGTCACCAAAGCGTGCCTTTGTTATACTATGGCTACATACTTACTCGTAATAACATTACAAAGTTAAGTACTTAAAATTCCGAGCCTTCAATAATTTTAAATTACACGTATTTGATAATGCTTAACCTTGTACCAGTTAAAAAAAAAGAAATTCCTAGAAAAAGTGAGCAAAATTTTAAATTATGCTAGACTAACGTAATACTTATATTACTAAATTTTAAGTAAGATGAGATGGTCAAAGGTTATTGAACCAAATTATAGGTAAGAAAGAATAATTGCTACGTTGATGCCGCCACAATTAATTTACTGGTATCATTCACCTCCACCATACTAGAGTCACCACAACGAGTAAAATTTTCTCTTTGCCACCACCACCATAAGTGTCACGACCTAGTCGTCGCCACTGCCACCACCACGTCCATGTCGACCAAAACCATCTCCATATCCACCACGGAACAAATATTTAATATGACTACATTATTCTTAGAGATGTTAAAAGAGCCAGGCCGGCCCGACCCGGCCCTAAATGGTGAATAGTGTGACCCTGGTCCATAAAGCCAAGTGTTAGGGCTAGGGCTAAGGTCAGGTCATGAAATTTTTCAAAAAAGCCCGGCCTTAAAAAGGACCGGGTCAGGCCGGTCCTTTGGCCCAAAATCATATATATATATATATATATATATATATATATATATATATATGGGAGATGATAAAATGCTAGTGATAGGAGGTGAAAATCACGTCCTAAAATCAGATAATTACTTATCAAACTTTAGAAGTTATGACACTACTAATAATAACTATAGCAACGAAATTTCATATGTATTTGAAGAAGTTATAGCATACAGTGTTAGCGAAGGCAAACCCTCTTCGAGGGGCCCAAAAGACATCAAAGATTTCGTAAAGAGAATGGGTGTAGAAGAAATAGAAAAAATAATAAACGACTACTTAGACAAAGAAGAAAAAGAAAAATAATTAAAAAAATCAATTATGGATGAAATAGATCCAGTTATTCTAAAAGAACAGCAATATAAACAAGAAGAAAAAAGAGTCATATCAAAAGTAAATAAGGCTTTTTCTGATATAAATTTATGGAACGAAGAAACCGATCCAAACTATGTAGGAGCATGTAATCCAAAATTAAATTTAAAAGAAATTCTAAGTTTAATAACGCCCCTATAAGGACAAATTTAAAACAAGAATTTGTTCCTAAAAATGGAAGAAATGAGCCCGTAAATCAATACAGCATATATCTTGATATCGATTGTATTTTAAATACTGAAAAAATAATCGATAATTTGGCACAAACCTTAAGAATTGCCATAATAATTGGTAATTTAAAAGAAAGGCATGCTATGAAACATTTCATTCAAGCAACCGTGCGAGAAAACGCAGCTAGGTTCTGAAATATCATAGCAGATAACGAAATGATAATTGAAGCACAAAGCAATATTAACATTTCTGGAGAATAGATAATGTTTTATGCAGATAACCTTAAACGAGAGTTTTGAGGAATATCTATAAATGACAAAAGTATTTAAGAAAAAAACACTTTCACAAATTTGACAAAATTACAAATATGTGATATGTGCTATTTTAAAAAAACACTTGTGAATTTAAAAAATATTTTTACAAGTTAGAACTTAGAGATAGCCGCCATTAACAAAAGCAATATATTATCAAATTTTCTAAACCATGGGATGAGTTAGTAACAAAAGAATTTACTAAACTCCTGCACGACGGAATGCTTTGCAATTCCTTAGGAGGAAGGATTGCAGCTGTAGAAGAATTTTTAAAGAAATATTGTACTGAAGGACAGGTAATAAAAGATATGAAAAAACTCATATGAGTTATGACTATTGTTCTACGGATGCGAAAAGAAGTCGAACTTCACGAAGAAAAAAATCGAGAGGAAAAGATTTGGAAACGAAAAAATATATGTAAAGAAATGAAAAAAAATTCAAAAAAGAAAATTTAAACCATCAAAAGAAAAACCAAAATCATGGGAAAGATATTAGAAAGAAATATAATATTCCGTATAAAAAATCTTTATGTCCTTAAGAAAAATTATTAGCAGAGTATGATTGTTGCTGGTTATGTGGTGAAAAAAGATATTATGCAAATAAATACCCAAATAAGAAAAAAAATAAAATATAAGATCTTTCTTATTTGCTGAAGAAAGATAAAAGTCAACATGAGAATACGAATTAGATTCTAAAGACGAAGCAGAAGAGCTTGTTCCAAAATACGACTATGAATCTGATGATGAAACAACATTAGATGATGAAAAAAAGTTTAAACAGAACTTTAAAAGGCATAGGCATGATCTTCATGATGTCAGAAACCTATGACTATGAATAAGAGATGATTCCTTTATCTAATAACATAATTAGTCAGAGTCAATCAATTGAGGAAGAATCTCCCGGTTCTACTATAAGCCATTAAGAGATGCCTAAAATCAGGATTGGAGAAATATACAAAAACTCCATATTCAGATTTAGGATTAAGTTGAATGTAGAGATTTTCGAAGAAGAAACCTCGATAGGTTAAACTGAAGAAAGAATATTAGACATTCTTTTCTTCAAGACAGATAAGGCAAACAATACCTTAGAGAAGAATATCACTATGTCCATATTGGTATCATACAAGTTAGTCTTTATCCATTATTCATAGATGGCATAGATATACTAGTAATCTGTTGTTTAACAGATTTCGTGCTTTCATATTGGTGGAATACTTTTGAAAAAGCTCTAACATGGGGTATCCAAACTAACTTGTATAACGGACCAGTTTAGTTTAAAACTACACCAAACTACTTCATGTTCTTAAAAGATCCTTATCTTATTAGGACTGAGGATTCAGACTCAAGGCATGACAGAATTGCAAGAAGTCTGTAAAAACATTACAGTACAATACCGTCTAGTTTACAGAGTGATAAATACCATAAATCCACTAAGTAAAACGCTAAACAGTGAAGTAAAACTATTTTAAACAAACAAGTAGTAATGTTCGAACAATAAAAGCAAGAAAGGTAAATTTAAAACAACTATCATGGCCTAAAAAATGGGCGATAGGAGAAGGATTAGCTAGTAAATAACTAGAACAAATACATATTAAGGAAAATAAAGGTGTGTTATCCTCAAAGAATCAAGGAGACATTCTGTCTCTTCAATACCTTCCACGTGTACAAATCCAAAAGGTAAAGGAAAGGAAAAAAATGGTAGAAGAAGCTAACAAAGAAGAAAGCAGTTCTGATGAAGATATCATAGGGTACAAAATAGTTACCATTCCAATCAGATGAAACAAGTCATCACATGTAGAAACCATACATGTAATGACCACATCATCAGTAAATGACACTGTCCAGAAGAAGCCTAAAGAAAAGGGCTTGATAGGAGATGAGCTTAATAAGGGTATTCAAGACATTATGAGTATTATAAAAAAGAAAAGAAGGTCCGAAAAAATGAATAATAAACAGATAGCGGTAAGTCCAAACAATTTTTATATAAAATTAAGTTTCGACTTCTAGGGTTATCATCCTTTTGTAATAGATTCTTTAGTAAATACTGGAGCATCCTATTGCCTGGCACGATTAGGAATTTTACCCTCTAAAAAATAGATCAAAACAGATCAACTCATGAGCACGCAAAAGGCAAATGGCGATGAATTCGAGCCAGAATATGAAGCATATCATATTCCGATCATAATAGATGAAAAATAATTCATTATAGAGCAATTAATCCAATTCAACGACTTAGATGGTGATTTTCTAATAGAAAATGCTTTCCTTAAAGAAGTTGAAAATTGATCATTTATTTAGGAAGAATTTTATATTGAAATACAATGCCAAAAAATTTTGTTATTAAAATATGCTACTTAAAAATGTAAATTTGGTTTTCGTCTAGAAAAACTAGGAGAAATTCAAAAACATGTCCAGAGTGAGTGTCTCTACACAGCATAATGTGGTGAAGAGAACAAAAAAGACTCATGGAAAATGTCACTTGAAGAAGAAATAACTAAAGAAGAATCTATATAATATATAATAAGCGAAGCGTTAGTTTATTTGCACGACACATCATCACAGAAATAAGAATTTCTGTACTTGACACGTCATCACATTATATTTTCAATGTGAAATAGAATTATAACTATTATAGGTGTCACTAAAGGTTTAAAATATTATCTTGCATAGGGTTCTTATTTCTTGATAGGTTTTTATTTCTTGATAAACTAATTTCATACTACTAAGCCTTATATAATTGAAAATTAAATTCTAAACATTCTAAAACTTTAATGATTGATGAACTAACTTATTAGGACTTAATTTTTGACAATTGTATCCTAAAAAGCACTCTCTATTATGACTATTAAAATTTATAAATCTTAAAAATGAAAAATAACATACTAGATTTAGAGGATAAAAAATGATGCTACAATTGAGAATATTATCTTGGATGGGACTTTTATTTCTTGATAAGTTAATTTTCATATTACTAAATTTTATATAATTAAAAAACTAATTTTAAACATTCTAAAACTCTAACAGATTGATGAACTAACTTATTAGGACTTAATTTTGACTATTGTATCCTTAAAGTCACTCTTTATTATGAATATAAAAATTCATATATCTTAAAAATGAAAATAACATACTAGATTTAGAAAAGAAAAAAATAATGCTACAATTGAGAACATTATCTTGGATGGGGTTCTTATGTCTTGAAAAATTAATTTTCATATTATGAAGCCTTATATAATTGATAAATTAATTTTAAACGTTCTAAAACTCTAATTAGTTGATGAACTAAGTTATTAGGACTTAACTCTGGCTATTATATCCTTAAAACCACTCTCTAATATAAATATAAAAATTCAAATATTTTAGAAACAAAAATAACGTAGTAGATTTAGAACAGAAAACAAAAATGATGCTATAATTGAGATTGAAACAATAAAAATAATATAATAATTGTTTCATTTTTTTAAAATTTACAAATTTTCTTACCGTAATCGATGTAATGATTTGTTAATATAATATAGTAGCTTTTAGAATTTGTTCCCAACCTATTCTGGTCGCACCCAAAGGCCCACTGGAGGTCCTATCTTGCACGACACGTCCGCACAAGCAACTGTCAATATTAAACGCTTCTAACCGTTCAAAGCATGCACGCTTAAGTCATGTGCAATTCTCACTTTTGTTACGTTACTTCTTCACTAAGAACCTCATTTTTGCACGACTCCTCATCGCGCCTCAACCGTAGCATGTCGCACGTCGCCCGTCGGCGTGCCTTGGCACTTGCCTAAAGGGGGTTAGCCTTGGCCTTCCCTTTGGGGTCGGCCTCGTCCTTGGCCTTCCCCTTGTGGGTCGGCCTCGGCCTCCCCTTGGGGATTGGCCTTGACCTTCCCCTAAGGGTTGGCCTTTGGCCTTCCCTTTAGCACTTTCGCTTCTCTTTAAGAGGTCATGTACCTCCGCGATGTTCGTTGCCCGGGCCGACTCACCGACGTCTGTCGCTCGAGCCCAGACGCCATCTCTGCATGCCATCTCCGGGACCCCCGTCGCCCGCATCGGCACAGCGACTTCGCAACGCTTGTCGCCTATCTCCCGGGCATCGTCTCCGCGATACTCGTCGCTTGTCGCTAAGGCACCACTACTTTGCTACGCTTACTGACAACACCACCTTCAGCACACTAGAGCCACCACTACAACTATCATACCCCTTTTGCTACCGCCACCACTATAGTCATGACTTAGTGGTCTAGTGCCACCATTATGGACATCACCACCGCAAGAGCATTGTCACTTCCACCACACTATCACCACCACCTCCACCTCCAAGTTCACCAAAACCATCTTCATATCCACCATTGTACAACTGTCACCATGACCGCCATGTCCCTACCTGTTGCCACCACCACAATTACCAACACTATCTTCTTCACGCACCATTACCACACCATCACCATTAGCACCTTTCTCCCACCATTACCATTATTACTTCACTATTGCCAGTATTGCTACCCACACAAGCAATATGGTTTTAGCAAAAAAATAATATATGCACATACAAATGTATAATTATGGTAAAATGGATAAATTTGTAATATTTAGCAATCTGCGGTTGGTCTATCAAACACGCTAAGTTATTCTTTTGTGTTAGAAATTCAGTATCCTAAAATTTTAGTTTTACAAATTCAACGCTTAACTCTTCAACACTTAAATTTTACTTGGTGACAAAATTTCTATTTTCTATTCAACGAAATGTTATCTACACACTTTTTGAGCTTCATTAAAGGCTATGTGTGTGCGTGTGTGTGTGTGATAGGGGCCGATCCCTATCTATCGGTGGAGAAATAGCTGTGTTTCCACCGGATCTGAGACCATCCACGTCGCATAATAATCAGTTCAGATCACTTTTTTTTTTACAAATTTTTGCCTAACCTTTCATCTTTGGAGCGCTCTCGTTCCAAAGTCTGCCCTTTAATAACAGATTTGACTTTCTCATTTTCTCTGCCTAACGCGCTCTCATTCACTCTCTCTGGCCTCTTTGTTTTGAGCCCTTGAACCAAGACTGCCCAACGACACCATAGCATCATCAACATGAACAACTCAAACCACCTTAAAAATCATTAGGAACCACAAACCACCATTAAGATCAAACACCGCCATATACAGCGCCAATGTCGCTGCCGTCTAGATCTAATGCTAGTGCCATCCGTGAGCTCCTTCTTACACCACCGCACCATTACTGAAACTACCTTACCATCACCTCCACCACCGAACAAAACGTCCAAAGATCAGCCACTGTTACCATGACCCCATTGTCGCTAACACCACAATCCAAACAAACCATAATGTTTTTTTTCCAACTGATTTACAAATTCTTATCTTTTAAAATTAAAATCACAAATTCAAATTAAAATCAGAAACCCAACTGATTTGCTCATCATCGTTGAACAGATGATGGTTGTGAGGACGTGAGTATGTGTTGTTTGGACGTGATTTTTGGTCGTGGGTATGTGCTATTTGGCGGTGGAATGGTGGGGGTGTGCTGGAGGCCGTGGTTGTTGGCCATGGGTACAGTGGTGGTCAGATGTGAGACTATGGTGGTGGCTGAGTGACATTGGACTTGAATGGCATGGTGGTAGTTGGCTGCGACTGCGAATACTGGCTGGACACGGAACCGCCACTCTTTGTGGTGATTAAGCGCGAGGTGCTAAAAAAATGGATCACAACCATTCATGTGGTGATGTGGACGGTCATAAATCCGGTGGAGAAATAGCTATTTCTCTACCAATAAATACGGATCGGCCTGCATATATATATATATATATATATATATATATATATATATATATATATATATATATATTATATATATATATATATATATATACACACACACACACACACATATACACATACATACATACATATGTGTATTTATGTATATGTATATACATATACATATGTATGTATATACATATACATAAAGTGCTTGTCCGCTACAAAATGTAGCGGCAATGAGGTTACTAGTCATTAAACATCGATTTGTCTTTCTCCTTATACTCACACTCTCTCTCTCTCTTTCTCTTTCTCTCTCTCTCTATGTCTCCCCCTTCATCTTCCTATTGCATGTGCCACCATTGGTCGCAACCCCACATGTCACCCCATGCACAACCATCAATTACAACACCCACACCGACGTTGCATGATCATCACCCACCACCTAGCATCACCATTATTTTTCAGCACTGGCCATGTCTGTCGTTGCCAGATCTTGGTAGGTGTTGACATTACGCATGGCGAACACCCCTGCTACCGCCACTTCCGCTGCCACTGAGTCAACCGCAACTCTGCCTCTCACAAATCCTTGGCCATCGCCACTGTCGTTGCTAGATCTGTAGGGGCGAGTCAAACTTGCCCATGGCTAACGCCATCTCAAGCATTACAGAGTCAACCGTAACTTGCAAAACACCTAAATATAAGCAACTTGGATTTTCCAGATGGTGGTGTTTGGGATGACTTGGTGTTTATCAATCACTAATTGGTGGGTTTGGTTTTATTTTTATTTTTTATTCTTGAATACAAGCAGCTTCTTCTTCTTCTCGGTGGTGGTGGCAAAGTGGTGGTGGTGGTGGTGGGTAATGGTGATGCAAGACAAGAGAGAAAAGCATTTGCTTGATGATGCTTTGGTTGGTGATTAAAAATATAAAGAAGAAACATTTGAGTCTTGGTAATTTTATTAGTTTTAATTTGTGGGAAGAACATCCATACAAAACCCTGAACATCCAAGAAGACAGAATAAAACGAGTTTCATGTCGTCCACTACATTATGTAGCGGACGGTTGGGTTATGTTCTCACGGACAAGGGGCAATATAGTAAAAAAAATTATCCGCTACATAATATAGCGAATGATGAAAAAGTTGTAAAAAAAGGTAGACCTGACACGTCCATCCGCGATAGATGGACGTCAAGATGGCACTGACAACTTAACTTAAGTTGCCTGCGCATATATAGGCCTAATCCCAAAACTGTACCCTCAAGTACAGCTTTAGTACCCAAGTTTGAAGGTGTGTCAAAGAAGTACCCAAGTTTTAAAAAGAGTATCAAATCAGTACTTAAGCTGACGGAGCACGGATACCGTTAAAAAGTCAGAGGGGTAGGACTTTCAATAATAGAAAAAGATATCTTAAAAACACGTGGCACTATTTTAACCGTCTAATTTTCTCTTCTTTAATTTAATCATTAAAACTCTCTCTTTCTCTCCCCCTCTCTCTCTCTCTCTCCCTCCTCTCTTCCCCCAACTTGTATATTTCCTCTCTTCTGTATAAGTGGAAGACAACACCACCAGTGTCGTCGGCCGTCGTGAGTGACCACCGCCGTCACAAACCCGTCGCCGCTGTCGACCATTGCCCAGCACCCCTAGTTTCCAACAACGACGACCATTACTAATCGAAGAGTAACCAATTAGAGGCTTAGCAGATTGGGCCTAAGAAGCAAATCAGAGGGTAATGGCTTCTCTTTGGCGATATTGACTGTGTGATAGTCCTTTGGGTGGTCACATTTGTGTTTCAAGTAAGGGGCCTACTTTAGGTGTAATGGGGCAGTGGCGTGGTAGGTGATGGTGAGTGGTTGGTGTAAAATGGCCGAATGGTTTTGCGGTGGATTTCACGATGGATTTTGGTTATTGCCTATAGCAACAGTGCTGCGGCGCCGCAGCTGCGGTGGGACTACCTTATAGTGGGCTGCCTATGCCGTTGGTGGCGGTGACTGTGTGTATGTGTCTATGAACTGTGTCCATCCATGTGTGTGCTGTTCTGAATTGCTGGAAGGAGATGGTGGATGAATAGGTCGACAACGATATTGGCGGTAGTGGCGGTGGCTCATGGCATGCCATTATGTATCACCGGTTTAATCTAGCCTTAAGCTAGTCCTTTGGTGTTCTTGTTATTTAGAATGACAGTCTTTTGGTGTTTATCTAAGAAGCAAATCGGAGGGTAATGGTTGTGAGTGTCCATGACTGTGTGTGAATTGAAGAAGAAGGAGGAGGATGAGGTGGAGGAGGTGGAGGAGGAAGAGGAGGAGGAGAAGGAGGAGGAGGAGATGAGAGGAGAGGAGAGAGAGAGATTGTAAAAAGGAGCCACGTGGACAAATTTTATGTCCTCTTTTTTCATAATGACAGTCCTACCCCTCTGACTTTTTAACTGCATCCGTGGTTCGTTAGCCAAGGTATTGATTCGGGTCATTCTTTAAAACTTGGGTACTTCTTTGGTACACCTTCAAACTTGAGTACTAAAGCTGTACTTGGGATAAACTTGAGGGTATAATTTTGGGATTAGGCCATATATATATATATATATATATATATATATGGGCTAATTACACCCATGTCCCTCTGGTTTGGGGGTAATTACACCCCGAGGACACAAAGTTTCAAAATGTAACACTTATGTCCATTGACAAACGGAATACAAAAATACTTAACGGTTTTGACAAAAAGACTTGATTGCCCCTACAGCCCTGCAGCCCCTTCCCGGCAACCCCTTCCCTCATCGCCGGCAGTCCCCTTCCCCGCCGGCAGCCCCTTTCCTCACCCCGGCAGGCCCCTTCTCCGCCGGCAGTCCATTTGTTCTTCCCCGAACAAAGTAATTCCACCGCAGCCCCCCATCATCGCAAACAGATCCACCAGTCGCCGACCATCCGAGACTCCACCCCCCCCGTCCCTTTCTGTTCTTCGCCGGAAAAACAGATCCACCTGTCGCGACCATCTGAGACTCCATCGCCCCCCATCCCCTTCTGTTCTTTGCCGAAAAAAACATATCCACCCGTCACCGATCGCCCCCTGTCCCCTTCTGTTCTTAGCAGGAAAAAACAGATCCACATGTCGCGACCATCCGAGACTCCATCGCCCCATCCCCTTCTGTTCTTCGTTGGAAAAAACAAATCCACCTGCCGCCAACCATCCGAGACTCCATCGCCCGCCGTCCCCTTCTGTTCTCTCTCAATTGGCCGGTGTGGGTGGGTTGACCAAAATTTGCAAATTAGGGTTTTGAAACCCTAATTTGCAAATTAGGGTTTTCAAAGCCTAATGCAAAGATAGAGAACAAATCAAGGTTTTAAAACCCTAATCTATAAATTAAGGCCTAGAAATCTTAATATAAAATTTTTAAAAATATTCAGTATATACAGTACAAGGGGTAGTATCGTCATTTTAAAAATACGTATTGATGACATCATAAAAAAAAGTATACTTTTTGGACGGAACCCTGACGGATGGACACGGGTGATACATTTAAAACACTTTTGGTCACGGAATGTTACATTTTGAAACTGTGTCCTTGACTGTAATTACTCCTAACCTCAGGGATATATGTGTAATTAGCCATATATATATATATATATATATATATATATATATATATATATATATATATGTATACGGGTCGTGATCCATTGATAGCGCTAGCAACTTAACCCAAGTTGCTAGCGCGATCTGGCCGTCCACGGGCGAGAATAGACGGCCATATCACGCGCCACAACAACACTTTTTTTTCACCGTCCGCAACATAATGTAGCGGACGATAATTTACCGTCCGCTACATTATGTTGCGGACGGCAAAATAGCGCTAGCAACTTGCTAGCGCTATCAATGGATCACGACCCTATATATATATATATATATATATATATATATATATATATATATATATATATATATATATATATATATGGAGCTGATCCGTTGATAGCGCTAGCAAAATAGGATAAGTTACAAACGCGATCTGGCCGTCCACGGGCGATCTGTGGACGGTCCAGATCTTTTTTTTTTTACGTTTTTTTAAGTCCGTCCGCTACATAATGTAGTGGATAAATTTTTGACAAAAATACCCTTCAGCTCCGTCCGCTACATTATGTAGCGGATAGAGGCGGTACTTTTTTTCTGACTCCTTTGTCAGATTAATTTTCTGACATGTCTGGTGTCCGCTACATTATGTAGCGGACAATTTTTTGACATAAATAGCCTCCAACTCCGTCCGCTACATAATGTAGCGGACAGGACAGAAGCACACTTCTTTTTCTCTCCTGACATGTCTGACCTCATCTCCCCTCCTTTCTTCTTCTTTTTCTTCTCTCTCTCTCTCTCTCTCTCTCCATCCTCCTTGCAGCAACGACAACGGCCCACAACACGGCCGAGCTCGACTCCGGCGTCGCCGCAGCAAAGGCCTTCGCCTCCTCCCCGAGCTTCGACCACCACAACCAACGCTCCCACGAAGACGCGCCCCCGCCACGCGCCTGCTTCATGTACAACTCCGCCCTAGCGACGAGGATGCCGCCATTGCCTAATTTTCTTCTCTTTCTCCTTTTTTTTGTTGAAAGGTTGAGTTATTGTGTTTGTATTGCTGCTCCGGCAGCTTCACAGTGACGGCGGTGGTTTTGTGGTGCCTGGGCCTGTGGAAAACTGTGTTAAGAGCACTGGTGGTTGGGCCGATTGGCGCTGATGGTGCGCCAATTGGAGCTGGTAGTGCGCTGATTGCCTGGTAATGACGGTGATGGGACGGCATGGCATGGGTTGGACAGTCTCAGTGCCGTCAGAGAAGAGCTCGTCGGCCGGCGACGGTTTGAGTGCAAAATTGATGGCGACGGTTTGGACGATGGTGGTTGGGTGCGGCGACAGTTTAGCTGTGGCGATTGGGAGCATGGGCGATTGGATCGTGGTGGTGGGTTGATGGCAGTTTAATGGTGGGTGGGCAATAGCAGTTTGATTGGTTGTGGTTTGGATTGTGGTGGCGGCGGCGACGGCGACGATCAGACAGTGGTGGTCGGTGACGGTGGTGTTGGGTATTGCATTGCACATTTTGCACCGGAGGAAAAAAGGCCAATTCTTGGAGCTGAGAAGGAAAGAGAGAAAGCGAAGGAGACTGAGATGAAAAAGACAAGTGCATTACAGTCGTCCGCTACATAATGTAGCGAACATCAAACATGTCTGAAAATTAATCTGACAAAGGAGAGACAAAGGAGAGAGAAAGAGTCAGAATAAAAGTACCGCCTCTGTCCGCTACATAATGTAGCGGACGGAGCTGGAGGGTATTTTTGTCAAAAAATTGTCCGCTACATTATGTAGCAGACGGACTTAAAAAATACGCAAAAAAAAGATCTGGACCGTCCACAGATCGGGCCTGGACGGCCAGATCGCGCTAGCAACTTAACCCAGTTTACTAGCGCTCTCAATGGATCAGTTCCCATATATATATATATATATATATATATATATATATATATATATATATATATATATATATATATATAGGGGAAAGCAAATATGCTGCTAGCCTGAAATTTGCCTAAGGCTTGCGCCTAAAACTACGTAGCTTTGCTTACTGTTGATTGATTTTCTTTTTTTTTTTAATATTTTTCTCACCCGTAACATTCTCTCATTGTCAGATCTCCACATGCGGCCACACCAAAATCACCCCATTGAGTGCCACTGTCGCCGGTAGGCCACCGTCTCCGGCGATCCACCACCCCTGCCATCCTAAACAACTGCCGCTACATAGACCCGCCATCGCTGACATTTTCTCCCTCGTTGCACAACATATTGGCAGGAACAACTTCACAACCACCAGCGACCAACTACCACACTATACATTTGGCCTGTCGCGCAAACCACGCCACCACTTTACCACAATTTTGAACCGTTTTCACCCACCATGACCACCAT